>JAGDYQ010000125.1:2048619-2073529 GCA_021962125.1 Bulinus truncatus
TAAAGAACTGTTTCAACCAAAACTTGAATGATATAATTCAAGCTATTTGTAATTGCTATCCATTTGATTTAAAGCAATCATTTTCTTTTTTATTTTCCAACATCACCTTTTCAGTGTCTTTTTTTTTTGCAGATATTTAAATTCGATTTTGATAAATGTACTTTGATCTTTAGATTTATTTTTGTAATTTTTTAAATCAACAAGGTGAGCCAAGATAGTGTGACTCTAAGAGGCTATACTAGAAATGAGCCCCTATCTAGGTATAGTGTCTTGTAATTTTTAAATTAGGATTCTAAAAAGTTATGGGGCCCCAAAAAGGAAATAAAGGTTAGAAAATTAATTACAAAGGTTATTATATATTATATAGTAAAAAAAAATTATAGGCCTACCTACATGTGCCTCATTTTTGATAAGGGTCTTTTTTTAATTGGGGTGTAGTTTTTTTTTTTACTACATAACATTTGCAATAAATTCTCTAACCTTTCTTTACAAACTTTTATTATAAAAGACAATGTAAAAATTATCTACTTAAATATATATTTTTCAGCTAAAGATCCTAATTAAAAAATAAATCCATAATTATTAAATAACGTGGATTAGGGTTGTATTCTTAAAAAAATATTTCTAGCTAATAACTCAATTTATTTGAAGCAAAAATTACTGGATACGAGGTAAAAAATCAGCATACTTTTTAACGTCAAAAAAATATTCTTTCAAAACATGTTTATTCTTTGAATCTAGCTCTGAAGTGTTATCCCCCCTATGTCCCCGTCGCCAGCCACTGCCAACGTGTTTCCGAGGCGAGACTAGTGCGCCCTGCTCTTCAAAAATTTGGTTCCCTGATATATTAGTCAACTTAGATGTCAATTATTACAATTGGGGACGGAGATTGAAGTTTTTGATATTTAAAGTTTATCATTTAATTTGGGAATTGGGGGAATGAGTGGGTGCATTTTTTCGTTTTTTTTTTCAGTTTTGGCAAGTTTGTATTTGTAAGGGATTAGCATAGCCATGGGAAGGGTAGAGAAAATTTGACAATTTTACTAGGGGAGAGGGGTGTTTCCAAAGTTTGACAGAAATTGTGTTAACCAGCTGAAAAAACAAATCACCTATACTACGGTTTTGAATTGTAAAAACATCCTTTCTATCTCTCGCTGTTCTTGCTCTCCACTATCCGTTTTCCCAACTGATACTGAGTATTAATCTGCCACGGCTACCATCACTATATAATATCACGTGACAGTATTTCTACACAGATTTAGTAATCCCCTTTGAGAAAATACGCCTTTGAAATAAATATGAACATTATTGTCATTTTAACTTATATTATAAAGATTCAAGAAATTAATTGTATAAAACTCACAAACTTAAGAAGAGGAAAAAAACACCACAAGTTTGATTTATTTTAGTAATTACGTTCGTTAATCGTGTGGCTAATTAAGCAGAAGTCTGAGACGAGTCAATCGTCCAATTTTAATATAAAAGAAAGCCTAACTTAACACCAACGTATAGAAATGTATTTATCATTACAGAAAAGGCTACACTGCACTATCGAGACAACCATATAATATTTACTTTCGTATCTATCATTGTGCATGTCTATTTATCCTCACATCTTATATTATAACTATAACATATTATGTCATACTCATCGACAAATTAAAAAAAGTTAAATGCATACATTTAAAGATAGAATATGGTCAGACAACCTTAATTCAACCTACAAACAATTAATTTATCGAAAGTCAATTTTAAAAAAATGATATGACTTATATATTATAACTGTAGAAAAAAAAAAATTCCTGAAGAAATTTAATAATATCTATTATATCATTTTCTTAAATGTCAATCGAGGAATTTCCGAGAAAAAAAAAGAAAAATCCGTTAATCAAAATCTGATTTTCCCTCAAAACAGCAATGATACGATAAATGTTTATTTTATTTTAATTACGTCAGTTTATTTAAAAGTTAAGTCGGTGACGCAGATGATGTGGGTGACACCAATTCACACAACTTGATTATAGTGATGATGTAGAGACTAATCAGACATCTCTAATGATAGGCGGGCCCAGGAGGCGTAGCGATGGGTGGGCAAAGAACATCATGCCCTATGATAGCCGGAGCCTATGACAGTGCACTGCCAATGGATGTTTATGTTGAACGGAAGTAGAAAAAGGTGCGACGTAGAGACGGTTGTTGTAGTTCAAGAGAAGAAGAGATTGCATTGTCTTTGTTTTTAATAACCTCTATTATGTTGTTGGCATAGGCGAATTCATGGGGGGGCATAGGAGGCATTTGAAAAAATATATTTTGAAAAAATGTCATATAAGAGTGGGTGTATTGCCCCCTCCCCAGTTAAAAAAAATGTCCATAAAGTTATTTCCTTTGAAAATTTTGCCCCCCTGGAAAAGTTGCACCCTAGCGACGCCCATGGATGTTGAAATTAAATTATAAGTATATTGTGATAATGCCCCGCAGCGTTGCGCTAAATGGTCAGGGGCGCCAAATGGTATTTTTTTTTACATACTATGGTTTTCGAATTGGGGGGGGCGCTAAACGATATTAAAAATGGTATGTGCCCCGGGAGCTTGTTTAACTCGCTATGCATTTGCCGCCCCCCCTCACATATTCTGTCATTGGATCACATGGTATTTATATCGGCATAATGCATCACAAGTCCTACCCCTTCCCCATCCGCGGAGGTGCGCAAAGAATGACGGCTGGAGCTGGTGAGACGGGAAGGAACCCCCCGACAGTGGCAAAAAAATCGAGCATTTTTTAAGTACGATCCCACCCCTGGCGGTGTTGATCAGTTAACTGTAACTGTTACTGTATGTGGCTCTCATAACTGAAAAGTGATTAAGTTCACTACTAACTCGAAACTGTAATTGGAAAAACATTTTAATTCTGTAACTGTAATATATTAATAGTGAAAAAAAATAATAGTAATAATAATGTTTACTTGCGCAACTGAAAACATGCGCTATAAAATAAAATGATATCGAAATGCGCTACAGTATGAGTACATGTATTGTAAGGTTCGGCCAGATTATCGGATCGGTATCGGACCAATGATATTAAAACTATCGCTTAACCTATAAGATCGGCCGATTTTGTAGGGAGCAACCGATAGTCGGACCGATATTGGCACTATGGGTTAACGCCGGACCGGCCGTTTTACACTGTCGATACATCGCACCTTTTTTCACAACAGAAAGTTGCATAAAAATCAGTAAATAACACAATTCTACAACCAGATCAGACAAGATTTAAAAAGAGGTGTTGAAAAAAATCCGTACACAGGAAATTGGTCACGTCTCTACATGAATTGCATCAGTGATATGACCTTGAAACAATAGGGATTGGGTCATTTCTGACCTCTACTGTAAGGACCTTGAATGATACAATTAGTGAACTCTCTGTGTATATGCGTTTTTTTAGGGGTGGGAAGTTGAGCAAGGGGGGTATTTTTCGGTAGTGGAGGGTAATCCAGACTTACGTGTGGGCGAAGTGTTACAAAATATGACAGGGAGAGGGGAACAGAGGGTTGCCATTACGTAATATATGGATTTGAAACTAATGCACAGAAAAGCACGTGTTTGGAAAGATGAAACAGACTGATTGCGGAAAATCTAGAGATGCGTACTTTTATGAAAGGGAGCAAAAAATGTTATGAGAGAACCCAACACGTTGTTTGTAAAAATATTTGGATCATAGCGAACTTTGTTTTTCAGAAGTTAAAGATGCATACGTCTTTACTGGTGATAACTAGATATAGTAACTGAAAAAATTACTAACTGTAATAGTAACTGTAAAAACACTGATAATAAATACTCTAACTTTAGAAGGACAACTGAAAAATATTTGATAGGCTGAACTGTAACTCTTATCTGGTAAATCTGATAAAATGGTAACTGAATCAACACTGCTCCCCTGAAACATTTTGCGGGGGGAGTGATATCAAAGTTGTCTAGAGACTGCTCTGCAGTAAGTTCATCAATGTTGAGTAAAGAGGGTTTGATAGGGATAGTTTTGTTACTGTGTTCTCGACTTTTTCCATTTCAGTCCAGTGTGACTAGTAAATTGAATATTTAGACCTAAAAGTGGAGGGTCCTGACCGCAGAGTTAGGCATTATTCCCGCCAAAATCTGTGTGTGAATTTCATTGCGTGGGAGCAGTGGCGTCACTTCTGGTTGGTGTCACCCGTGTGCAGAAAATTCATGGTGAGCTTTACCCCCAAGACTTCTACCATGAGCAATACTATGCATATTTCGATTTTCCTGCACTAGACTTTGATGAATTTACTTTAAAATACTTTAGCGATAAAAACGATAGTATTACTGACTGTATATCAGAAAGATGTATGTTACTCTAATTAAACAAGTTTTGTAACTTCTGTCCTCCGATTTCATACAACCGTGACTAAATGCATCATTTTTTAGAACGTTTGCAATGGAACTCTAGAGGTTTGATACTGAGCAGCTTTGAACTGTATTAACTTACTCTGGAGTTAGGACGCTCATAGCGATGGCACCCTGTGCTACTGCTCTGCATGCGGTGGGCAATTCCCTGTGATACTGCTCTATACGGTGACACCCTATGCTATATTTCTGCATATGGTGACACCCTGTGCTTACTACTCTATATTCCCACCCTGTGCTACTCCTCTATATGGTGACACCCTGTGCTACTGCTCTATATGTATGACACCCTGTGCTACTGCCCTGCATGGTGACACCATGTGCTACTGCTCTGCATGGAGACACCCTGTGCTACTGCGCTCTATATGGTGACACCCTGTGGCACTGCTCTGCATGGAAGACACCCTGTAAGCTACTGCTCTGCATAGACTGACACTCTAAAGTGCTTCTGCTTTCGAGATGAGTGACACCATTTACCACTGCTCTGCATGGTGTACACCCTTAGCTACTACCCTGCATGGTGAGCACCCTGTGCTACTGCTCATATGGTGATACCCTGTGCGTACTAGCTCATCCATGGTGACACCCTGTGCTACTGCTCTATATGGTGACACCCTGTAGACCTTGTCACGTTTCTTTAGAGTCTATGATCGGTTATAAAAACCGACTAGACCGATTTTTTCACCCCTTCTCCTTCCTCTAGGTGACCACGTTACATGGGAGGCTTGACCCTTACGCAAAAGCAACCAGGCCACAATCCCCACAAGTGCACACTTACATACTACCAATGAGGAATAATACAGATAATAAAACTATTGAGTTAATGTAACAAGGGATAGAACAGGTACTTGTAGCCTTAGAATCAAAATATCTCTTTAAACCTCTGACTAGACCCCCCCCCAGACTTCCTAGAATTGACTCCGCCATGATGGAAATACGTATTGATTTTGTTAGTACCCTTAAACTTTCATGAAATAGACACTGACAAGTGACAAGTCACACATATAACCACAATGATAATTATAAAACTGTGAATGGCATTATGATAATGTGTGCGTAAAAAGTACGGGTGCGTGTGTGCAAGCTAGAATGTCAGCTTGAGGGGGCCCCAGAAATTCCTAATTTATACAATCATTTTGTATTCTTTCAAGTCTCTTGTTTAAAAAAAAAGTTCAGTCCCCTTAGCCTAAAAGTTTAATATCGGGGCAGATAAAGTGTAGAATTCCTATCCGTTTCTATGAACACGGCTTCTAAAGGGGTTATGTGGTTAGCACGACACCCCCGTTCCGCCTTTACTTCCCACAGTGAGAAGTCAGTTACGCATTTAGACTGTGTGAATGGATATGTGACTATTAACCAACCTTCAACAGGACCTAGAAAAAATTCGATCGAATCTCCATCGAAGATCATGGTTTTCACTTTTATGTGACGCTCTTGATAAGGAAGCTGGCTGTACATGCTCGAGGTGTGACATTAGGTGACAAGGAGCCTTGGGGGGGGGGGGGGCATATGTAACTCGGTGGACTTTTTGGTTTGTGAGCCCAATCGACGTTGTGTGCAGATAGGGTTGGATCCACTGAGACTCCAGTCACCTAGACGAACCCCCCCCCAACCCCCCAAACATAGTCGTGAATGTTGTGAGGGTGTAACTAGTTCGTATAAAGAACCTATTTGATTAAAATCAAGGGATTTTAGGGAAATCTGTACACATTGGTATATATGATCACTATCAAAAAAGGTTATGGCCCCACCATTAGGTCGTAGATGCAGATATTAGAAGAGACTCTTGAAAAAAAATCCATTCAGAATTAAAAGGATCAGTGAATACGTCTAAATTTACACACCAAGAAAAAAATTTGACTCATTCAACTATGAGTTGGAAATTAGGCATGTTTCTGTAAATGTTCATCTAGAAACAGCACAAGAAATGGAATAGACTTAAGAAATCTCTTCATTATCTATTCAAAGAATAAATAGAAAAATATAAGACAGTTTTTCGACTGTTCACTTGAAGATAAATAAATGAAAGTTAAATCAAGTAATTCAGGGCCTCACATTAGTATAATGATGGAGGGTTGATCCTTCATTAATAAGCCAGCTTGTGAAACGAGGGTAATGATCCTTCCATTAATAAGTTCAAATGTTTATATAGCAAATGATCCTTCGTTAATAAGCCAACAAAGAATATAAAGATGTCCTTCAGTTTTTAAAGTCAGCTGGTGATGTTGAGGCTAGTGATCCTTCATTAAAGTCAGCTGGTTATGGAGGGGGAGTGATCCTTCATTAAAGTCAGCTAGTGATGGAGGAGTGATCCTTCAGCGAAGTCAGCTGGAGATGGAGGGAGTGATCCTTCATTAAAGTCGCTGAAGATAGGTAAGGCTATAAAAGTTAAAAAAATAACTTTAAGAATTGAAATTTTCTCATGTTTTCACCAATTTAATGTAAAACAAAATTTCATGAAATCTATCTACATCCCGTTTTTCCCCTAATGACACATGTAAACTGAGCTTATATCGATAAAGTTATAAATGTTGTAAGAAACTTTTTTCAGACGTTGATTCCCTATACATTTTTCTGGTTGACCAAAAATGATTTGAATAAACTGAAGAGGAATTAAATAGATAAAATTGTTGTTTAATATAAATATTTCAACAATTATTTATGTTAAAAGAATTCACTTTTTATTAATAAACTGTTTGCACAAAGTTATTTTGCTAATTAGATCCTTCACTGAAATGTAAGTTCAATTCTAAGATATGGGTAACATCAATCACTGTAAATTAAAACGTACAACTTAGTTAAATATATAAACGTAAAAAAAGTTCAAAGTTTCATAGTCTATTTGTGTGAATAATTCTTGTATGACATAAGATAAATAAACAACTTATGCTTTAATAAAAAGTGATATGTGTTTTAAAATAATTCTTGAAAACAAAAAAAACTTTCTATTGTTTCTTTTGCACAGGTGTTCTCAGGTTTCAATAAAGTTCAATCCCTTATTCAAATATTTTAACAGCTGCTCAAAATCAGTTGTCTCCTCAATTTTCCTTTTGAATTTCAGTTTTTAACAAACACTTTTTTTTAAAAATCTTGAGATCTCTCCATGAGACATGGATGTAAACTCATGGGGGGAATCTTTATTTTTACCAAACGACAATAATAAACTTAATGTCTACTAAATGAGAATTAGGTTGCTATTTATTGATGACAAAAAACGATAACAAAGTAACTGATACTTAAGTAAACGAAAACAAAAATAGACAATTTCAAAATGTCAATATTAATATTTAAAAATCATAATATCAAAATGATTTATCATCATTTTTAAACTGGAAAAATATATTACAAGATATGTAAACATTAATAATCAATAAGAGATCGCAGTTTTTTCAATGTTATTTTATACAGAAAAATAAAGATTTTGAAACATATTGAAATTATGTTTAAAAAAAACAACAAGTGCAGTCAAAAAATGAAAATAAACAATACATAATAAAGTAGGTTTCTATCAGTGCTGATCGATCCCCATAATCGTTTGAAGATAGTGCAAATATAAAAGTAAGATAATCCTCAACAATTAAAAAAAGCACAAACTGGTTTAAGTGGTAACAACAAACCAACAGACCTTTAAGAGTTACAAGTCATACATCAATGGTATTTGATAGGGTCGAACTATTTCCACATCATTATAAATGTAAGCAAAATTATTTGACCATTATATAAAGGGAGTAAATATAAATTATTTGACCATTAAAAAGGTAAAAAAATTATTTGACGCATAGTAAAGGTAAAAAATTATTATTTGACCATTTAACTATAGTAAAAAATTATTTGACCATTAAAAGGTAAAAAATTATTTGACCATTTAAAGTTAAAAAAAATTATTTTACCACTTTATAAAGGTAAAAACATACAACTACTGATCTTCACCTTTATTAATAAATGCCATAGCTATCAAGTGATATTAACTCAATACATTTTGATTTAGTAGAATTAAACTGAATCCGAAATAGTTTTCTATTGACATATTACATAATAATAATACATTTCTACCTGCCAATTTCAAGGATATCAAGCCTTCTACTACGAGACATTTTGGGTCAAAAGTACATAAATGTATAATGATGATGAAAATGGTTTCAGTTTGAAAAAAAAAAACTACTAAATTAGTAGATAACAAACAATACAACACAGCGATAAGAGAAACAAAGCTCTAATAAATAACAGAGATCAATGATAACAGTTCCTTATAAAACTACTAAAACATCATAAATGAATTTAAAAGAGACAAAATGTGATCGGATAAAAGTAGGTCACACTGTAAAATTTATTACAATAAAATCTGTAACATGAAATCCAAAAAAAAAATTATCTAAAAATATGAAATATTGCACAAATCTTCAAATTTTATCCTTTACATATTCAATGTGATCATATTTATTAACACCCTCTTGAAGTGAGACAACTGGATGCGACACACAAAACAGACTAAAGATGCTCATTCCACAACCCATGCAGAGAGCGAGATGACAGCAAGGAAAAACAAAAGTGAAACCCTTTTTAATCGACATTTCCTGCACAGCATTGCAACTTGAGAAATCTGTTGAACATCTTCTCTTCATGGTTGTAGATGTAATGTCCCTGCTTAAAGCAAAACAAGTGTTAAGAAACGTTAATAAACTTATAGATAAGTGAAGGATGGAGTTAGAATTTAAAAAGAATATATGTATATATACACCACTTTTAGTAAATGAATTCTGCTGTTTCATCGACAAGTTTCTACCTGGTAATGTGATTTTGATGGTTAAAAACGATTTTTTTCTATTTGCTCACTATTTTCTCTATCTTCCAATATCCCCAGTTTTTACTATATTTATAAGTTGTGTTGCCTGCCGACCGAAATGGCCTCTTAATCCTAGCAATAAGAGTTGGGGGGGGGGGGTTCATCAGTCCAATTGGGCCATGTTTCTTAAAAAAATTAACTTATTTTTTGTGATAAAAATGCTATTAAATGTTTAAGAAATGAACGAAGTTTATACAAATTCTCAATTTTCTTTTAAAAATGGTGTACATATTTTTTATTAACTCTGAATCCATACCTCTTATTTTCCTAAAGCACCCAGTCATGCTAAGTATATACATTTTTACTAACGCTAAAATAATTATGACAGATATTTTATTACACTCATTTACAGCAATAGTTTTTCCACTAAATCATTTTAATTAGCTTCTGAGCACAAATATATATATTTTATTGTAGCTACTTAATAGTCAAATACCTTCTTCCACCTTGAATATAACACCTTGATCAGAGAGAGTCTGGGAAAAAAAGCGAATGTCAATGCTCTTGTAAAAAAAAATCTTTTAGAGAGACTCCCTGTGACTGCTTACGTGTGTATTGTAATCTTTAGAGTTTGACAGTTAGAGATAGAAAATATTTAAGAACTGAGACCAGCTTTATTTCTACTGATCATGGTTTTGGACATATTAATCTTTTTTATTTAATTTGATGAAGACTTCCATGTTGCCTATGTGGTGTGAAAGTCCCAGCAAAGGTAGGATCATAGAATGAGCAATCACTTAGCAATATATAAAACAGGTTTATAGTATTAGAATACACAGATGAATAAATCTATGCCTTTTAACTCCATTACCAGACAATGATTATAAAAACAATTATCACAGCACACCTTTAATCTGAAAAAGTTCATTGTATTTAATAAAAAAATTAAATGAGTTTACTGAAACTTACAGGAAAGATGATTTGAACTATTTCTGGACCTAGAAAGACACTGGATGAATCCACAATTTGGAGTATAGCATAGCTTTATGAACCTTGAGTATATCAGTTTTTTAATGATAAAGTCCACAGGCCTCCGCCACAGTAAAAACAAAGGATTGCATCCATAACCTAAATAAATATATGCATGCCATTAATGCATTTCACTGTCAACAAAAAATCTGGTTTTTTACTGCAAAAAAAGCAATGTTTTACATTTTTAAGTGTTATATAATTAATAAAAAGAATTGATAAAGTACAAGGATAGAACATAATAAAAATAGTCCTGAGCCTTCATAAGTAAGAAAACAACTCTAACCTAAATAAAAATATGTGTATTATAAATATATTTAAAATAACTCAACCATTTTCTTTTCAATGCAATGGAAAGGTTTTTGTCAAGTATTGAAAAAATAGAATTATTTGATATATAATTTGAATCTATGAAAAATGTCAGCTAGTATGACAGACAAATTAAAAAATAAAATTAAATTTGGCTTAAATGATAATTTTACAAATTATAATAAAGTAATGAGACAAATATTTTGAATGTAGTAATTTAAAAGATTAATCCGCATTTACAAAAGAAAACACAAAATATTATTATGGGCATATGCTGCACACCAAACAAAATTTTGATTCCACTTAAAAGAACAAATAAAAAATGATTAAAAAAAGAGTGGCCTTCCCATTGATTCACAAATCTAAATTTCTTCAAACTAACCGAAATATTTAGAGAGCTAATATTTCTAAAAATGAACAAGCAGAATCTGAAAAGGTTTTACTTTGTTGGAAAATATGTATTAATGGGGAAAATATTTTTAAAAGTGGTGAGAATCGATCTTAAGTAAGACATTTTGTATGAACATGAGTATGAACATTTCAATAAATAATTTTTTTTTTCTTTTGGATAAAGAACCAGCAGAATGACTAAATGTGATACCACAATATCTATTTCCAGGAATATCTTTGAGGCTCAGTCAGGTGTAAGGGTTTCATGTTTCTAATCAACTGCGAATACCACAGCAAACATCATCATGTTGCCTATACACCTATCAGTTGTTGTATGAGATACAGCTAGAGATCCTTTTGGAAAGGAAGAAGATAGTGCATCATAAAACTGCTTTTAAAGAAGTTGCATAGAAAGTGAATAGTGAGCAAACCCAAACATCTCAATGAAGCGATACATAACAAAAAATTTTAATCTTTGTTATTAAAATGATTTGCATTATTTTAAAATTTTATTTGTTTATTATTATTAATTTACATTAATTAAAGTACATTTCAAAACCAACAAATTATATTTTTAATTTGCTTTATCAATTCTTTGCATAGATATTTTTTAAAAATGTAAATGGTAAATTTCTATTAATGATTAATACTATTCATTGTAAACCAATGTCTACTTTAAAAAAATTCCTTTTTAAAAATGTTCCTTAACAAAATTGAACTGGAATGATTCATTATTGCTTACAAGTAATATTTTAAATGTAGTTTTTTTAACACTTCAAAATTACATGTAAGGATATCTGTTAATCAATTCATATAAATGCAAATCTGTATACACAGGAAATATATAAATATATCAATACCAAGTAGACATCTTACTAATTAACTTTCATTAAAAAAAGCGTGCAATTATTTAACAGTTTATTTTGTTATTAATTTTTTTTGTGGGTTTTAACATAACAGTTAAGTGTGTTCCTTATGGCTCCTACACAGTGTTGCGAAGGAAAGTTGCCAGAGATACAATTAATGTTTAGAAGTATCTAAAGCATGAAAAGTAGTGCAAATGTACAAACATCTCTTTAGAGTGCTTTAATCACCTTTTTTTGTGCAATTCTAAGATCAAAAAATAACCTATTAAGGCAGTAGAATATGGTAAAAAAGGAAACAACGCTTGTAGCACTGACCAGAAAGTTATTAAAAATATATATAAAAAATACCCTGAGCTTTCTGAATCATGATCATTTTTTCAAAGGTTTGAGGGTTCTAGTAAGTTATTTGTTTCGTTTAAGAATTTCTAACTTCTAAAAAAATATATTTATATATAGGATCACTAGTTTTTTTAAAGATTTAAAGCATAATTTTTTTTTGAGGGCGATGAAAGAGCCTCAGGTTTCATATCAATCATAGGAAAAAAAATGGATGTAATAGAGAAGGATGTGGCAGAGTTTGAGGTTTGATTCTCTCAATCAAGGTGACAAATTTATTAAATGTAATAATATATAAATCAACAAGTTTGGCTAGAATATTATTGTAATATTACAGGATTGTAGATAGAAATAATAAGATGCATAAACTATTTCTTCTATACAGGAATAAACTATTGCATGAAGTGATTTGTTATTGTCTTGATTAATGCTGTGTATAAATTAGCAGAGGTTATAGTAATATAGTTTTTTTAATAAGTGCTTATATTTCATATTAGCACAATATCTGAGACAATAATACAATGCCTTCAAATAATAATACTATGTAAAAATTTGTTTAGAATAAAAAATGTATAAAGCAGGTGATAAAACCAAAACTATTTGATTAAAGAAACATGTGCAGAAACTTTACAGACTGACCATCTAGAATCACACTGCTGCAATCAAATTTTTACATACAGCTTGAAAATAAAGAAACATATATTTAATGTATCAACATTTTTAGGTAAATACACCAAATGGCGCAGGTTAAATTAAAAACCTTTTTTCAATACTAATTAAATACCAATTATTATATTTTTGAACAGTGTATGCTAATTTTCCTAACTAATATATTATCATCATTGAAGATTTTTAGCCGTGTGTTTATATTATAAAACAGCAAACACAATTTTCATGGTATTTTTATATTTTAGATGTTTTTTGGTTTAAAATTAATTACTACATTTAGTTAAATGAAAAATTTTGCCGATTATTTTTGAGAAGCTTAATTTACAAAAAATAATATTCTTTTATCAAAAAGCTGAGGTTTTTTGAAGGAAAGTTTATGTAGATTTTAGATGTCCTATAGCATTATTTATTTTTTGTACAATCTGCAGTAGCCAGTTGGTTTGGAGAGTTGTTAGGATATCGTTAATAACAAATTATTAAACATGAGTTCTCTAATTATGTTTATAAAACTTACAATGGTTACATGACTTCACATTATTTATTGATGTTTAAGAAAACTTCACCTATCTGAAATACTTGGTTTTTCATTACCCAACGTTTTGCTTATCCGGGGACAGCAGGATAAAACCTTGCTATGTCCCCAATGTAAATACATTTCTTTTCAGAGTATGAAAACTGAATTAATATGTACAAAATACTGAGGCATTAATAGTGGTGATAGTTTAACATTTGGTCTTGTTCCCATTACCTGTCTGTTTCTATTCAACGGCTAAAGTAATGCATATATGTAAGATCTAAGTGGTATATATTTTTTTTTTTTAATTTCTGTGCCCATCATCACTACTCTTTACAAGCACTGAAATCTAATTTATAAAACATAAGACTGATGTCAGAACTTTAATTCCAGTACCAGATTTAATGTAGCGAAGATTAGCTAACACCATAAAAAAAACAAGCTTGAGCCAAATTTATCAGGTCCCTGAACATAGGAAATGTTCCCTGGAATGAACTTATTCTTCGTTGATAGCTGGAATACTGGAGATGAAATGGCAACTGCCTAGGAATGAATCCTGGATCTCAGTAAAAAAATACAAAAAAAAAAAATATAAATGAAATTCAAATTATTTTGCTTTTTGGTAAATACTTAAAAAAAAATCATAAATTGCTAAGTCATGTTCTTCCGTCATCTGTTTCTGCCATCAGGATTAACATTTTCCGACTGGTGAATATGTAAAAAAGGTGAAGGTTTCAGCTACCTTCTAAAAGACTGGTATTGGTTGAAGCAGCTGAAACTACTTCAAGTGAAGTTGAAGAATCAGAGGACAATGGTGTTTCATTGTTTACTTCACTCTGAGATGTGCTCTGGTAATGATTGTTCTCTAACACTTACATTATCTATCACCATAAACTAAAAATTTCGAGCAGATATAAATAAAATCTAACATTTAAAATCAGACAAAAAGAAATTTCATGACAATCAGCTTTATATAAAATATTCAAACTATTCTTTAGAATTTCAATAAAGTTTATTAAAATCTCAAGTGTTTGAATTAAAGAATTATACTACTAAAAAAAGTTATATTTCTAAAAGGTGACCGCATGAAAATATAATTTCTTAAATTATTAGCAGAGTAATAGAAAAATAAGAAAGCATGGCATAAATAAATCCAATTCCACTAAGTGGCGTTTTTAAATTTTTTGGTAAATTCAAAATGATAACCAAAAGATAAAATAAACATAGTTTCTCTCAGAATTTACATGAAAAATCATGCAGGATTAGGATATAATTAAAAATGTTGGTTCAATCAATCTTACTTGTTAATGCAGTGCACTGAGCTGGGCTGTTTTGAAACAATCTTTCTCCTGACGAATAAATCCACATGTTCTGAATGTCCTCAAGTGCTCGATGAAAGGATTTTCCCTAGGCTTCCAGTTTTGTAGCTGGCCATGGCAATGAAAGCATTTTACAATGTCACTTTACACCTGAAAAATGTGTTTGTCTTAAAAATCAAATTAGTATCGAATAAAAAATGTAGATGGAGCTATAGGTCAAAACATTAAAAAAATGCATGTGGTGGCATCACAAGGACTATGTGTCCACATCTGCAGGCATGACTTTATCTGGTTAGGAATAAGGGGAAAGGAACTATAAAGGTCAAGGTAAAAGTCCAGAACAGTGACACACATACACACAACCTTTCAAAAAGCTTTATAGAAATATTTTTTTTTAACTCAAAGCCAATATTTTAGTCCTAAAAAAAAAAAATCAACATCATAACTGCAGAAGCTGTGCAGTGGTATTTTGGTTGAGAGTCTACCTAATCAGAAAAATGTAATAACTTTTAAAATATGATACCTATGTAATAAAATCCAGAAACTGCCAACTGCAATATTTGTTCAATGTTTTTGTAAGGCCACAATCTGAATGTACACAGTCTAGTAAGAAGTTCAGCAAAGACTTCATTAGTTGGTGATGATATAAAATGACCTGATCCATCAAAGCTGGCTATCTGGGACTGTTGCAGGACATCTGACCAATCTTTGAAATTGATAACATTTAAACATTGATTCAACATTATCATGGCCTATAGGGGAAGGGATTTTATCATGTGGTTAGCACTTACACGGAGGTGCATATTTGTAATAAGATGAAACCAATTTAGAAACTCTTTAGGGAATTTAATTTGTGAGGAAGTGGACAAAACAAGTCACTGCCCCAGGTAAAAAATATGTATGGACCCCGCTAATTTAAATTACTTCTTGAGTAAAACAATACAAATTAGTAATAAGTCAATGCAAATTTCACACCTCTGGTTGTTACATTGACAGCAGAATTTGAATTATTAAAAATTTTTTAGATAAAGCTTTATGAGTACTTTAAAAAAATAATAGGTGCATTAACCACACTGAAGCTATAATGACTAGTATTATCTATCACTTCCTTTATCACACTAAAAAGATGGGTCAAATAAAAAAAAAATCTTAATTACTTAATCCATTCTTATATATGAAGTGGAAATACGAAGAAAAAAAAATGTATAACCTTTGTGTTATATTCCATGATTTAATTAATTAATTAACATTTAAATAAGTGCTGTATCCATATTGGAAAGGTTAATATTTTTGTATGCAACCAAATGTTTAATTTTACCATTGGTAGTATGCAGAGTATCACTATTAGCCTGCTGATATGTTTCTGGCAAAAATGTAAAATGCAATTCCTGGCTGTAAAACTGGCTAATACTATTGGTGTTACTGATGAATGCATTTGTATTCCAACTGACATGAAGCTTGAAATTCTTACAGCCTCAAGAGAAATTTCGTGAGAAGGTTTCTATGTTGATCTCGTTTTAGTTGCCCCAGTTTCAGTGATTAAAAGGCGCTTGATGCATGCTTGATGTCTAAAATTGTTTGAATCGTCAGGGAGAATTGCTAGAAGATGTTGATGTCAGGGTTTTTCTAATCTGATGAAAGCCTGGAGACTTACGCCATAAGACTGCCCTAATGCCAGGAACTAGAAAAGCACAACCTCTTATAAATGATGATTTCAGCCATTTTGTTTTTTCTTTTTTTTTATTGGCCATTTTCTACAGACACTAAACATCAAAGACATGCCTCTGAAATAAATAAAAAATTATATGAAAAAAATCGGACAGTTTTAGAATAGGAGTCCTGGAACTTTTTAACCTGCTACCCTAAAGCATATGTACATGCAGATCCATTATTATGCTAAAGGGGGCCCTTGCAGAGCTTTAACTTTGCTGTAGCCTAAAATGACTTAAAAAGCTGGGCGTGGGCTGAGGCAGTGAGGGGCCCCATTTTTCAAAGATTATTGGGGGCTGAAGATTTGCTTGCAGTTGACTTGACAGCATTATTCTCCTAGCCCCCCCTAACCCCTCCCAAATGTAGTTTTTCTTAGGGCCACAAAATTTTATTTTGTCTAGGACCCAAATGACGCAACCACGCCTCTCATGGCATACAATAAATTGTAAATAAAAGCTACTATTAACATAGCTTGCTAATAACTACCTGTATGTGATGGAAATCCAATCGTATTTAAAAACATCAAAGCGAGGATATAAAGTCGTATATAATTGAACTTAATTGTCAAAAAAAGAGTCTTTATGTTTGGGTTATTCAGAAATTAATAAGTGTTGCTAAATTGTAATCTCATATGGTCAATATGGATCATTGAGGATTACTTTCCTCTTGGTAAACTCAAAAAAAAATCTTTAAATAGTTTATCACTAATAAATCTTAAATAGAAATGCCCAATTTCGGGCACCTGTATATATATTATGTATCAATAATTCAAAATGTCCCTCTCGCCTCGGGTGAACATTATAATTTACAGGGTAAAGTTACCACAATCTAATCTAATGTAATGAGGTGATATGTAGCAAAGTACAAAACAGTTAATACAACATAAAATCTAATAAACGATAGTTGCTTTTTTTTGTTCAACGCGCTGTCGTAGAACTAACTATAAGGGCTCTTTTAACAATGATTGAAAATTGACAGAAAACCTGGTACCAAACAGTTAATTGATTATTTATAACATCAACAAGTCAATATGTTCTTTTGAGATGTCTATTCAGCCGTAAATGTGTCCAAAGAATAAACAGCACTTGCTAACAGACACGAAAATAATAATCATAATATAGACTTAGAATATAGATAATAATCTTAATATTCTTTCTTTTCACGTGACGGTAGGCGGGTAGGTACTTTGATAAAAAAAATTCAAAAATTGTTATATTAAAGTACGCAAGTGGCTACGGTTCGGTTCGACCTTATTTTTTTTCCGAATACCAGCCTACTTACTTATTGCATATTTTTTTTGTTTTCGGGGTTAGAGGTTAGGAATAGGGTTAGGATTAGGGATAGGGTTAAGGTCCAGCTGTAGATATCTAAATATAGCGGTCAGAGTCGCTGCACTGAGCTATATAACAACATATAAGTCACTGCACTAACCTCTATTCCCAACCATATCATGGTATATCCCTAACCCTAATCATAACCTATTCCTAACCCTAACCCTAAATCTAGCCCCCGAAAAACAAAAAATATGCCCGAAAATGTAAAAAAAAAATATGCAATAATAAGTATGGCTGGTACCTTGAAAAAAATCAAAACTAGTATAGATGGAATCAGATGATAGAGCTTGCGAGAGTACATTCCAACAACACCTCATTTGTGATTATATCTTAATAAGTTAATTATAAGCGAAGTCGCCGAAGTTATGATGTTTAGTGACTTTTTTTAAAACTAATGACTATATTATAAGTTATGGTTTGTGCTAAGAATTTTATTAACTGCAATAGTACAATGAAGGGAAATAACAACCCCAAAAAAGCCACTAAGAGTAACTAAGAGTAATTTGTTCCTAAACTAGAAAATTATTGCATTAAATCAAAAAGTTTGAATATTCGAGAAAGTCCACCCAGGGACATAATGACATAACACAAGAAAAAACAAGCAATTAAGCCTGTTCCATTCTGGACACAGGACGTGTTAGCGCATTTTTGTGTTATGCATCAGTACGTATTTTAGCTTTCAGTAAATATTTGTAAATTTTGAAATGTTTATGAATTCAATTGTGTAATTGTAAAAGGATGTTTTTTTCGAAAATAAAATTATTGTGGCTGAAGAATAAATACTCTACTGC
Organism: Bulinus truncatus; assembly: GCA_021962125.1. Lineage (NCBI taxonomy): Eukaryota > Metazoa > Mollusca > Gastropoda > Planorbidae > Bulinus > Bulinus truncatus. Next base: position 2,067,091 of record JAGDYQ010000125.1, read on the forward strand.
GCAGAACACGTGTGACGTCAATCTTGGTGAAACTACGTGCTGCAGTATTTCGCACCAAATGAATGGGTTATTGAACGTACAAGGTGTAGAATGGGGCCATGAAAATGGCATAATTATTAATATAGCTTATATAGTAAAAAAAACGGTAAAAAACTGATGTCCAGCCCTCAGAGGTCAGATCGCAAAATGAGCTTTTGCTGCACACATGGCAGGCCAAGACCTACAAAATGATATATACATCATGGGTCTAGGACTTATGGTTGTTGAGATCTAGGGTGATGACAGGCAGACAAAACGGGGACAATAGAGCATTTTTTTTTATCAAAAATGCTCTAAAAACACATACTTATTCAAACGAGAAGCATAGTGCTCTTTAGATTTAGCTACTTAATGAATAGGTGGTAAATTCTGAAGACTTTGTGCATGATATTGACATTATCGCGAGAAAATGAAATTCACTTTCATTTGATGTAGGTCAGTGAATAATTGAATAACTCACTAACGTGTGAAGTAGTTTTTTTTTTTTACGTTTAACAGCACGTGACCTGTATATCAATGTACTCAGCAGCCTTTTTACACCTTTTACAAATTAATTTGTATTGAATGGAAATCCACTTACATGACAAATATGTACTTTGTCCATAATCCAAGGAGCTCAATTGAAGAATGACACTATGATTTATTTCCAGGTGAAATTCGATGCAAAGTCGTCCCACAAGTCCACCCAGCTTTGAATGGGTACCGACTGAAGTTAGAAGTAAAGGCGGCTGGGCGTTGTGCTAACCACACAATCCCTTCATATGCCGAGGTTATAGAAACAGATGAATTGTACACTTCATCTGCCCCGATGGCCCGTTAGGGGCTAAGGGAACTTTACTTTTTTTTACTATGATTTATTGAACTATAAAGTTGAATGACTTATTGTCAAAAATACATTAAGATAAATATTTCTCGGAATGACAGCTTAAAAAAAAAGCATTATCTAATATCATTGAATTTGATGTCATCAAAGGAATTTCCGGTATTAAATGGGATTACGACCAAGGACATGTTCCTCCTTAATATTACCCACAATTATTTAGGTTCAACAACCTTCATGAAAATAAATTGCATCAGCTCAGTCACTTATGTTTGTGTTGAGTCACGTGACATGATTTTTACTTTGGTTGTTGGATTACAGTGACGATGTATAAAATACTATAAACACCATACAGAGTCGAATGCAGTTTTTTTGCATTTTGTTAAGGTTATGAAGTTATGAACATATATATATATATATATATATATATATATATATATATATATTTATATATATATATGTGTGTGTGTGTGTGTGTGTGTAAGATGGGTATGACTATGATTCGGGCGGAAAAACATTAAGAGTCAGAGACAGATATGTAGGTATGTGTGTTTAGTAAGATGGTCGGCGGACAGACTGACGGGCGGATGGAAAGACAGATCGGTAAATCGAAAGAAGATTAATTAAGTTGTTGGATTTTTTTGTACGAGGACAGACAGACAGACAGAATAAGAGACAAGACAGACAAACAGACAGACAGACAGACAGAATAAGAGACAAGACAGACAGATAGACAGAATAAGAGACAAGACAGACAGACAGAATAAGAGACAAGACAGACAAACAGACAGACAGACAGGCAGACAGAATAAGAGACAAGGCAGACAGACAGACAGAATAAGAGACAAGACAGACAGACAGACAGAATAAGAGACAAGACAGCAAGGTAGGTAGGAATGCGGAAGGGTGGTTGGTTGAATGGGTTTATCGGTCAGACAGACAGGCGGATAAACCCACTACCACTGTACCAGACACAGTGGCGTAGTGAGGGGGGGGGACATCATGGCTCGGCCGCTTATCACAAATGGGCGCCAAAAGGCATATTTTACACATAATATTATATGGTTTTCTAATTGGGGGGGGGGGGGGCGATAAAAAAGTATTGTGCCCCGGGCGCGAGTTAAGCTCGCTACGCTAATGAACAGATATTTAGTAATATAGACCGACGTATAGTTTGTTAGTTCAATAAAAGACTGTAAACATCTATTTGGTCTGTTTGGTCGCAAGTTCCGTGATTATTTATCGGGGCGGCATCTGGGACGTCCATCTTAGAGGGTCCCGCGCTTAAAATTATATTTTTTTTATATAACTGTAACAAAACAACACATTTGTTCCAGGCTCAGCAAACGACACTCGCCCCCAGTCCCCGCGTTCTGCTTTAGCCGCCTCTGAATACTTTGTGCGACTCTTCACAAAAGTAATATTATTTTGATAATACGTCGGTCTAATCGATTACTTAATGGGATGGAACAAAACATGATTCTAATTGTGATAATAAAGGGGAACAATCTAGTTAGTATTAAGAACCAAGATTTATGATGCCACGATATCAATTCATGATATCTAAATACAAGGACGCCCCAAGACTTTCCGCCGCCCGGGTGCAAAAAGTATTTTGCCCCCAACCCAATTCCAATTAACCCCCAGTTTGATATTTCTTCCAGATATAAGAGTATCAATTGGAAAAGTAACTAACAAAAAAAAAAAAATTAAATAGCTAACCAGCCCCGTAGCGTGAAAATTCTACAGCAGGGGCCAGACATTCTACACCAGGCAATAACGGGGGGGGGGGGGCAGGTAATACATTTTACTAAGTAGAACAAATAAGCAGGGGGGGGGGGAGGCAGACAAACCGCAGGGGGGGGGGTTGATGATTTTTAACTGTCATGATGGTATTAGTTTGTACAACTTTCGAAGTCTTTTTGATTTTTTTTTAAAATGATATTTTGACTAATGTATACTGAGTCAATAATTTTAGAACCATCTTAAAGGGTAAACACATAAAAAAAAAACAAGAAATAACACCAGAACTGTTTCAATAGATTTATGAGCACAATGGTAAAAGCCTGGTGGTGTGGCCCCTTTGTTCGTTATTAGGTTTGGGGGCTTTATATTTTGCAAGGACCTTGGATAAGAGATCGGGTTAGCATATTAGTTAGGACGGCCCTATGTAATTGGAGATGAGTCGAAAACAAGACCTCTGTGGTACTTGTGTTATTTCTTTATAACCTTTTATTTAAGATACATACTAGCTGGAAGTCACCTCACATAATACATGTGTTTGACATGGTAATGTAGTTTTTATTTATGAACTAAAAATTTCATATAATTCATGTTTTTCAATCATCAAATTTAACTAATGAAAAAAAATTAAGATTCTAATAAAAATACTGAAAATTTTTGCAAAAGATATTTTAAGCTTTTAATATGAAAATCACCTTAAAATTTAAATAATAATCATAACACAATTCAATAAATCAAATAAATGTTAATAAAAAAAATAATAAGTCTGGTATCTCAAAGAGATTTGGGACAGATTAAAAAATCATTTTAACAAATTTTATTTTATTTATAAGAAAAATAATCTGTTTCATATGACCATATTATATAAAATTAGTTCATGTAATATCTTCAGTCGTAGCACAAATCTAGATACAAAAAAAAAGATTTAAAAACAAACTGGTATCAATAACCCCGACACTTCGGAAATTCCCAAAGCTACTATATTTTGTTGGGCGGAAAAACCACATCTTGAAATTCCGTACGACGCAGTCAATTTAATATACTAAATTTGAGAATTTCCCATAAAAACAAATTGCCAGTTTGGTCTTGTTGCTTCCGCAACTCAAGGTCTGCTCGTAGACAGCATGCTCCTACCCTATCAGTCACCTTAGACAAGTTTCATTCAAACAATCTTATCCAAAATCATCCTTTCTGACCACAGATAAATGTCGCGACGTTATGCGACTATCCACGGCAGTGTCCCATAAGGACAAAACTTGTTAAGATTAAAATATTTAATCTCGAAAATGACTAAAAATTAAAATGACTGTTCTTTGATTTTTAGTTCTTTTAATTGATTTTGAATAATTTAGGTGATTTAGCATTTCATTTATTTACTTTGATTAAAAAAAAAAAAGAACAATATAAAATTTATATAAAGCACTTTGCGATCATTGTGACATTTTCTTGATTTTTTTTTGTACAGATTCTCATTATGTCTCAAAAGAACGAAATGCTATTTTTTTTTATTCAATCACCTTTGAAGAACGAAGGAATTAAAAAAAAATTTGAAGTAATCTTTTAATATTAATAAAAATATTATGTTTATCTTCGTGGTATTTTTGTAATATTTGGTTTGAGATTACACTTAAAAATATTATAATTATTGAAAGTATAAAGAAATTATGAAATATTTGCTTTAAAAAATTAATTCTTGGGTGTTACTAAAGACATGATGAAATTAAAACTTAAAAATAATCACAACTTAATGGGTCTCCAAACTATTCATTGAAAAATTGAGTAAATTATATGACTGAAAGTATTATTCTGTTCAATATAAATTATATTATAACTGATGTTTACATAGTGAAACAGGCTATAAAGATTGAAGCACACACTTTAATTTTTTTTAATCATCCAAACTTCTATAAGTATTTTTATTCCCTCCAAATTTAGTACATTTTAATTAAAATGTATTCTAAAACATTTTTTTTAATTAATCACATACTTACCAAATAATGATTTTAAAAATATTATTAAATTTAAACACTTGAATTTAGTAAAGACGTTAAGTAATTTAATAATTAAAAACTGTAAAGCCTACATTTTAATTATATAAGAACAAATTATTCATACCATCACAAATTTTCCACAGTTATGTATTCTCATTTAATTTAAAAAAATGTATTTGTCTTTATTTACTAGAATATTTAACTTAGCAATGGTTAAAATGTTACTTCTCTTATCAATACACTTTCAAGTTCAATTAGTAGCAGAACTTTTCTTCTATTTGAACATGAGGGTAAAAAATATAAAAAAAACAAAAAAAGAACTTTATTTAAAATTTAATGTGCAGTAATTTAAAAAAAAATAAAATCAGATTAATTTGCTAATCAAATTTCCAATTCTTTTTAGATAATGTAAAAACTGAATAAATCATTCTCCTAAATCATTAACAGGGAATTCCAGATATCAAAGCCTTCATTCAGTTAAAATCAGTTTAAACAAGTGTGTAATGATTATAGATCACCAAAACAATAGAAATTTTACAGAAATAAAAAAATTACTAGTCTTATCATAGGGGAAAATAAAAAGCTGAATTCTTATATGATGGTAAATGTCGCATAAATATGACATGCATTCCATCAAGTTGATAGCATTGTTTAAAAAAAAAAAAGGTTGCAGAACTTGTCATGATAGAGAGGTATACTAGAAAATCTGTTACAGCTTAGAACAATAAATTATAATGAAGAAAATAAGCATATGAAAAAGAAATATCTAAGAGCTCTGCCATAAAACATTAAGCACTTGAATCATGATATGAAATGCCATGGACATGACTGACACTGGGGCAGCCCCGTAGCGAGAAAATTCTACAGCAGGGGCCAGGCCATTAGCAGAGGAGGGCAGGAAATAAATGTTACTAAGTAGAGCAAACAAGCAGAGGGGGGCCAGACTAAACGCAGTGGGGGCCCGGCCCCCCTGCACGCTACGGGCCTGCACTGGGGGTTTAGTAAGTAGATGGGAGAGGATGAATGGAGGAGGCATGCGGTGACTCTGTGAGCGTTGTACAACAGTCAGTAAAGAGAAATAATGTTTTAACAGTAAATCATAGATCATCCATTTTATCTTTATTTGTTTCATATGTAACATACATTGAACAAATACATCTACATAAACATGAGTATGGTATTGACTAGGCATGTTCTACTACATTAAACAAAATGTTTATATTGTACAATGAATACATGTATAAATTAAACAAGATGGGTGTTAAGACTGTATTTGGAGATGTATTATCTAAGTCTGCTGAAGGTGTTTCATTGATCAGTTTTAGCAAGGTGACATGAACTAAAAAAAAGAATTAAAATTGAAATCTGTTTAGATTAAAAAATAAAATTACAGATGTAGAGAATAAAAAAAAATAATTCAAAACGAAATGACAAGTTATTGGCTCTACCAGAATGACGTACATTATGTAAAGAGGTAGCCACACACAGGTTTGATAATTGCCCTATTCAGACTTCTTATTTAGTAAAATATAATACAAAGAGCAGCATTTCGGTCCACAGACTTAGTGAACAAAAATAATGAAATAATAGAAAAAGACTGATCAACCAGAACTGTACCTAACTCTATGAAGAATCACATGGGGCCAAGAGTAATATAGGGCCACCCCTGCACAATGCATTTATCACTTCTAATCAGTAAAATAAATGTGTATGTCATAAAACAGTATGTACTCTGTCAATGAAACAAAATATCACTGGCAAAATAACAGTCATGGTTTACATAAAGATCATGAATAAAAACAAAAAAAAAAAGCTATGAATATTCTTTGTCATGAGTTGGGCTAAC
>JAGDYQ010000125.1:2074029-2131186 GCA_021962125.1 Bulinus truncatus
GATCTTTTTTGAGGAGGGCCTCATCATCCTGTTTGGAGGTGGGCTCACTGCTACATTTTGGAGGAGGGCCCCCTGCAACATTTTGGAGGTCTGCTCCTGCTACATCTTGGAGGTTGGTTCTGCTACATCAGAGGTTTTCAACCTTTTTTATGCTGCGGACCCCTCAGACATTCCAAGCTCGGGTGGCGGACCCCCATAGCCCAAAGGCGCCCTGGCCTCAACTTTTCATACCTGAGGTTGGGCCAGGATATGTCTTTAATTCTGCTAAACGTAGGCCTAGCTTAAAACATTAAACAAAGAGGTTGATCAGCATCGGTCCCCACTGCGGTGAAGCCGAATTGTATATATTCTGGATTATACTTGCACCGTTTTCTTTTTCATTCGTCTTTGGCTGCTTGATCATCAGAATCTTCCAGGTTCTGGTCAGTTTTCCTCTTCACAAATGTATCCATGCTACTAGCCTTGGACAGTTTACTTTTACAAATATTGATAAACACATGACCAAAAACAGTTTAGTTTCGTTGACTCAGATCTCACAGGGAAAAAAAATTAGACAAAGTTTCAGAGTAGAGAGTGTTAAAGGAGGTAACTATCTGTAAAAATATTTCACATTCTGATGACGAAAACTCACCGTTTAAAATTAAATCGACTACTATAATAAAACAAATACAAATCTTATCAAATATTTTGAATTTTTTACCAACATTTTAAAAAAGTAGTTGTCACATAAGCAAGTCGCATAACAACAGAACAGCATGATTGTTCATCACTAGAATTTCGCACCGTTTCAGCGATGTGTTAGCGAAAAGTCCCTATTACAAAAAAATCTACTTCCAACCAAAACAATCTGTGAGTGTCATTTCAAATTAACATGTGAAGTGTATACCAGCAATTTAATATCAAAAACTTTTGTCTAAGATAATTTCTAGGCCAATCTAGGCTTAGATTTAGATCGAGGCTCAGTAAGTAAGAAATATTGCCAAGATGACATGACTCAAAAACTCACTGCACAAGTAGTAGTATGCAGTCTAGTTCAGACTTAAGACGAAAATATAAGGAAATACCAGCGAAGTTTTCAGTTCTGCTCATTGTGCCTGAAACATTGACATAGCTAGCATTTTTTGTTTAGCTAAAAGCTAACCCAATCAACCAAACCAAGCAATACTTTATACAAGAAAAATCACTAGTTTCCTTGACTTGCCCACGGACCCCATTGAAGCTCCCCACGGACCCCCAGGGGTCCGCGGACCACAGGTTGAAAACCTCTGTGCTACATTTTGGAGGTGGGCCCATTGCTGCATTTTGGAAGGCTTTTTAATACATTTTGCAGACCCTTTTATACATTTGATGGGGTTCTTAATACATTTTGTAAGAATCCTGCTTATCGGCCCTCATTAAATAGTTAAATATAGAAACACCATGACAATGATAGGTCTGTATCATACAATTGTGACAGTGACAAAACGTCACAAGACTTGACATTGTCACAAGATACCATAAATGACAATTTCACACTGTGTCAAACATGTGACCTGTCTGTTATGTTAGTGACTGTTAACATTTCCTGGCACTTTCATCCCTGACTAAGAAAAGTTAGCAATTTCACTTCACTAGGAGAGAGTGTCCTAGTCCAGAGGTATCTCTATCTGGCATTTCACAATGTATCGACGCCCAGGTGCAAGACAGAGTCCAGTGGGTGGGGGGGGGGGGAAATAGCAACACCCAGGTGCAAGACAGAGGCCAGTGGGGGGGAGAAACATTTTTCAACAGAAGACGCTAAACGCCGTCCGGGACAGAAAAATATAAACGAAAGTGGTAACATGCTTTATTTATTGACCCAGGTAGATTGAATTGTAATAGCGAGAAAAATACAACGAAACACAGCTGATTCACTTATTACAACGTAATTGATTCATTTATTACAACGTGATACAGTTGATTGATTCATTTATTATAACGTAATACAGTTGGTTGATTCACCTATTACAATGTAAGACAGTTGATCGATTCACTTATTACAATGTAACACAATTGATCGATTCACTTATTACAACGTAATACAGTTGATTGATTCACTTATTACAATGTAATACAGTTGATTGATTCACTTATTACAATGTAACACAGTTGATTGATTCTCTTATTACAACGTTATACAGTTGATTGATTCACTTATTACAACGTAACACGGTTGATTGATTCACTTATTACAACGTTATACAGTTGATTGATTCACTTATTACAACGTAATACAGTTGATTGATTCACTTATTACAATGTAATACAGTTGATTGATTCACTTATTACAATGTAGCACAGTTGATTGATTCACTTATTACAATGTAACACTCATTTCTTTGTACCTTTTAGTTTATTTAGGTACATTTCTTACTTGAGGTAAAAATAGACACAAAACAATATTTGTGTATATATTTCTCATATAATCTCATCATTTATTGATAGTAAATTGATATACAGTTCTGCAGTAAATTGATATACAGCTCTGCAGTAAATTGATATACAGCTCTGCAGTAAATTGATATACAGTTCTGCAGAAAATTGATATACAGTTCTGCAGTAAATTGATATACAGTTCTGCAGTAAATTGATATACAGTTCTGCAGTAAATTGATATACAGCTCTGCAGTAAATTGATATACAGCTCTGCAGTAAATTGAATTACAGTTCTGCAGTAAATTGAATTAGAGTTTTGCAGTAAATTGATATACAGTTCTGCAGTAAATTGATATAAGTTCTGCAGTAAATTGGTATACAATTCTGCAGTAAATTGAATTACAGTTCTGCAGTAAATTGAATTAGAGTTTTGCAGTAAATTGATATACAGTTCTGCAGTAAATTGATATAAGTTCTGCAGTAAATTGGTATACAATTCTGCAGTAAATTGATATACAGCTCTGCAGTAAATTGATATACAGTTCTGCAGTAAATTGGTATACAGTTGTGCAGTAAATTGATATACAGTTGTGCAGTAAATTGATATACAGTTCTGCAGTAAATTGTTTTCAAAGTAAATTGCTGTAGAGTGTTTTCTTTATAGTAAACTTTCGCCTAGTCTCCTGTACTCACTGCAACACATTAAAGTTCTGGTAGTAGAATGATAATATAGATGCAAATTATAATTCAGTGAGTCTCCAACTGTTAAATTGCAAGCAATTAGTCATCTGTTTATACATACTGGAGGATCCACTGTCTACCCAAAAACACACCTCATTCAACAACCACCAACAACAACAAAATAAAACAAAAACAGAACAACATTAATTATACACGAGTTACAGTGTTGTAAATCACTGGTCTTAATTACTTCAGTAAGAAAATTCAGCCAACAGTGTACAAGTAAACTCATCCTATTTTATTTATTTCTGAGTAAATGTTCCTCGGTAATTTAGAGATCAGTTATTTGTTGATCGTATAAGGGCTGGAATTTGTTTAATAATGTCTGGACATAATTGGACATAATTGGACAGGGCGAGAATAGATCACAGCTTTTGATGTATCGATGTGAGCCTATAGCTTTAGATGTGAATAGATTTATAGCTGGAAATTTAAAAATATAAATAGACTATAAATATAGATTTAAAGATGTAAATAGATGTGTAGCTGTAAATGTACACAGTTTGTCAGCTATAGATGTGTAGCTATATATGTAAATAGATGTGTAGCTATAGATGTAAACAGAATGGCAGCGTAGCTATAGATGTAAATAGATGTGTAGCTATAGATGTAAACAGATTGGCAGCGTAGCTATAGATGTAACTAGATGTCGCAAGTCCAGGCATACATATGTATGTATATATCCAAATATCTCCTTTTTTTTTTGTTCTGGGGTATCTAATGTATTTGTTACACCCTCATTATTATTAATCATCGTCATTAATCATGAATTAGATACCCCTCCCCCCTTTCCTCAGTATTATTCTATCCCTCCCCCCCTTTTCCTATTGTCAAGTTACCCAACCCAGATAAGGTCACGCGCCTGTGCTACGTGCGTCGTACATCATCTCCCGTGTCCTATCCCCCCGTCTGCTCAGAGGTTTACGTCACCTTCTAGTTAGTCAGTCTCTCGTTTACAACGGTAGTGACCTGGCAACAAAAGAATACACAAGTGACACGAACCCGAGTCATCGCTGGGCTGCAGACAACAACAAAAAAGCCCCTGATGGAAATAGGAGATCGGTAAATGTGATCGTCTGTAGTAGAATCAACTAGCTGACATCCTGGCATCTTGTGTAACCCTCCGCGCCCGCCCCCCCCACCCACCCCCACATCAACATTTTAACCACAAATTGATCATATTATATACACACCATGGATACTGTAGACTCACGGGTTCTCGAACTGAGCCCGGCCAACCTCTAAAAAAAAAAAAGCCGCCATTGTACACTTTAATTAAGCCTCCCCCTACCCCCCCCCGGGGGCAGTACAGGCAAAGTTAAAAATCAATGGATACATTAGTATACGCTTTTGTACTGTGAAACGTTATGCAGCCCGGTGGACCAGACGGTGCACCTTATAGAAATTGATGGGGGTGAGCGATTTTTAAAATTCTGGGAACCTCTGTGTTGTAAACCAGTGTTTTTCAACCTTTTTTTATTCAGGGGAACCCTTTGGTGTCGTCAGATTTCTGGCGGAACCTGTATACCCCTTTATATCCGTAATGGCCCTAAAGTTTTGCTATTTAAATTTTTTTTAAATTCAATCGCGGAACCCCTGGCTGGCCCTTGCGGAACCCTTGGGTTCCGCGGAACCCCGGTTGAAAAACACTGTTGTAGACGAATCAAGTTGCGAAGAACCGATAATCTCAAAATATTATGTAATGGTGCCCCACAATTTACTTCAGCATCAAATGTCTAACATTGACTTTTAAAAAAAATGTCTTTGGTAATATAAGTATTAGGTGGGTAAAAAAAGGTTGCACACCGTTTCACAGACTGACTTATAATGGCGGCGAGTCGGAGATTAAAACAATAAGTTTGAGATCCCTTGAGAGATGGTTTAGTTACCCCGTCCTGTGAACAGGGTGAGATCCCTTGAGAGATGGTTTAGTTACCCCGTCCTGTGAACAGGGTGAGATCCCTTGAGAGATGGTTTAGTTACCCCGTCCTGTGAACAGGGTGAGATCCCTTGAGAGAGGTTTAGTTACCCCGTCCTGTGAACAGGGTGAGATCCCTTGAGAGGTTTAGTTACCCCGTCCTGTGAACAGGGTGAGATCCCTTGAGAGAGGTTTAGTTACCCTGTCCTGTGAACAGAAGTGTGTGAGACGAACGACAAAAATGTCTGTACTGACATCAAACTCAAACATTTGACAAGTTTTGGTTTCCTGTCCCCATTGTCCCACTTTGTATTACATGACACATTTGTATTACACATTTGTATTACATGACACATTTGTATTATATGACACATTTGTATTACCTGACACATTTGTATTACATGACACATTTGTATTACATGACACGTTTGTATTACATGACACATTTGTATTACATGACACATTTGTGTTACATGACACATTTGTATCTACATATTGTGTACATTACTAATTATACCAAACTGTATTATTGCTTCATAAAGTATCTGGAAATCATGCTGATCTTTTTCATAACTCGACAACAATGCCATTATATTATATAATACATAGAATGTCACAAAGTAAATATTACAGTATATAATACATTAAAGTAAACATTACATTATGTAATACCTAGTATGTCACAAAGTAACCGTAAATCATTTTTATTACATATAAATGCCAAGATTAAAAAAAAAAAATCTTTCAAATTCCCCACATCGAAAAGTATGTGAGCCCAAAATGACAAAGTCTTTAAGAGTTTGTCAAACCTGACATTGTTATGACATTTCAATTGTCAAACAAAACAAACCATTCAGAGGTTCAAACTGATCTTTAGTCTGTAACATATTGTGCAGGTCCTGGTATGCAGAGTATTTGAATGGAACAACTAGTTTTAAACCCAGGAACAACTTGTTTTAAACCCAGGTTGATATTTCAAAAGCCATGTAGAGCTCTTTGCTTGGTTCTCACCTGCAAACTTACAATAATCTTAAATCAATAAGCGTAACGGACTGACAGGATTATGTAACATTTCACAGCTAAAGCCCCCTTTTTTAAAAAAAAATCACTCTTTTTTTCCCATCACCCCCTCTCTCCCCCTCTTGTCGGAATGCAGATTAAATGGAGATAATGTGTGAAGAGTTTTGTCATTTTAGAGTTTATTTAAACCAAATCACAGATCCGAGGTTCAGAAATATTTGATAAATAAATGTTTGATACTATACGTTTGATACTATACGTTTGATACTATATGTTTGATACTATATGCTTGATACTAAATGTTTGATACTATATGTTTCGTACTACATGTTTGATACTATATGTTTGATACTATATGTTTCGTACTACATGTTTGATACTATATGTTTGATACTTTATGTTTCATACTATTTGTTTCATACTATATGTTTCATACTATATGTTTCATACTATATGAACATTGCATTGATACACTGGTAGATCACTAGCGTATGTGGACATAGTCATATATTTTATTCAACTTTAAAATGAACTTTCACTAACAGCAAAGTAAACAATACACAAACAACTAAATATAGGGCAACCCAATTGATTAACTCCGTCAGCGAGTTTGATATAGGGCAACCCAATTGATTAACTCCGTCAGTGAGTTTGATATAGGGCAGCCCAAATGATTAACTCCGTCAGTGAGTTTGATATAGGGCAACCCAATTGATTAACTCCGTCAGCGAGTTTGATATAGGGCAACCCAATTGATTAACTCCGTCAGTGAGTTTGATATAGGGCAGCCCAATCGATTAACTCCGTCAGTGAGTTTGATATAGGGCAACCCAAATGATTAACTCCGTCAGTCAGTCTGATATAGGGCAACCCAATTAATGATTTTCGGTGGGTTTTTTTTTTCTAAAAATAAAAGTTGCCGGAATTCTTATTTGTGCTCGTCGTGTCATAAAGAAATAAAACTGAAAATGTAGTGCAATACAAAACAAAAGGTGCTGGTGCGTTCCGCCAGAAAAATAAAGCACCGATTATTTCCACCTGTTAGTTCAATAAAATGCAGCCAATTTGATTATTTCCACCTGTTAGTTCAATAAAATGCAGCCAGTTTGATTATTTCATTATATATGTTTAGGTCAGTGATATCGAGTGCTTTTTTTATTACTCACTAGTTATCAAAGGCCCGGTACCCGGACCGGCGAGTAGGCACACAGTTGGAGTTGAAAATGCTGATATATATATTAGCTCGTTAACAATCAGTCTATATACTTGCAGTGGCCCCAAGGACATGAACAGAATATTGTAGCCAAAATACATTTGAGGATAGGGACACCTAATAATACATCAAATAAAGTTCATATGTTAAATAGTTCCTCCCAAAGAAAATAATCCTCACTATGGGTAAACATAAACAACAACTCTTAAAATCATAATTCCTTCATAATATTTTAATGGACTCCTTTCCAGTTATTCATTTAATGTTTTATAATGTTCAACATGGCGTATTTAAAAAAAAAAGAGAGACTTGAGATGTTTAACAGGTGGATTATTTACTGTTATACACATTGTAGCATAGAAAAATTAACTAAGAAAAATTGCCGACCCGGCAGTGCAGAACCTAGGGATTTAGGGGCCCGGTGGGCTTGGCCTCTTTGGGGGCTGCCCCTGCATTTTGACATGAGATAATTTTTGACGCTTCTCAAGCTTGGTCCCGAGAAGGAAGAATCGTTGTGTAGCTTTTAGCTGACCTTGAATTAAAAACATAGTATTCCATCAATGCAGTTGAGGCCGCAGACGCAGAAAACATTAGGCCTCTTAAAAAAGAAAAACATATCAAAGCTTTCAACATTATAGTTCTGTGAAGCCAATGCCGAACCAAGGGATTTTAGGCATCTTCGGGAGCCACTACATTTTGACATGAGATAATGTACTTAATATTTAGTTTAAAAAATATTTTGGGGGCCCTCCTCAAACTGGGCCCACTCCATACACCCTCTGTGTGAAGCCCCCATCATAAATGGGTTAGTTTGCATTGTAAACGTTGTGTACGGCGCTACTCAATCTCAACCCTTATTCAATTCATTCATGTGACGTAATAGTCAAAAAATGAAAAAAAATGTGACGTATTTTAGGTTACTAATAAAGGGAAATAATTGTACATTAGAAATAGACACATTTTAGGAATATAAACAATTTAAACAATATAAATATTACATTATATTGAGGTATCCATAATTTTGGTTTAAAGTTTAGATTGTGGAACATAACACAGAATATTAATTGAACGATTTCTGTAAATATTTCTTTTATGATCGCTTCTCATTTAATAACAAATTGAACACCATAGATTTATTACGATACTGTGAGATATACATAGGCATATGGGATTTATATGGGAATAATTCAAAGTTACTTATAAGATTGCTTCTTGCCCTTTGGTAATGATTGAGGCGGTCGAAAACAGTATAACATTGTGATTGCCATTTGGCATTCACGACCTTACCTACCGTATGTTAGTACTGTGTGTTGTCAACTCGGCACTAAACATATGGCTGGTCCAATGTCAATTCTGGCAGCCATGTAGGAGACAATTCTTACTCGGCTGGCCAGTTGGTAGCCGGATTATGCATGTTAAGAAGAAAACAGTAAATGTTTCTGCCATCCTTGAATTGTTTGTGCCGCCATGTTGGATGACAGACGGAAGTCGCGATGACAGACGGAAGTAGCGATGACAGACGGAAACCGGAACATATGATGTAAAATTTGTATTATAGACAAGTGTCGTGTTTAATTGGTAAGTTTTGTAAATATTTATGAATTAGATTTGTGGTCTAATTGGTACATTCTAAATATTTGTCACAATATGGTCAATTTAAGTGTATTGCATCTATGACTTGGATCTTTAACTAATGTTATTATAACCTAGATAACCGGTAATTAGTGCATGATCCAGATTTAGAAGTTTAAAATTGCACAGAAGATAACCAGTTAGTCCTTATTTACTTTAGAAAAAAAAATGATATTCCAATTCCAATGTTAGTACCACGACAGGTGTTTTCTACAGGTGCTATTTATTTTGACTTCTCACTTTTGAATGTAAACTTTAAATTTAGACAACCAATCATCTCCTCCGATCTAAACACAGTTTGAAACAGTCAAGGAAGTGAGGTTTTTTTTATGAAAGGACCAACCAGAAAACGTAACACTATTGAAGGAAAAAAAAATATTTTCACAGCCTAAACGATTACTGGTGGGATTTATCAGAGGCTTTTCTCAGATCATGTCAGAGTTTCTTGTGTGTGTGAACTAGTCTATCTGGCTGAGATAACTAGGGCTAGTCATTGACTGCGACCTTCAAGTGGAAGCTTCAATACGTTTCAAATATCCGGACCGCCTTTAATCGCGGCTTCAGAAAAAAAAATAGAATATCAAGGCTATTCAGCAAACTGGAGAGGTGTTACTCAAAGTGAATTTACCTAGGTCAGTGCTACTCAAAGTGAATTTACCTAGGTCACTGCTACTCAAAGTGAATTTACCTAGGTCAGTGCTACTCAAAGTGAATTTACCCAGGTCAGTGTTACTCAACTGAAGTTACCTAGGTCAGTGTTACTCAACTGAAGTTACCTAGGTCAGTGTTTCTCAACTGAAGTTACCTAGGTCAATGTTACTCAACTGAAGTTACCTAGGTCAGTGTTACTCAGCTGAAGTTACCTAGGTCAGTGTTTCTCAACTGAAGTTACCTAGGTCAGTGTTACTCAACTGAAGTTACCTAGGTCAGTGTTACTCAAAGTAAAGGCACGAAAGTCAATGTTTATAAAAGTGATGCAGTCTTGCAGTCTGTTAGTTCTGTTTTCATTTGTCTGTCTTCTCGGTGTATGAATCTATATTTGAGAAAAAGAGAGAGAGAGAGAGAGAGAGAGAGAGAGAGAGAGAGAGAGAGAGAGAGAGAGAGAGAAAGAAAGGAGCCCCTAAAGTATACAATCCTGTTAAATGTTTGAAGGACTCTGATATTTCTCTATAAGGCCTCCATTTATCTCCCCCCCCCCCTTCTGGTAGACAGATAAAGAGAAAAGGTGCAAAGAAAGGCTTGGATAGAAAGGAAGGATAAAACACTACAACACATAAAACGACAACTTCATGTACATTCAAACCAATATTATTTATGTTTATTTACATTTGAATTCAAACCAATATTATTTATTTTTATTTACATTTGAATTTAAACCAATATTATCTATTTTTATTTACATTTGAATTTAAACCAATGTTATCTATTTTTATTTACATTTGAATTTAAACCAATATTATCTATTTTTATTTACATTTGAATTTAAACCAATGTTATCTATTTTTATTTACATTTGAATTCAAACCAATATTATTTATTTTAATTATCATGTATGAAGTAAACTCCGTTTCCTAAAATGTCAGTGTACTTTGTAAAAAAAAAATGATATCGTGCACTTTATATGACGTCACTTCCGTCGTAATCTTTGCGCCACCTGTAACTAAGATAACTTTGAAGACGAACACTTCTATCCCCACCCTACACCCACACCTATCTTCGTTACTTTAGATTGTATCTCAGTTCTCGTCTATAGAAGTTTCAGACATTAGACAAAATCAAACTTTAATCATTTTCATTTTTGAACCCGTTTAGAAATAAAATAACAGCAACAACGGACAGTGCTTACACAAATATATAAATACTAGCTGTACCCTGCAAAACATTTGCATAGAGTTATATCCCCTTAGGCTTGATCGGCAGGCGATGTTATTTTTCGACCTCGGGCAGATCCGATTTTTTTTTCATGATTGTATTTAAACTGGAATACTGTTGTATTAATTCTTTACTTTCGATTTAACGCACACTGGAAATGAGCATTATTATATATGATGATATTTATAGGCCAGTGATGAGTCACTTTAAATTTTAAAAAAAAAAAAATATGAAATGGTTGGCAGCGCGTTGAGAAATCTACATCCACGTGCCAGACTATTTCTCTATCTCCACATCAATAGCTCAATTCAACTCAGTATATATATGTAGGCCTACGACTGATTCTGTTTGTCTTAGGTTTTATTTTTCCCCGATCTATGCTTCTAGGTAGACCTTCTTTATTCTATCTATCTATCTATCTATCTATCTATCTATCTATCTATCTATCTATCTATCTATCTATCTATCTATCTATCTATCTATCTATCTATCTATCTATCTATCTATCTATCTATCTATCTATCTATCTGTCTGTCTATTTATCTATATCTATCTATCTATCCGTCTGTCTGTTTGTCTCTCTCTCTCTCTCTCTCTCTCTCTCTCTCTCTCTCTATATATATATATATATATATATATATATATATATATATATATATATATATATATCTGTTTGTCTATGTATTTGTCTGTCTGTTTGACTGTCTATGGACCTCATTTAAGTCGCCAGCATCAAAAACTTTCTGAGCATTGCTACATCCATGTTTCAACTGACACAATCTACCAACCAACCATGTTTCCACTGACACAATCTACCAACTATCAATATCTCCACTGACACAATCTACCAACCAACGATGTCTCCACTGACACAATCTACCAACTATCAATATCTCCACTGACACAATCTACCAACCAACGATGTTTCCACTGTCACAATCTACCAACCATCCATGTCTCCACTAACACAATCTACCAACTATCAATATCTCTACTGACACAATATACCAACCATCAATATCTCCACTGACACAATCTATCAACCATCAATATCTCCACTGACACAATCTACCAACCATCCATGTCTCCACTGACACAATCTATCAACCATCAATATCTCCACTGACACAATCTACCAACCATCAATATCTCCACTGACACAATCTACCAACTATCAATATCTCCACTGACACAATCTACCAACCATCCATGTCTCCACTGACACAATCTACCAACCATCAATATCTCCACTGACACAATCTACCAACCATCCATGTCTCCACTGACACAATCTACCAACCATCCATGTCTCCACTGACACAATCTACCAGCCATTGGATCTTTGAGTCCATTCATTCTACGTTACAGTGAACCCACCATGCAGAACTAGGTCATAAAACAAGATCAAGACCAGATCTCAGATTTGACCTAGTACTGGACCACCTGAGCATATGGTCGTATCAGATGCAGTGAGGGGATTGTCTGTATATTGATAGACCCTCCTGGTTTGTTCACTCCCCCACCCGCAACTCCTGGGCATATTGATAGACCCTCCTGGTTCCTTTACCCCAGGTATTATCAATTTATTTTGATCGTCCCCCTGTGTGCCTGTGTTTGCCTGAACATGTTATAAAATATTGAAGTGAGGATGTGTCCAGTCCACTGACATATGGGGGGGGGGGTGGGCGGAGGTATAATGGGGGAAACATGATCTGTTTTTTACCTTCTGATTTGACTCAGTGGGTAGATGGGTGTTCTAGACTTACCTGATGTTTACCGCACTGTAAGTCAGTAACACTTTGGTGAGTAGTTATGACCACATGTCTTTGGCCTAAGTTTTGTTTGTGTCTGAGTAGGAGGGGGAAATGGGTTGAGAGTGTGGGAGGGAGTGCATTCTGGAAATGCTGATGGACTTTTGATCCACCTTAGTATGGACATTAGAATGCATGGATGAACATTGAATACATGGAAGGCTATGTATTATTATTATTATTGTCGTTTGAATTAGGCGTGTACAGTACAATTATTAGTTATATCTATACACTACAATTGTTAGTTCTCTTTTATACACTACAATTGTTAGTTCTGTTTGAACACTACCATTGTTAGTTTTGTTTGTCCTTTACGATTCGTTACAACGAGTTTTTGCATCAAACATTTTGAGATAATGATTTTCACACAGTTCCAATGACTCTCTTATACGTTATAATTATTCATGTTCAGTGCATATCTAGCCTAAATATTCGAACTCTTGATTCAATTTTATACCCACTTACTGTTGAACTATGGAGGTCAGTGATACAAGCTTACAATAATGCTTATTGTACTCTAAAACTATCAGCCAACATGTGGAAATAAAAAGTTGATGTATAAAAGTTTATTTTAATAATTTCACGCTTATGGATTATATTTAAACCGACTTTTGAAAAATATGGTTGTCAAATGTACATCTTTCTACACAAAAATAGCAACATCCTAAAACAGGTTTTTCGCAAATTTTATATAAAAAAATAAAAAATAAAAGTGAAATACTGTCTAATGTTAATATATTTAATATACTAGTGGAAAAACCTGCTGAAGCTGGCTGAACGAAATCCGACAGAAGGCATAACAAAGAAATATACAAAATAGTGCAATTGAAAAGAACATGTGGCCTTTATTGCCATGAACAGAATACGATATGAACAGAAATAACAAAGAAATGTATGAAATACTGTAAAAGAAAATAACATTTGGCTTTTTATTGCCATGAACACAATACAATATGAAAACTACCTGAGATGGAGAAACACTCTTACAACGCATACACCGCACGATATGAAAACTACTTGAGGGATATATATATATATATATATATATGTGTGTGTGTGTGTGTGTGTGTGTGTATATGTATGTATAAATAATTGTACGATATTATAATTAAATCATATAAAAATATAAGCAAGATGTAAATCTATTTCTTCAAAATAAAAAAAAAATAATAATTTTCCATTCACTTTAAAACTTCCAATAATGTTTTCACTTTTTAAATGTGTATGTCGTCAGTGTAAAGTCTCAGGTGTTAAATGTATTGGCACAAAACTTCACAGTTTTAAAACAACCTCATACCTCATACTCATACCTCATACTCATACCTCTCGTGTAATGTCCAGAAGTCGTTAAAACGTTCTTTCTAGATTCTGAAAATTTTCCAAAATTTAAAAGAAAAACGCCTTTTTTTCGTCGAATTTTTCTATGAATTCACACAGTGTATGAATTAATGCGTCAGGCATTCTATGAATTCACACAGTGTATGAATTGATGCGTCAGACATTTCTATGAATGCACACAGTGTATGAATTGATGCGTCAGACATTTCTATGAATTCACGCAGTGTATGAATTAATGCGTCAGACATTCCATGAATTCACACAGTGTATGAATTGATGCATCAGACTTACATTTATCAAATAATCAAAATAAAAATCTACAATGAGTGCCAAACCAATGATAAACCAATATTTCAAAAATAGTTCGGTTATTGCTAGGTCACTTGACCTCTTGCAATATATTGAAAACATCTTCTTTTAACCATCCATTTCTAAATTTAACATCTCGGCAAGAGTTGAGGGTCATCCTGACTCGTAAGTTAACGTTGTCACATGAGTAGCTGGTCAATCTATTTCTAAATGTAACGTTGTCACATGAGTAGTTGGTCAATCTATTTCTAAATGTAACATTGTTAAATGAGTAGTTGGTCAATCTATTTGTAAGTGTAACATTGTTACATGAGTAGCTGGTCAATCTATTTCTAAATGTAACATTGTTACATGAATAGTTGGTCCTTCTATTTCTAAATGTGACATTGGTACATGCGGTGTGGGTCATTCTAAATCTAAATTTAAAAAAAGAAAAAGATTTTTTAATCCCTTAAGAACATGTCAGTTTCCATACAAAACAAGAGCAACATGTCAGACGACCTGGTTGGACAAGTTTGAAACTTGTTGCTCAGTGAATCTTTGAACGCTTCAGACCTGTTCCCTCGACGCCACCAATCAGTTCACTGAATATGAACACTTTGTCTTCTGGGTTAAAACGAAATCAAAATATACGATTTGAGGGGGAAATAAACATCGATTCGTAAATCAGGGACACGTGTCATGAGCCCCTCCCCCCACCCCCCCCCGTCCCCCACCCCTAGAGGCCTCACTGGAAAGAGTAATAAGCTTATCAATGTACACCAGTTGCTGGATGTGTGGCCAGGTTGGTGGGTATTGGAACTAAACTCATTGAATGAAAGAAAACTCCTTTTTTTTTCAATTCTAATACACGTAATAGTTCACTATACATATTCTTTTTAAAGAACTCTAAATATATCCCACTAACTATATTAGTAAGTTTAATATTTAAAAAAAAATCATAGTCAAAAGAATTACGGATTTGACCCCACACCTCTTAATCCTCGCATCCGATGAAAGCGGTTGTTTGCCCCCCCCCCTCCACCCCACCCCAGAATATCGTCATCGCATCAGATGGAAGTAAAGATTCCCCCCCTCTCTACCATTTGAATTTTTCAACCGTGACCACCACCGCTCTCCCGCGACTTCCATTTAATATCAATTATAGCTGGACAGTGACTGATGGAACGTTCAATTTGATTTCTCTCCGCTCTGCCCGTCGGACTGTATACACCACATCAGGCGTTAGGTATCACGTTACCCGCTGGGCGGTAAACACATTTGGCCCTGTCAAATGACCTCAGACTGACCAAAGCAGTGGGAGTGGCCGCGGTAACCGTAATCGGAAATCGTTCCACTTGTTGACAGGAGCGGCAAACAGAATGGGAAGGTCGGACCCGGCATTAGAAGGGAGGGCGTTTTTCACCCCCACTGATACCCCAGATACATTGTTAGAGGGGAGGCCACCGTGACTGAGGCATTCAATCCGCCCACTGGACAATCTGTTTGGGTTTAGCCGCGATCCATTGATCAGCTCACAATGACAAATATTTCACGGTGATGACCACCGCACACCATCACCCCATCCTACCGGCTGAAGCGAAGGTTGTGATCAGCGGGCACTGGTTGTATCAGCGGGCACTGGTTGTATCAGCGGGAACTGGTTGTATCAGCGGGCACTGGTTGTATCAGCGGGCACTGGTTGTATCAGCGGGAACTGGTTGTATCAGCGGGCACTGGTTGTATCAGCGGGCACTGGTTGTATCAGCGGGCACTGGTTGTATCAGCGGGCACGGGCTGTATCAGCGGGCACGGGTTGTATCAGCGGGAACTAGGTATACTCTTTACTGATTCACTTCCTGTGACACAGACAGTAAGAGGGTGGGGCAATTTTTTTATTTGATCTTTTGGTTTCTTCAAGGTGACGATGTGCCATGATGGATTGGGGTATAGGTCTGAGGGGGCTATGTGTCTTGACAGGTCATGGAATATGTCTGAGACTAGTCTTTCTAGGACATGATTTAGGTGCAGTACGCTGCATAATTTGTATATCAAAGTCTTAAAATGTTATCAAGTCGTCACTCAACCTAAATACAAAAGTTACACTGGTACCATTTGAAACACAACGTTACCAAACTTAACATTTAATTCAATGTAAATTCAGAAACTCATTAAAAAAGAAAAATTACGGGGCTTAATGTTAATGCAATCAAACAAAAAGTTACATTGTAAGTAAGACATTCACCTAAATTCAAATAAATGAAAATAATAAAAAAAAGGATTATTATAAAAATAGAAATATTACGCATGAATCAAAACTTCCATTAACTTTATGATTGATTAGAAAGTTGTCAAAACTGAACATTTCAGTCTCACATCATATACACACAAAGTCACTAAGTGATACAATGATTTATTTAGTCAAACATTTTAAACAGTGACATCTTGTTTGGCTACCTACAATAGTACCTGTCTTTAGCTGTCAACACCGCTAGACTTCTACCTGAGGATACGTCGTACAATGTTCAGTTGTACAAATTGAACATTTCTATCTATATTCCCTTCTATACCTAGCAATATCACCGTCTACGGGAATTTAAACTTAACACACACACACACACACACAAAATGTCTCTATACATAATTTCACCACATTGGTCAGACACAAACCATTTATTTCCAAACCCGTTGAAACTTTTTCTTTTCTTCATTAAACCATGTCTCACGCCCTTAACTAATTCTAAATTCTTCTATTGACAACGTAGGAAACTGGAGTCGGAAATCTCTCTCCTGCAGAGATGTATCGGGGCTTAGCCGCTATTAAACTTATGGGTTATCTCTTCATCGCCTTCATTTCAATGTCCCGTTAAAAAAGAATTTTCTTTAAACCAGTGTTAGATTTTTATGAGTCGTGAAACTGTCATTCATTGTCAATCCACCCACAGTCGATCATGAATCCAGTGAACTTGCCGTAAACAGAACCTAATAGATGTGAGATGTCGGGACATAGGCTATTTGAATATGTATTTGTTGCTGTGTGTGTGTGTATGTTTTTGTGTACATGTGTGTGTATGTGTTGTGTACATATGTGTCTGTGTGTGTTGTGTACATATGTCTTTGTGCGTGTGTGTGTTGTGTATATATGTGTTTGTGTGTGTGTGTTCTGTACATTTGTGTTTGTGTGTGTGTTGTGTACATATGTGCGTGTGTGTGTGTTAGAATGAAACGGAGGCTTCTGCCAAGTATATCAGCATCAATTTGCTTTAAACGTGTTTGATGTATTCTGGTACGGCAGAATATTTACAACTAGTTACAACATATTTATATAAAGGTACAACATATAGTAATAATTAGCCACAGAGTTATAGTGATGTCTACTTACATGACCGTAGTATCACCTAGGTACAGCTTGACCTAATGACCTACGGCAGGGGTCGGCAACCTTTTGAGATGGAAGAGCCAAAACTTATAATTTACAATTTTTTTCATTTTTTTTAAAAGAGCCACTCAAATTGTTCTTTCAATATTATGGTATTTGAAAATGATCAAAAGAGTCGCATGCGGCTTGCGAGCCACAGGTTGCCGACCCCTGACCTCCGGTAAATTAATATCTTGATGCAGCGAATAGTTATGAACAACAATAAAATATATCAATAAACATCTTCAATATAAAATATATCAAGGAATATCTTCATTATAAAATATATCAAGGAATATCTTCATTATAAAATATATCAAGGAATATCTTCATTATAAAATCTAGGTCGGTGATCTCAGCAGTAGTGTGACGAGTGTTAGTGGGGCCCTGTGGGGTGGGGAGTGGGGTGGGGGGGAATCTACATATGCTTCCTAATTACCGCGCCAAAAATAGTGATCTCGCTTTTAGCCGGTGCAAATTACTGCATTTGTACATCAAAAACATGCATTTCCTAGGTACATCGAAAACAGGTGTTTCCTAGGTACATCAAAAACATGCATTTCCTAGGTACATCGAAAACAGGTATTTCCTAGGTACATCAAAAACATGCATTTCCTAGGTACATCGAAAACAGGTGTTTCCTAGGTACATCAAAAACATGCATTTCCTAGGTACATCAAAAACAGGTATTTCCTAGGTACATCAAAAACATGTATTTCCTAGGTACATCAAAAACATGCATTTCCTAGGTACATCGAAAACAGGTATTTCCTAGGTACATCAAAAACATGCATTTCCTAGGTACATCGAAAACAGGTATTTCCTAGGTACATCAAAAACATGCATTTCCTAGGTACCTCAAAAACAGGTATTTCCTAGGTACATCAAAAATAGGTATTTCCTAGGTACATCAAAAACATGCATTTCCTAGGTACATCGAAAACAGGTATTTCCTAGGTACATCAAAAACATGTATTTCCTAGGTACATCAAAAACAGGTATTTCCTAGGTACATCAAAAACATGCATTTCCTAGGTACATCAAAAACAGGTATTTCCTAGGAACATCAAAAACAGGTATTTCCTAGGTACATCAAAAACATGTATTTCCTAGATACATCAAAAAACAGGTATTCCCTAGGTACATCAAATCTATACAATTTGATAACACTATCTAGATACTTCATTCCACTAATATTTTGTGTATAATGTTTGTATGAGTATATGATATATAACACCTGATTCTGTATAACGCTGCGTGGATGATCACCATGCTGTATGAAGGGATTGTGTAGTTAGCACAACGTGTGTATGCTCACTATGATGTATGAAGGGATTGTGTAGTTAGCACAACGCCTAACCTCGTTTACTTCCCCAACTTAAGCTGGGGGGCTTGCAGCTGGAAAAAAAAATCCACGCCATGGTTCTCACCAAGGATCGAACCCAGGACTCTCAGGTCAACAGTCGAGTGTCTACAGCAGTCGACCATCTGTCTTACATTTACTGTGATATAACCATAAGAGATTCGCAAACTGTTTGGTAACGTGTTAACATAACGACTGATAAGTTTACTGTTAAACATTATAGTTCACAATGATTGAAAACATTTTACTTTTTTTTATTTTACATATTTGGTGATAACGTACAATCAGAGCCGGCCATAAGTTTCTGACAGCCCTAGGCAGAGACTTTTTTTTAAAAAATTGAGTTTTTGAGGCGATGGGCGAAAAATTCATACAGGAAAAGGGGTGAAAAAAGGGGGGTGGGTGCTATCGCCTTTAGTTGAGAACGGATCTGTCCGCCAGTCTTGTCAAGTTATAATTTAACGCCTTTATTTTTATATTTCCTTGTGAAGTATTGACATTTAAAAAAAAATGAAATAAAATGTATACATTAGGTTACTTCAAAGTATCGTGTTTCCAAGGTAACAAGCGGCCATACTTGTCCAAGATACGTATCTGTATCTAATGCATGTAGATGGCGTCTCGCTCGGGTGAGAAGTTATCAATCAGAGGACGCTTTCACACGGCGTCAGTGGAATGAAACCGCTGGAGGCCGTCTCTGTCCTGATGGACAGGAATGGCTACAGACGACAAGTTTATCTCGTAAATTATCAGCCGGGGTGATAAGTCGGCGGAAGGAAAATAACACGACGAAACTTTCCTTTATTGTTACATTGGGCGGTGTTACGTATTCATTGTTACACTGGGCGGTGTTATGTATTCATTGTTACACTGGGCGGTGTTATGTATTCATTGTTACACTGGGCGGTGTTATGTATTCATTGTTACACTGGGCGGTGTTATGTATTCATTGTTACACTGGGCGGTGTTATGTATTCAATCAGAGACAGAAATTCGAACGAGGGCTAACGCTAAGGTGTAGGCAACATTAATCATCCTTCAGTGCCCTGCCGTCAAGGCACTGAAAAAGTGAGTCAGGGGACGGGGCCCGGCATTCGGTGCCCTAATGACGTAAATTATCTGCTATAAAGTGAGTCAGGATAGGGGGTCCGGGTCTTTAGTGCCCCCGCCGACTTCAACCATCTGCTATATAGTTACCTTGTAGTTGAGGAAAGGGGCCCCTATTTTAAGAGGCAGTCAGGGGCCCGCCTGGAGTCAAAGACTTCCTGGTGGCGGCCCAGGTTGAACGTTATAACGTGATGGGTTCAATGTCTCTCAAACTGCGGAGCACTGAGGACCCATCAGTCATCTTATGAAATAAATAGAACTAACTACTAAACACCATCCACTGGAAATTGGAAAGCCAGTAAAGCCAAAGTACAACAATTTTAATTTAAAAAATTAAATTTTATTTGAACTGCAGCATAGGCGTACCTAGGGTGGGGGGAGGGGGAGGTCCAAATTCGAAAGTCCCCCGGGCCCCAGCTTGAGGGGGGCCCCAAAATGTTTTTTTACATTAAATATCAAGTACAATATCTCATGTCATGGTGTCGAATGTAAAAATGCAGGGGCCCTCAAAGATGCTAAGCCCCCGGGGCCCCCAAATCCATAGGTTTGGCACTCACTGAACTGCAGCAACATTAAATAGCTTCAGTCATGACATGCATAGATTCATGTTTTCTCCCCCCAACTCAATTTGCCGTTTACTTGAGGACTATGTTCATATAGTATTGATGCCACGGACGTCTCAGACAACGTCGAGACCAAAAAAACGTAAATAAAAAGATTCTACAGCGTCATCTTCATTTCATTCACAAAAGAAAAAACTCTCAATCGGCACGTTCCAATGGGAGATAATCGCGCTGTGTTCGCCCTGGTGTAATTGTAATGCTATCAAGCATCTGAGGTTTCCGAGTTGTTGCCCCTGTCACCTCCCCGCCCCCCACCCCCTTGATTTACGGAGTCAGGACCTCTTTCCCTATTTCCTTATCGGCGGAGGAGGGCGCTACTCTCTAGGCTGCCGGCTCCCAGTGGGCGCCGTCTAGTTAAAGACTCCCTGACTGCGTTATTTCAGCCCGTACTGCGGCTTATTAGCGCGGACTTCACGTAGGTCACCCCAAGCTATTCCCCACCCCCCAGGTCCCCCATTAGCGTTTTGTTTTTCAAGCTTAATCTGGAATACAGACTGTTTGCCGCCGCGCTATTACCGCTGGAATCTGTGTCGTAGCATAGCCAACTGATATGATAACAACTGACATGTAATGGTACTACGATGACGTATACGCCCAACAGCATCGGTTCTCAACCTTTTTCGCGACTGCATACAGCATACTGCATACAGCATACTGCATACAGCATACTGCATACAGCATACTGCATACAGCATACTGCATACAGCATACTGCATACTGCATACAGCATACTGCATACAGCATACAGCATACTGCATATTGCATACTGCATACTGCATACATCATACATCATACTGCATACTGCATACTGCATACAGCATACAGCATACTGCATACTGCATACATCATACATCATACTGCATACAGCATACAGCATACTGCATACATCATACATCATACAGCATACAGCATACTGCATACATCATACATCATACTGCATACAGCATACTGCATACATCATACATCATACTGCATACAGCATACAGCATACTGCATGCTACATACATCATACATCATACTGCATAAATCATACTGCATACATCATACTGCATACAGCATACATCATACAGCATACATCATACATCATACTGTATACAACATACACCATAATGCATACTGCATACATCATGCATCATACTGCATACTGCATACAGCATACTGCATACTGCATACAGCATACTGCATACTGCATACTGCATACATCATACATCATACTGCATACAGCATACAGCATACTGCATACTACATACATCATACATCATACTGCATACATCATACTGCATACAGCATACAGCATACATCATACATCATACAGCATACATCATACATCATACTGCATACTGCATATCCCTAAAAGGGGGAGAGAAAAGTATGCCCGCGGGTACCTCTCATACGTAAGTTCGTAATAAATAAATAAATGAATGAATGAACTTATGTCACAAATGGAATGTGGTTACCTTTCTGTTACTATGTACTTGGTCATATCGTGTGGTTACCTTTCTGTTGCGATATACTTGGCCGTATCGTGTGGTTACCTTTCTGTTGCGATATACTTGGCCGTATCGCGTGGTTACCTTTCTGTTGCGATGTACTTGGCCGTAATCGTGTGGTTACCTTTCTGTTGCGATGTACTTGGCCATATCGTGTGGTTACCTTTCTGTTGCGATATACTTGGCCATATCGTGTGGTTACCTTTCTGTTGCGATATACTTGGCCGTATCGTGTGGTTACCTTTCTGTTGCGATATACTTGGCCGTATCGCGTGGTTACCTTTCTGTTGCGATGTACTTGGCCGTAATCGTGTGGTTACCTTTCTGTTGCGATGTACTTGGCCATATCGTGTGGTTACCTTTCTGTTGCGATATACTTGGCCATATCGTGTGGTTACCTTTCTGTTGCGATATACTTGGCCATATCGTTTGGTTACCTTTCTGTTACTATGTACTTGGTCATATAGTGTGGTTACCTTTCTGTTGCGATATACTTGGCCGTATCGTGTGGTTACCTTTCTGTTGCGATGTACTTGGCCGTATCGTGTGGTTACCTTTCTGTTGCGATGTACTTGGCCATATCGTTTGGTTACCTTTCTGTTGCGGTATACTTGGCCATATCGTGTGGTTACCTTTCTGTTGCGATGTACTTGGCCATATCGTGTGGTTACCTTTCTGTTGCGATATACTTGGCCATATCGTGTGGTTACCTTTCTGTTGCGATATACTTGGCCATATCTTTTGGTGATGAGTCACGCAGTAAACTGGTGACCTTCTTTAAACTATTGATTGTTTTAATTGAAAGTTATAAGTCGCTGCGTATTCCAGCATAGCCTTACCCTGTGGGTACGCGTGCGGCCGGTTCAGAATCGCGGTACTACAGATATGGACTTATTTTGTTGACAATGTGCCGCTGATAAAACCAGAAATACCAAACAAAAATTCTTAAATATGACTCAATTTAAACTATTATTTATTGTTAATTCTCCAGATTTACTGATATATGATTGTTAGATTTCGACCAATCACCAAGTCTGAGATATTTCATACATTTCGTGGACTGAAGTATAACAAACACCCAAGTTATATTTATGTACTATTTACCCCTGACATGTGATTAATACCTCAGTAGATATAAACGCTTATTGAAAGTTGAAAGCATATTAAAATATACGTAACAAATAAAAACTGTTCAATAAATAAAACCTACATCCATCAAATGATTACAGCTAAACGTATCGGCTTATAATATTTATTCCAAGTGGCTACATCCATCAAATGATTACAGCTAAACGTATCGGCTTATAATATTTATTCCAAGTGGCTACATCCATCAAATGATTACAGCTAAACGTATCGGCTTATAATATTTATTCCAAGTGGCTACATCCATCAAATGATTACAGCTAAATTTATCGGCTTATATTATTTATTCCAAGTGGCTATTCGTCCCCGGGTCCCAATAAAGTTTATGCTTCTATTTAGGATCTGTCCTTGAAGGACTATCCTGTTAACTCCACTGAAGATGAAGAATGTGTCCTTTTGGGATATTGTCCTACTATTCCTCATTAAAAGCAATAAAATATGTCCCAGAGACTTAGTCCTTTTAATTTCTTACTGAATATTTTGTTTCAGTCGTATTTTATTTTGTCTTTGAATATTGGGTTTTTTTAAGACAGAACAAAAAATAAAATAATAACACACTGATTAGTTACTAGTGGGACTGATATCTTTATCACTATATCACATACACACACACAGACAGACACACACTCACACACACACACACACACAGACACAGACAGACGCACACACAGACATGCACAGTTAGACACAGACAGACACACACTCACACACACAGACAGACACACACACAAACACAGATACACAAACACACACACAGGTACACACACACACACACACGTAGCTGATAGGGAGACATACACATACAACTCGATCTGCTTGTACGAGAAACACACCAATATTGTGACCTCCGACCTATCTTACACTGACAGAAAGATCAGGAAAATGAGTGAACATTTTGTCCCATCAATCTCCGTCACGTGACTATACCCTCCTCCCTTCAACATCAGCCCCCCACCCCTTCCCAATGTCTATTGTCTCCAGGTTGAACTACCCCCCCCCCCCATTACGAGATAATTGAGTCTAAAGGAATGAAAAATAAAAGAAGTTTGAAATATCAACAATATTTGTAAAATATTACTACTACTTGGTATTAGCTAGTATTAGTACAAGTTAGTACGAATAAGTAATAGTTAGTATTAGCTAGTACAAGTTAGTACACGTTAGTATTAGTTAGTATTAGTAGTACACATTAGAGTTAGTACAAGTTAGTACACGTTAGTGCTGGTTAGTACAAAAAGTATTAGTTACTATTAGTTAGTACAAGTTAGTACACGTTAGTATTAGTTAGTACAAGTTAGTACACGTTAGTATTAGTTAGGACAAGTTAGTATTAGTAAGTACACGTTAGTATTAGTTAGTACAAGTTAGTACATGTTAGTATTAGTTAGTACAAGTTAGTACACGTTAATATTAGTTAGTACAAGTTAGTACACGTTAGTATTAGTTAGTATTAGTAGTATACGTTAGTATTAGGTAGTAGTCGAGTGAGGCACAAAAAACAAAAATCTTTCAGAAATCTTCATGAAATTAGTCCATTATCACTGACCGCATACAAACTGACCAATACGTCACTACTACAAAACTAACCTTAGACATAGTGCATGTAGGATTTCTTTACATTTATTGTGAAGTTTTTTTGTAACCTCCACGATAGTCCAGCAATAAACTTAACATTGTTAGTCTCTGACCTGGTCAATACCGTGAAATCAGACAAACGCACACGCTTTTAGACACTTGTTGAGGTGTAATTGGTTCATCTTACAAATATGGTTTTTATTGAAGTGGCAAATGATGGTGGGGGGGGGGGGGAGACATTTATTGATGTTGTTTCTTTGATTGTTTATTTACAGTACCCACCCCCCTCCTTCCGAACCCCCCCCCCCAACCCATATTTTCTAAATAAATAAAAAATCCGCATTTTCGATAATTTATTTCTATTCTTCTATGAAACGGGCATCCTATCTATCTATCTATCTATCTATCTATCTATCTATCTATCTATCTATCTATCTATCTATCTATCTATCTATCTATCTATCTATCTATCTATCTATCTATCTATCCATCTATCCATCCATCCATCCATCCATCATCTATCTATCTATCTATCTATCCATCCATCCATCCATCCATCCATCCATCCATCATCTATCTATCTATCTATCTATCTATCTATCTATCTATCTATCTATCTATCTATCTATCTATCTATCTATCTATCTATCTATCTATCTATCTATCTATCTATCTATCTATCTATCTATCTATCTATCTATCTATCTATCCATCTATCCATCCATCCATCCATCATCTATCTATCTATCTATCCATCCATCCATCCATCCATCCATCATCTATCTATCTATCTATCCATCTATCCATCCATCCATCCATCATCTATCTATCTATCTATCTATCTATCTATCCATCCATCCATCCATCCATCCATCATCTATCTATCTATCTATCCATCTATCCATCCATCCATCCATCCATCATCTATCTATCTATCCATCTGAATGTATCCCAACAGTCATCCACTATAATCTCCCTTCTAGACATTGATTTTGGATTGAAATAGTTTGAGAGCCGCTGTAGTACTTAAATGTCTACAGATTATGTTCTATTTGACGCAAAGCCCGTCCATTCAGTGATGGCCGTTAGAACATCACGTGAGTCGTGTTATGAACATAAGTACATACTGAGATGGCCGATTGTGAACTATGACCATGTAGACATACATTAAATGACCCATTGTGAACTATGACCATGTAGACATACATTAATTGACCCATTGTGAAATAATACCATGTAGACATACATTAGATGACCCATTGTGAAATATGACCATGTAGACATACATTAAATGACCCATTGTGAAATATGACCATGTAGACATACATTAAATGGCCCATTGTGAACTATGACCAATAAAACCTACATTAAATGACCTTTTGTGAAATATGACCACTAAGACCTACATTAAATGACCCATACCCAGGAATAGAACCAATACTACCGAGGTACTATTCATTTTGATCATCCAATGTTCTTGCAAATGACTGACCAAAGCTGAGTTGTCAAAGTCTTCACTTGACCAAAGATGGACACAGTCTGTGTGTGAACGTATTCTGAATCTTACAATGTATGAATTTAACTTGTTGGCTGAAGAAGCGGCGAGTTTTTGTTACGATTGTTTCGTATACTAAAAAAATCACATTAAGTACAAATAATTCAATGTTTCAAATAAATAAACCCAAACAAGGATTATGTTCAGCTAATTTATATTATTACATCTCAAGAACAAAACACTCGGCATCGTATAGCAATACAAAAATATTAACACTGATCAGACATTAGATAGCAGGGATGAGAAACTGAGTACAAGAAACTATTTAATACTAATACGGTGAATACTGTATTCGAACAATAATGTATACTACCATTGAATAAATCACATAATACAGATTTGTTTTTACGTCCATCTGACTAGTAACACTGTACACTGTTTGTTTTAATGTCCGTCTGACTAGTAACACTGTATGCTGTATGTTTTAATGTCCATCTGACTAGTAACACTGTATGCTGTTTGTTTTAATGTCCATCTGACTAGTAACATTATATGCTGTTTGTTTTATTGTCCAGTGACTAGTAACACTGTATGCTGTTTGTTTTATTGTCCAGTGACTAGTAACACTGTATGCTGTTTGTTTTAATGTCCATCTGACTAGTAACACTGTATGCTGTATGTTTTAATGTCCATCTGACTAGTAACACTGTATGCTGTATGTTTTAATGTCCATCTGACTAGTAACACTGTATGCTGTTTGTTTTAATGTCCATCTGACTAGTAACATTATAAGCTGTTTGTTTTATTGTCCAGTGACTAGTAACACTGTATGCTGTTTGTTTTAATGTCCATCTGACTAGTAACACTACGCTGTTTGTTTTGATGTCCAGTGACTAGTATATATATCTATACTTATAAGAGGCATTTGTTGTCTGTCTGTCTGTCTGTTCCCTTATAACTCAAGATCCAAACAATCAAAAAACGTGAAATTTGGTACAAGTACACATAATTACATGGGGAAGGTTATAGGAGGTTTCGTTTCATCTCGATGGGTAGTTTAAATGTAATAAATTATTTTTATTTTAGTATATTTTACTATATAAAAGTAATCTCGACGGCGCCATAGATAAAACTCTTCTGTGACGTCATTTCCCGATGATCGAATAGAACTTGCGCGCTGGTGCTGTATTGTGCCTTTGTGATGCAAAGAATTGTTGATGTTGATGCTTCCCGATTTGTACAGTTTGAGGAAGGTAAATGAATGAGGAAGGATTTTAGAAGAAGTGTGAAGCCATAATAATATGTATATATATATATATATATATATAGAGAGAGAGAGAGATAAAGCGAGAGAGAGGGGATGGAGGGAGAGAGAGGAAATGATGGTTGGAGGGAGGAGGGGAGGGGGGAGGGAGAGGGAGGAAAGGAGAGAGGGAGATAGAGAGGAGGGAGAGAGATAAAGAGAGAGGGGGGCAGGGAGGGAGAGAGAGGAAACTAGGGTGGAAGGAAGGGGGAGGAGGGGAGGGAGAGAGGGAGAGAGGGGAATGGGAGAGGGAGGGATGGAGAAAGAAGGGAGGGAAGGAGGGAGGATGGGAGAAATGGGAGGGATGAGAGATAAAGAGTGAGAGGGGGCAGGGAGGGAGAGAGAGGGAAGGAGGAAGGGAGGAAGGGGGAGAGAGGGATGGAAAGGGGTGAGAGAAAGGGAGAGAGGTAGGGAGAAAACAGAAGGTAAACAGAAAACCTTATTTTAAACCCGGGCAAAGCCGGGTACTTGCAACTAGTATATATATAAATCTATTGTATGTCTACAATTGTGATAAAGTACACTTTAATATGAAAATAAAGAAAGCATTTTCGATTCATCATTTCTGCACATGCTCAAATTTCAAAGAAAGTTCTGTATTGAAGTTTGGACAGAAGTTCGTCTGCTGATATGAAACAAAAACCACCGCAGAAGAAACAAGAATAATTTAGTCCGGGAAAAAAACCTCCATAAATAACTTTTTTGATTTAGTTTTTTTTTTCCTGTGGCAATTTCTTAACTTTCATTTCAAAACGTCAATGAAGTTCAGTTTTTGTTTAAATTGTATCCCTAGGCCGGGGGTATTCTGTTGTAATAAACTTCGTATTTCAGACTACATCATGGCTAGCCAGATAGCCATTTTGTGACAGTTTCTAGGACAGGGAGAATTTTGTTTAGGATGATACTATGGATGACAGGCAGTAAATAAAATCAGAGCATTACATGGTATAAAAAAATTATTTGTCAGAACATTACATGTTATAGAACATTATTTGTCAGAGCATTAAATGGTATAAAACATCATTGTCAGAACATTACATGGATTATTTGTCAGAACATTACATGGTATAGAACATTACTTGTCAGAACATTACATGGTTTAAAACATTATTTGTCAGAACATTACATGGTATAGAACTTTATTTGTCAGAACATTATCAGTGCTATTGACTAAGTTCCATATAATAAATATAAGTGATATTGATTAATTTCTATATGATAAGTGTCACAGATAGAAAATAACACGCACCATTAATCAGGCATATGTCAGATTTTCATCCAAACTGGCAGTCACTTGGGAAAAAAAATATCAACTAGCCAGATTTCTGTTTTTTGTTTGTTTTATACATTAGTTTTTGTCATTACGTTGTTTGTTCTAAATGCACTGCTCTGCCAAACCTAGTTCATACAACTTTAAAATAGATGCTTCATAAATGGTTTATATTGATGTAGATACTAGAAGTGAGACTTGTTAACAAAAGTGCAATCACAGCAAGTTCGATCCCATTAAATGTTCCCTAGTCACCTGACACAAATTGGGGAAGTAAAGGCGGGTGGGCATTATGATTCCTCATAATAGTCCACGGATTTACGTACTTTAGATTGTAAGATATTTATCGCCATCGACTGTGTAGAAATAATTAGAATTTTATTTTTATAGCCATTTCCAATAGCTTTCTGGAAATTATTGGCAAAAACTGGACTTGACAATAGCCATTGTCATCATAACTTTACATTTCAGCAGCCAATGGCATGTCTTTACTTTGCACGTCATCTTAGGATACAACAAAGATGTTTTGTTTAGAGTACATTTGATTTAATTAGCTTCTTACAGAGTGGCATCGCTAACCACGTTTGAAGTCTTCTTGCACAAATCTG
Organism: Bulinus truncatus; assembly: GCA_021962125.1. NCBI lineage: Eukaryota > Metazoa > Mollusca > Gastropoda > Planorbidae > Bulinus > Bulinus truncatus. Next base: position 2,103,655 of record JAGDYQ010000125.1, read on the forward strand.
GAGGGGGGGGACCTCTAATAACAGTTTTCCCTCTTCCCTGTATATACAAGTGGGACGGATGGCCGAGTGGTGTGTATACTCGACTGTTGACCTGAGAGTCCTGGGTTCGATCCTCGGTGATGCCCGTGGAATTTTTCCAGGTGAAATTTGGTGCAAAGTCGTCCCACAACTCCACCCAGCTTTAAATGGGTGCCTGACTTTGAGTTGGTGAAGTAAAGGCGGCTGGGCGTTGTGCTAACCACACAATCCCTTCATATGCCGAAACAGATGAATTCTACACTTCATCTGCCCCGATGGCCCGTTGGGATTTAGGGAACTTTACTTTTTACCTGTATATATATACCGGTATATATAAATATACATATATAATGTAATGGTACAAATTGATCCAATATTTATTGGCTGATGTTCAGATATTTTATAAAAATTAGTGAGTTTTGTTTAAAAACCGCGAGACAACGAATCACTTCAAGCAAATGAATTACTTCATCCATTTTTTTTTTATTTTTCTTTTATTTCAAAGTTCAATGCAGGGTAGAGCAGACGATCGTAATAGCGCCATAACATTCGGATGAGAAACTTTTTCTTTGATTTCCCAGGAAACCCATTTAATCTCAGTCCGCGATAAGTTATATTATCGCTCAGGATATTTGCATAAGTATGAAGATTTAAGCACATTGCAATATCGATTGGTCGGCTCCTTGCTGTCTTGTGAATTCATAATTTAATAAATATCTTCTTTCAGTCCTTTTCGCTGTTCAGTTTTCATTTTATATTTGTTTTTCTTTTGTTTGTTGACGCAGCAGACGACACCCGTCTTGCCAGATTGCATTACAAAATCTTTACAAAACACGGATCATTTTTAATGTTTATTTATACATTTTTTTGTCTTACATTTTTTATTATGCTGTGTAAACATTTTATGTTTTCTTTATGCACTCTCCTTGTATTAGTATACCGAACATTTTATGTGTAATAAGCAGAAAACAAAAAAACGAAAAATTTGTTAATTAAGTTTTTTAGTGAATTTTCTAAATCATGGCTAGATCCGATTTCTTTTATTTGTCCTATATTTTCACATACTTATATATTGTCATACATCTATCTATTTCCACACACATATCTATTTCCACACACATATCTATTTCCACACACACGTTTATTTTCACACAACCAGCTATTTTCACAACACCCATCTATTTCACACAACCATCTACTTTCACATAGCCATCTTTTTTCACACACAACTATCTATTTTCGGACTCATCTATTTTCACAAACAGCCATCTATTTTCACACACACACACACACATCTATTTTCACAAAACTATCTATTTTCACACACACATCTATTTTCACAAACAGCTATCTATTTTCACACACACATCTATTTCCACCTAACTATCTATTTTCACACACACACACATCTATTTTCACACACACATCAATTTTCACACACACACACATCTATTTTCACACACACATCTATTTTCACACACACAGCTATTTTCACACACACATCAATTTTCACACACACACACACATCTATTTTCACATACACACATCTATTTTCACACACACACACACATCTATTTTCACACACACAGCTATTTTCACACACACATCAATTTTCACACAAACACACATCATTTTCACACACACACACATCTATTTTCACACACACACATCTATTTTCACAAACACGCAATCTACTTTCACACACACATCTATTTTCACACACACACACATCAATTTTCACACACACACACATCTATTTTCACACGCATACACATCTATTTTCACACACACACACATCTATTTTTACACACACAGCTATTTTCACACACACATCAATTTTCACACACACACACATCTATTTTCACACACACACACACATCTATTTTCGCACACACATCTATTTTCACACAGCCAACAATTTTCACACAATCATCTATTTTTTCCGGCACCGGAATGTTATCCAGCATACGACTACTGACACGTCACATTCACATTACAGGCGGCATTCAAGTACAATAGCATATATTTGTAAAACACTCTCTCTCTCTGTCTCTCTCTGTCTCTCTCTCTCTCTCTCTCTCTCTCTATATATATATATATATATATATATATATATATATATATATATTTATTTCATGTCTGCTCTTGAGGCGTCAGTGATTAGAACTATCGATTATAACATTCACTTCAGGACATCATTCATGTACACAGAGATGTTCGTAAACTTTTCGGGGTCGATAAACAGAAATGATGGATTTTATTTTTATTGTGACCCTATGATAAACAATTGAGTCTATGTAACATGAACGTAAAAAACGTAGAATTTTTATTTGACTCAATATTTATTGTAATGTGTGTGTTTTTATTTATTTTTTTTAGGGGTGGGGTGGGGGGAGGGGATTCAAATCGTCTATGCCAAATATCAGGGTTGCCTAGTTCAAGGCTGTAACAGCTGTTCACTTTACATAACTGACAGGTCTACGGCCAAAACACGTTGAAAATATTCGACATAGTTACTATCAGAACCCAACTGGTGGCTGTCCCATGCAGAAACAATGTCAGTCTTTTATTTCATTAATATATTGGTTGTGTATACGTCATAATTATATTGGTGGCGTAGACGTCATAAATATATTGGTGGCGTAGACGTCATAATATATTGGTGGCGTAGACGTCATAAATATATTGGTGGCGTAGACGTCATAAATACATTGGTTGTGCGTACGTCATTTATATCTTCGATACATACATTAGAATTTTTTTATGTGGCATTAATATGTTTGATAACATGTGACATATATTTATATGTTATATATATATATACCTAGATATAGATATATTCGCCAACACACGTGTACAGAAACTTGTCTAAATATATGCTGGCTACTTTTGTTTGCTCTATATATTAGCAACCTGTTCAGCCCATCTTCTCCTATATCTGTGTATCACCGTGTTATCATCTATGACGTCATACATTTCACAATCAGACGTCGTACGGTCAGTATTCCCACACCGAACGAACCCCCGTCCACGAGCAGAGGCCACTCGATCCACGGGACATAATCCACTACACGTCCAGCTAACACATCGTCCACTTAGTAATTCTGGTGTCCGGTCCAGTTACTTCCACCATCGTTTCAAGAAGAAGTCGATGAAATCAATGTCATTGGCCGTATTAAATGTCCACCAACGGTTTCTTCAATGGCTGCTGCTCAATCTATGACCTTTCCGGGTCATTTCAACATAACTGTGTCTGATAACATGTCTCACTGTCTATGATTGTTTCCCCAACCATATCATGGTTTTAACAAATATCACTGTCGTTAATTTGTGTCTAACCCATTTCATGGTTTTGACATATCTCACTCTATTTTATATCTCTGGAGATAACCTGATAAATACAGTCGACATTCAATTGACTGATTTCTTAGAATCAATATAATAGATATTCAATTGACTGCTTTCTTGGATTCAATAGAGTAGATATTCAACAGACTAATTTCTTGAAATCAATACATTAGATATTCAATTGACTGATTTCTTGGATTCAATAGATTAGATATTCAACAGACTAATTTCTTGAAATCAATACAATAGATATTCATTTGACTGATTTCTTAGAATCACAATAGATATTCATTTGACTGGTTTCTTTGAATTAATATAGTAGATCTTCAACAGTCTAATTTCTTGAAATCATTACATTAAATAATTAATTGACTGCTTTCTTGGATTCAATAGAGTAGATATTCAACAGACTAATTTCTTAAAATCAATGCAGTAGATATTCAAATTAATATGATATTTTATTACAAATCAATCACTACACTTAAATTTCCTTTGAAAATGTTTGTAAAAAGAAAAGTTTATCAAATTCTCCATAAAGTGATCGGTTACTTCCAAAATCTGTAATTAGGACAATAATTATTGGTTTGTGATCATCCCAGTTATCTTTAATAACAAATTTACATACATTTACAATTTATAAATCAATTACATCTTTTTATTTACATTAAATATGTCTGTATTTATAATATGTCCACCTTTGCATGAAAGCCACTGTCAAATCTTTTCGTTTCGCTTTTAATTCACATGCTAGAGTTCAAGTTACCAGTAGAATATCAGGGCTCAATTTACCGTCGGGGATATCCCCGGCATTGAGACCTGTCATCCCCGGGTCTGCTTTAGCTAATATATCCCTGCCGGGGATGAAACCATAGACATTTATCCCCGGCTCTGCAGAAATTGTTTTCATCCCCGGCACTGGTTTTTTTCTTAAATCTAGCACTGCAGTAGATGTATCATCTGTAGTCTATAACAAGCCTTTTGTCCTCACATAAGTTCGACATATTGATTGGTCAGGAGTTTCAATTCAAACTGACCACACGGAGCGTATTTTGAAACCGGATATTGAAAAATTCTCGGTTAAGCGCACTATAAGTTCCAACAATACACCTGTTATGAGAGAAAAAAAATAGCAATCAAATTCAATTGACCTTTAAATTGATTGATCAGTTGAGCTTTTTAATAGGTCGATTTCTAAAAATAAACAACTATTCCAAAAACTGTAGCACTTACGTTTAAATTATCCACATATTATTTATTTATTTATATTTATTTTGGCCATTTAGTCTGTATCTGACATCAGCTTTTTTGGTAATTACATTTTCAAGAATTATTTCTAGTGTTGTTTTAGTCCCAGGTCATATTTTAGTTTCAGTTTTTATTTCGTTTTTTCTGTAATAATTTCAGTTTTCGTCTAGTTTTAGTCTTGCTGCAAATTTTAGTTTTAGTTTTAGTTCTCCTTGACGAAAATTCAACATTTTCGTTAACGAAGGTTTTAGTTTTAGTTTTCGTTGACGAAAACAACACTAATTATTTCTTCCAACAATGTGAGAAATGTTATTAATTCAAAGAAGTGTGTTGGTAATTCGCCCACATTCCACTGAACACAAGCCGCTCCAGCAATGGATTTATTCAGAGACCGGGCGTTTATATTATCGAAGTAACCAATGAAAATAATGGCCAATCCTTTCATTACCAGTTACAATATTCACAGTTTACAAAATGACGACTTTTAGTGAAAAATTCGCAGAACATATTTAGATAGAAACACATGGTTTAAACACATAACCATAACACTAATTTATTCACAGATAAACAGAAAGATTCAGACTGGGATGAACACACAGATTAACATATGAATAAACACAGAGATTCAGATTGGGATGAACACAATAATTAGGACACTAAGCACTAAGATTAAGGCACAGATGAAGAAATAAGACTTGCCTTGAACAAAAAAATTGCCTTCATTGCATTTAAATGTCTGTAAGAATGCAAGATAAACTTTTGTTCTCTGGTCTTGACCCATCTCCAGCAATTATGTATGAATCTATAAGTCAACACAGACAGATAGACAACAGACAAGGATTAGACTGGAGATACGTTTTCTCAATTTGTATACATTATTCATAACTTCGTATTTGACATTGTCATTTTGATCTTTAAAATACACATTGGAATGTTTGTTTTGTTTGTTTTGTCAGAATACTGAAACGATTGAGATAAAATAAATGTAAATTTTTAAAGTCTTTTGTTTGATATGTAATATCCTAAATAAATAAATCAGATTTATTCGTTGATATGTTATGATTAGGTACACTTTTTGAATTGTCCCGTAAAAATGGGTAAATAGATGTGTGTTCTTTTTTTTAATTATATATATAAATACATATATACATATATATGTAAAGTAAACTTTCGTCTGTATATGTTTCTGTCTAAGTATGCGTCAATGGCTGCTGGTATAGCCTTCAAGTTCATACCAAAATCAGTGGCTGCTGATATAGTCTTCAAGTTCATAACAAAACATTTGATGTAAATCTCCGTAGTGCAAGTAATAAAATCGGACATTTCACACCGTTTCAAGAAATGTCAGATTTTTAGAAATAGAATGGGTGTCTCATTAGGAAACATATCTGTTTATTTTTCTTTTCTCTAGCATTAATGCAAATCAGGCTGTACAACAACTTACTGCGCCAAGTTATAAAATAGCTTATTAGTCTTCGTAATAAAGAGTTATAAAATAGCTAATTAATCTTAGTTAGTAAGAGCTATAAAATAGCTAATTAATCTTAGTTAGTAAGAGCTATAAAATAGCTGATTGATCATTGTAATTAAGAGTTATAAAATAGCTGATTAATCTTTGTAATAAAGAGTTATAAAAAAGCTGTTTAATCTTCGTAATAAAGAGTTATAAAATAACGTATAATCTTCGTAATAAAGAGTTATAAAATAACTGATTAATCTTCGTAATAAAAATAAAAAATAAAATAATAAAAAATAAAATAGTGATTAATCTTTGAAGTTAATAGCTATAAAATAGCTGATTAATATTTGTAATAAAGAGTTATAAAATACTGATTAATCTTTGTAATAAATTATTATAAAATAACTGACTAATCTTGTTAATAAATTGTTATAAAATAACTGATTAATCTTGTTAATAAAGAGTTATAAAATAGCTGATTAATCTTCGTAATAAAGAGTTATAAATTAACTGACATTCTTTGTAATAAAGAGCTTTAAGTAGCTGATTAATCTTGGTAATAAAGAGTTATAAATAATAAAAAGTCCACTTCCATCCTCCTAATAGAATTAGGCGACTGATTGTCTTGCGGTGAAGTGCACGACTTTCGGCATGAAGGTCCCTGGTTCTATCTCCAATGATGACCAATGAATATTTCAGGTCATGGTTTAAGTCCACACTGTATCTCCCGTGGTGCCTCCAAGGCCATTGCAATTAGGTGGGAATGAAAGAAAGGCACTGCAAAAACAGCCATCATCAGTTGTTTATCGGATCTAACATAATTAATCTCACCTGTACAGGGACACATCTAGTCTGATCATGGTGTACAAGACTTTTCGACTTGTTCCAGATGTGTGCCTTGTGAAAAAAAAATTAAAATAATAAAGTATTGGTTTGTAAATACATATATTATCTATACAATTTTTTTACTGATATGTCAACTTTTATTTCATCCAATCAAATCAACGTTTAATGATTAGGACAAATATCGAATAGTTCAAACATCAGACAGTATGACGTTAATAACAGACAACATAATCAACTGGACAAATATTGAATAGTTCAAACATCAGACAGTATGACGTTAGTAACAGACAACATAATGATCAGGACAAATATTGAATAGTTCAAACATCAGACAGTATGACGTTAATAACAGACAACATAATCAACTGGACAGAGATCTTTGATGTTTCTTTCTTTAAAATACAAAAAAAAGGAAAACAAGAGAGTGTTGTCATTAAAACAGCTCCTAGAACAAATTATGACAATACTACAACACTAATTAATGACTATACTTACAACAATAATTACGACTTTACTTACAACAATAATTAATGACTATACTTACAACAATAATTCATGACTATACTTACAACAATAATTCATGACTATACTTACAACAATAATTACGACTTTACTTACAACAATAATTACGACATTACAACAATACTTAAATAATACAACGCAGGACGAAACAAAGTGAAGACCCAACATGGTTTCATCTTAATGTGTTCTATTTAATCTCGATGTGTTCTATTTCATCTCAATTTGTTCTATTTCATCTTAATGTGTTCTATTTCATCTCCCTGTGTTCTACGTCTCCTCTAACTAGTTTGACGTGAGTTTTCGTTCGCCTAAACTTGTGATGTTCATTGGTAATTATCACGTAATGTAGACATTCCAGCAGTTAACATGATACTGGAGCAGTATTTTATACTTAACGGGCTACCAATGTCTAGAATTACTTTTTCTAATTAACTGAAATCTGAATTGGAGATTAAAATCTCTATTCGTGAAACCCTATATCTAGAATTAAATTTATGTATGTTTTAATGTACAATGTGCCAGTCAGAGAAACAACATAGCTTGGTGCCAGTCAGAGAAACAATATACCTTGGTGCTAGTAAGAGAAACATCATACCTTGGTGCCAGTCAGAGAAACATCATACCTTGGTGCCAGTCAGAGAAACATCATACCTTGGTGCCAGTCAGAGAAACTTCATACCTTGGTGCCAGTCAGAAAAACATCATACATTGGTGCCAGTCAGAGAAACATCATACCTTGGTGCCAGTTAGAGAAACATCATACCTTGGTGCCAGTCAGAGAAACATCATACCTTGTATCCTGAATAAAAAATAACAAACCAATGAGTGAATTCATTTACGTACTAGCTTAGAGTAAGTTATTACAGAAGGTCACTGACCAGGTTAGTACAGACACAATCATTGATAAAATCAATACAGACATAATCATTGATAAAGTCAATACAGACACAAGCATTGGTAAATCAGTACTTGAAAGACCAATATTTAATTTGACTGATTATATAATTCTTTAGTTAACTGTATCAAAATTTGGTAATAATTTTATTCTTTTAAGTAACAAACAGGTTTGATTTGATAAGAAAATAGCTACAGGTCTAATTTTTTTTTTTAAATAAAGCATTACTTCAAAGAGAATTAATTATGTCCTACTGCACTGTGATTGTTCAGGCTAGGCAGTGGTGAACTATGAGCTAATAAATAACACGCGGAGTTTGGTTTGGGGGGGGGGGGGTTAGAGGGAGGAGGGGGGGCTCTTTGACAATGAAGGTGTTTAATATTTTATATATTTTTTTTTTCAGTAAATTTATGACTGGACATTTTTTTTATATTCCAGTCAGGAACATTAAGCACTGCTTATTTATGGGTTGTCATGGCAACAGCCGAATATCAAATGACACCTCGCTCATAGAACATACGTTGTAAATAACACTAGGTGTGTGTGTGTGTGTGTGTGTGTGTGTTTTGAGTTTCTGTATGAGTGCTTGAATTGCACTGCATGCGTGTTTGAAAGAGAGAGACAGAGAGATAGAGAGAGAGAGAGAGAGAGAGAGAGAGAGCGAGAGAGAGAGAGCGAGAGAGAGAGAGAGAGAGCGAGAGAGAGAGAGAGAGAGCGAGAGAGAGAGAGCGAGAGAGAGAGAGAGAGAGAGAGAGAGAGAACTGTGAAAGGTCAGTTTAAGAATTATGATTTCGAAAGATAAAACCATTAATTAACATTTTGTTTTAAAAGCTGTGTAAACTATGCAGAATTACGAAATATAAAAGTAAATTGAAGTCTTTTTTGTACAATGATTTAAAATACTACATTATGCTGTCCAGTCTTTTTATGCGGTATTTATGATATGAATTCGATGGTTAGCTTTTGAATGTATTTATTTTCAACAAAGTCCTTTGATGTACTTCATTTGAAGAAGTTCTTTCCCCTGACTGATTTTTGTTTTCTGTAATAATTAAATGGACTATAACAAAAGGAGAGTAATTTATATGAACTTTTTGTTGAATGTTCCATCGAGTTTTTATCATGAATATATATATATATATATATATATATATATATATATATAGAGAGAGAGAGAGATAGATAGATAGATAGATAGATAGATAGATAGATAGATAGATAGATAGATAGATAGATAGATAGATAGATAGATAGATAGATAGATAGATAGATAGATAGATAGATAGATAGATAGATAGATAGATAGATAGATAGATTTAAACGACAGGAACCATTTCTAGCGACTAAACATTGCAGATGACAAAACATTGTAGATGACAACACACTGTAGATGACAACAAGAATCCAATGTTATATTACCAAGGTAACAGACCATTAATGTAAAACTCTGTGTTTATTGAATTTCTGTAACTCACTACTTTGTGATTTTTCACGAAAAGCTAAACAAAAAAAAAACCTGTTTTCTGTTTTCCAACATTGTAAAACTTCCACTTCACATAAAGTCCTGTTGGGCTTATTTACGGAAGATCATGAAATGACTGACAGTTGCAGACATTCAGATTGTGCGGTAGATATAATTCCCGTATAAATAAGATCAGATTACTGATGTCTTCAAAATATTTTAAATATAAAAATGGTCCTTTTAGTTTACATATATTTTACACAGACTGAAATTTTTAAAAACAAATCATTCGTGATTGGAAAATGATTATAATTGATGATTATTTATAAACAATTAAAAATATTATTAAACATAAAAACAAAAACTATTAGATTATGTACATGTACATTTTGATGCACAATTATACGGTACAGTAGTACCTCGGGTTAAAGGCCTTGTTCGCTCTAGACTTTGGCTGTTCATACAGTCTCCTCATCACCGGTCAACTGCTCCTCGTTCAATGTGTGACCGTCATCTGTACTGTACGTCATCGTTTGTGATCTGCTGTCCATGGTTAAGCCTCGCTCTCCCTCCCTCCCTCTCTCTCTCTCTCTCTCTCTGTCTCTCTCTCTCTCTCTCTCTCTCTCTCTCTCTCTCTTTCTCTCTTTTTCCTTCGTACGTAACCCGAGGCAAAACTATTCAAAGTTGTTGTTCGTAGTCTGAACTTGTTCTTAATATGAGCCGTTCGTAACTTTATGTTCCACTTTATGTAGTTTAAATTACTGAATTTTACACTGACATTGTCTGAAGTCTAAATATTTTACACTGACATTGTCTGAAGTCTAAATATTTTACACTGACATTGTCTGAAGTCTAAATATTTTACACTGACATTGTCTGAGATCTAAATATTTTACACTGACATTGTCTGAGGTCTAAATGATACCCACATGTTTTGTAAAGTTAATTTCTGGTATTATGACTTTGTTTAAAAGCTTTTCAAATGCAAAAATTAATATAAGACACGAATGGAAAACAAAGATACACAGATGGGGAAACAAAGAATGCCAGATGGCAAACAAAGATACAATATAAAGGTTCGAAAAAATCTATTGCTACAGTGATGTAAAATATTTCTTATTGGATTTCCATACTGTTGGGAGTCAAATTTAGGAAAACATTTTAACAAAATCAATAAAGGAATAACAGCTTCAGGGGTTCAATAGAAACTACTACCAGTAGCTATAACAGTTTGATAATACAATAGAAACTGTTATCAGTATTAATAACAGTTTGATAATACAATAGAAACTTTTATCAACAGTAATAACAGTTTGATAATACAATAGAAACTTGTATCAATAGTAATAACAGTTTGATAATTCAATAGAAACTTTTATCAATAGTAATAACAGTTTGATAGTACAATAGAAACTTGTATCAATAGTAATAACAGTTTGATAATACAAAAGAAACGTTTATCAATAAAATAACAGTTTGATAGTACAATAGAAACTCCTATCAATAAAGCAATAACAAAATAAGAGACTCGGTAGTAACTTAAATCCATAAACGATCAACAATACATGTATAAACCTCAATCAATAAATCACTTTATTATACGGATCAGTGCTGGAAACCTCTTCAGTCAGCAAAGTCACGTTTGCTCATCGACATGTTTTTATTGTTTACTAACAGCGATTTAACCCGTTGCAAGATCCCTGGATCCCGTTGCATCAACTCTTGTACATTAAACCCAGATCACAGGTATCGATTGCTAGGCTATCAATCTTTACTGTCATCGATAAACTCCCTGACTGATTAGCATTTTGTTAATAGCCTGAAGTTTGTGAGGCAGGTAACAAGAATCTGATGACATACTTAACATAACTAGGTTGCGTGAATCTAGTGAGTTGAAAGGTTTTTTTGGGTAATTAATGATTTACAGAGATTTAATAGTCGCGAGCCTAATGGTTTACATGAGTTGACTGAATGTATTGAGGTGTAATGAAGAGATTGTTGACTTAATGTATTGAGGTGTAATGAAGAGATTGTTGACTGAATGTATTGAGGTGTAATGAAGAGATTGTTGACTGAATGTATTGAGGTGTAATGAAGAGATTGTTGACTGAATGTATTGAGGTGTAATGAAGAGATTGTTGACTGAATGTATTGAGGTGTAATGAAGAGATTGTTGACTGAATGTATTGAGGTGTAATGAAGAGATTGTTGACTGAATGTATTGAGGTGTAATGAAGAGATTGTTGACTGAATGTATTGAGGTGTAATGAAGAGATTGTTGACTAAATGTATTGAGGTGTAATGAAGAGATTGTTGACTTAATGTATTGAGGTGTAATGAAGAGATTGTTGACTGAATGTATTGAGATGTAATGAAGAAATTGTTGACTTAATGTATTGAGGTGTAATGAAGAGATTGTTGACTGAATGTATTGAGGTGTAATGAAGAGATTGTTGACTTAATGTATTGAGGTGTAATGAAGAGATTGTTGACTGAATGTATTGAGGTGTAATGAAGAGATTGTTGACTGAATGTATTGAGGTGTAATGAAGAGATTGTTGACTTAATGTATTGAGGTGTAATGAAGAGATTGTTGACTGAATGTATTGAGGTGTAATGAAGAGATTGTTGACTTAATGTATTGAGGTGTAATGAAGAGATTGTTGACTGAATGTATTGAGGTGTAATGAAGAGATTGTTGACTGAATGTATTGAGGTGTATTGAAGAGATAAGTTGACTGAATATATTGAGGTGTAATGAAGAGATAAGTTGACTGACTTACACGAGTTGTACTGGCTTATGAGCTCTACTAAACTGCAAATGTTGACTTTCTTAGCTATGTTAACTAACTTTACTAATGTATGTTGGCTAACTTTACTAATGTACGTTGACGGACGCGTTGAATCATTAAACGGGAGAAATACATACGTTAGCTTTGGTACTTGCGTGATTGAAATAAACTGTCAATATCATACATGATTTTTATTGGAATATTTTACATGATTTTATTTTTCTGTTAAGTAGATTTAATATACAATAATATGTTCGTGGCACTCAATAGATGTGCAATACAGTATATAGACAAAATAAAACACTACTAATTAATAAACACATATCACTTAGTGAAGCCTACAAAGAAAATTAACTTTACAGTAAAATATATACAAAAAACCCAAGCTCTAGGGTAACTCTTTATAAGTAAATATTATGAAAAAAAAAGTTAAAAGTGATAATTTGAATGTTTTTATATACATATGATGTCAATGAACAACTGAGGGGGTGAGTTCCAAAACCTGCTAAGTACAAAATTTTCAAAAATAGAGTTATCATACTCATTAGCTTATTTCCCTTATATTCTGGGAGTGGTTAATTCCAAAAACTGTTAAATACCGTTTAAATCAGCGCTATCAATTATTAACCACTCCCAGAATATATGCAAATATAGGGAAATAAGCTAATGAGTATGATAACGCGATTACATTTGAGACTACGCGGGCTGGGCAACGATGCTCCACCGTATTTAAATGTACGCGTAGGAATACACCATTGTTGTTATTGAAACATGACTATAGATTTTTAGAAACCAATGATCTCTACTCACGCTTCTCTGTCTCATCATGTCCCTTAGTTTCATGTGAGTCGCACGTCCTATTGACACTAATAGCTCCTGCCTGTTGAGTTATTTCACAGGTCTCTCAGCTACTTGTATGGATTCACATCCAGTATCTACTTGTGATGTACATTATCTCCCTTATTGTCTCCGTCTGAAACATTGTTTCTTGTTTGTAACATTGTTGTCTGTAACATTATTTGTTGTTTGTAACATTATTTGTTGTTTGTAACATTATTTGTTGTTTGTAACATTGTGTGTTGTGTATAACATTGTTTGTTGTCTGTAACATTGTTTGTTGTCTGTAACATTGTTTGTTGTATGTAACATTGTGCGTTGGTTGTAAAAATGTCTGGATTTTATATAAGACATTGTTACAAAGAAGCTGATAATTCCTATTGTGTTATTTTATGCAAGTCTTATTTAAATTTAGAGAAAGACATTATTTTTCATGGCCCACCAGACCTACTTTATTTATAACATAAAAGTGAACGACTGTTAAGATTCTGCAGTTACCTAGTCTAGGACAATGTTATCATTACAAGTGAACGACAGTTAAGATTCTGCAGTTACCTAGTCTAGGACAATGTTATCATTACAAGTGAACGACAGTTAAGATTCTGCAGTTACCTAGTCTAGGACAATGTTATCATTACAAGTGAACGACAGTTAAGATTCTGCAGTTACCTAGTCTAGGACAATGTTATCATTACAAGTGAACGACAGTTAAGATTCTGCAGTTACCTAGTCTAGGACAATGTTATCATTACAAGTGAACGACAGTTAAGATTCTGCAGTTACCTAGTCTAGGACAATGTTATCATTACAAGTGAACGACAGTAAAGATTCTGCAGTTACCTAGTCTAGGACAATGTTATCATTACAAGTGAACGACAGTTAAGATTCTGCAGTTACCTAGTCTAGGACAATGTTATCTATAATTCGTCAGTGAGCCACACTTTGAGAATCATTGAATCAAATTCTCAACAATCTGGCATTGATGTTTTTGAAGGGTATCTCATAAACCAACATGCATTTAGTGTGTGCTATTTTTCGCAAGTTCACTATTTTTGAGACCCTGCTCAACGGAGTAGCTAGCAAAAGTTACTTTATTCTGTTTATTCTACCAAAAAGTCTAGAGGGACGGATGGTCGTGTGGCTCAAGTCCCCGCTATGTCTCCCGTCATGCCTCCAAGTCCATTACACTCCCGGTTGTGATGGGGATGAAGAAGGGCACTACAAAAAACCTAAAAATTGTCCTATTTAGGTGGGCGATTTTTTAAGAAGGGACGAATGGTCGTGTGGTAAAGCGCTCAACTGTCGACCTGAAGGTACCTGGTTCGATCTCCGGTGAGGACCAAGGAAAATATCTCCCGTGGTGCCTCCATGGCCATTCCACTATCGGCTATGGTGGGAATGAAAGAAAGGCACCATAAAAACCGTCCCATTAGTGGTTTAAAAGCTCTAAGAGAGTTCATCTCGTCTTTTCAGGGACTTCACACACCAAAAATGTAAGCTACTTTGTGCTACTTTTTTATAGGCAACACTGCATATATTCCCTTTTTAATTAAAGATTTAACAAAATAAATGAACCGGATAATGCAAAGGCGTGATGATAACAACGCCGGATAACCGAGAGTCTGTAGTATGTCGTTATCTACCTGTGTGATGATCATCAGTAGATCATTCTCAACAGTTTTCGTGATGTGCAACCAGAGACCTGGTGTCGCGTTACGGTATTACCACCTTGAACAATTCATTGTGATTTAAATCTTGAAACGTCAGCTCGCTTGCTGCCGGGCTATTATGATTCTGTTCCTAGCTGTGAAGATCGATACCCAAGGCTTATCCCGCCGATTACATGGAAAAACCATTAAAAATAAAACATCGATTACGTCGAACTATTAGGAAGAAGAAAAAAAAACAGAGAGATCGATGCGACATTTTAACTCGTACAGTCCAAGTGTTGCCATCTCTCGGGGACTAATTAAGTGTCATCCAATAATAGAGTCATTTGAATCAATCACTTCTGATTCACTCACATTAAACGATACAAATCAAAAGCCCACAAAGTGAGTCAAAACATATTGAACACCATTGCGCGTAAAAGTTAAAAAATAAATTCAAATGTTTACTTCTAGAATTTAAATTTTGTCACCTCAGACAATTGAGTGAATATTAAGAATGAACTTTATTTGTCTAACAGTAGTAACTCACTCCCTTCATAGATGTATGTACACAATACCTTCATATACTTATTTAAACAATACTATCATAGATTTATGCACACAATACCTTCAAAGATTTATGTTCACAATACCTTCATCGACTTATGTGCACAATACCTTCATCGACTTATTGTACACAATACTTACAGACGTAACAGATTCATTTCTAGAGCCACAGTGGATTCATTTGCAGTAAAGGTCACCATCGTATACCATAAGAACGTGTGGCTAGTGTAATGTCCAGCCACTTCTAATTCTGATGTTCATTGTTTGATACTAGTTTAAGCTCCACTGTCTGCCCTGAACATATCTATTACGTTTTGTTTTACACATATAAATAACATAAGAATGATAGTTTTAATTCTGGACCTTTTGTACAACTTCGTCTGTTGGATTTAAATGAGTTGTGAATTTAGACTTACAAAGAAAAAAAACCAACAATATTCCCAGCCACACTTAACGTTCTGTCAAGATCAAAGGACCCCCCTGGCCTGTCATTGTCTTCTGTGTAAATGTCCCCGGTTTCCAGAAACTTGTAATTATCAGATTTCTGTTTACCATTTAGTAGAGGAAAAAAATTACGGTTCATTAGTGTTGCTGCAATCACTGATGACGTAAATGGAACAAATAATAGGATATTTGACCATTGGATGGAGTAGATCACATGATAGAACACTCAGTGCGAGCTTTGAAATGTTAATTTAGCAGCCAATGGTTTTCTTTCTTTTATGTGTGCCAGGAGAAACACAGAAAACAACAACATTTCATAACGGTTTTTTAAATTAAACAAAAAATTAAAACCCATTAAGTTCCATGCCCTTGACTGATTGGTCTAAATTACATATAGTTGTATTAATAAATCATTTATCCGTCTATTTCTGAGAAGTTATAATGGACAGTGAACAGGTCTGTTCAATCTGGAGTTAGTTAAAAGGGACCCTAATGTACTTATGGATAGTGAACTAGACTATTAAATTTAGGTTTTTAAAGGGCCTGTAAATTACTTTTGATCAGAACCGTTTAAGAAATTTTCAAAGCAATATTTATCAGTAATACATTTCTACCACACAGACAATCCGGACTTGACCCTTACAGAAATGTACGAATTGACACAAAGACAATAATCTCTACAGTAAATTGTGTTTTTGGTTCGTTTACTGATAATGTCCACACAAAAGTGTGTTTTGGTGCATTCACTGATAATGTCCACACTTAGTTGTGTTTTTGGTTAATTCACTGATAATGTCCACACTAAGTTGTGTTTTTGGTGCGTTCACTGATAATGTCCACACAAAATTGTGTTTTTGGTGCATTCACTGATAATGTCCACACTAAGTTGTGTTTTTGGTTAATTCACTGATAATGTCCACACAAAATTGTGTTTTTTGGTGCATTCACTGATAATGTCCACACTAATGTGTTTTTGATGCATTCACTGATAATGTCCACACTAAATTGTGTTTTTGGTGCATTCACTGATAATGTCCACACTAAATTGTGTTTTTGGTGCATTCACTGATAATGTCCTCACTAAATTGTGTTTTAGTGCGTTCACTGATAATGTCCACACAAAATTGTGTTTTTGGTGCGTTCACTGATAATGTCCTCACTAAATTGTGTTTTTGGTGCATTCACTGATAATGTCCACACAAAATTGACAATGCGCTGGTCATTTATTGAAAACTTAAGTATTACAGGAATCTTAAGATTTGAATGTGTCTGTAGGTGATGGTCAGTAAGTGATGGTCTGTAAGTGATGGTCAGTAAGTGATGGTAAATGATAGTTTGTAAGTGATGGTCATTAAGTGATGGTCTGTAAGTGATGGTCAGTAAGTGATTTTTAGTAAGTGGTCTCAAAGAGATGGTTAGTAACGGATGGTCAGTAAGAGATGGTCAGTAAGAGATGATCTGTAAGAGATGGTCAGTAAGAGATGGTCAGTAAGTGATTGTCAGTAAGAGATGGTCAGTAAGTGATGGTCAGTAAGTCATGGTCAGTAGGAGATGGTCAGTAAGTGATGGTCAGTAAGAGATGGTCAGTAAGAGATGGTCAGTAAGAGATGGTCAGTAAGAGATGGTCAGTAAGAGATGGTTAGTAAGTGATGGTCTGTAAAAGATTAGCAGAAAATGATTTTAAAAAACTGAAACAAGGGCATCTATTGTTGTCTTCTATTTTCCACCTTGCCACGAATTGAAAATAAAGTTCCCTTAAGCCCTTAAGAGCTCTTCGGGGCAGATGAAGTATAGAATTATGTTTCAGTGATCTCGGCATTTACTCCTCAACTTAAAGTCAGGCGCCCATTTACATCTGGGTGTACGGGGACTTTCATCAAGACCTGAAAACATTCCAACGTTCTCACTGAGATTCGAGCCCGGGAACCTCGACAGTCGAGCACTTTACACCACACGAACACTTGCTAATCACTGCTGACCATGCGAATCAACATTTCAAATCCACAGTAAGTAAAAAAAAAAAAAGAAGTAGAAGTAGATATATATGTCTCAATCACCACCATAGCAGATCCCGCAACAAATTTGGAGGCATGACAGAGGACACATGAGACAATTGTTAGACAAACATCCAGTCAATGACACATCTTCACAGGGGACACATGAGACAATTGTTAGGCAACATCCAGTTAATGACATCTTCACAGAGGACACATGAGACAATTGTTAGACAAACAACCAGTTAATGACATCTTCACAGAGGACACATGAGACAATTGTTAGGCAAATATCCAGTCAATGACATCTTCACAGAGGACACATGAGACAATTGTTAGACAAACATCCAGTTAATGACACATCTTCACAGAGAACACATGAGACAATTGTTAGACAAACATCCAGTTAATGACATCTTCACAGAGGACACATGAGACAATTGTTAGGCAACATCCAGTTAATGACATCTTCACAGAGGACACATGAGACAATTGTTAGACAAAAATCCAGTTAATGACATCTTCACAGAGGACACATGAGACAATTGTTAGACAAACATCCAGTTGTTGACATCTTCACAGAGGACACATGAGACAATGTTAGACAAACATCCAGTTAATGACATCTTCACAGAGGACACATGAGATAATTGTTAGACAAACATCCAGTCAATGACATCTTCACAGAGGACACATGAGACAATTGTTAGACAAACATCCAGTTAATGACATCTTCACAGAGGACACATGAGACAATTGTTAGACAAACATCCAGTTAATGACATCTTCACAGAGGACACGTGAGACAATTGTTAGACAAGCATCCAGTCAATGACATCTTCACAGAGGACACATGAGACAATTGTTAGACAAACATCCAGTCAATTACACCTTCAGAGAGGACACATGAGACAATTGTTAGACAAACATCCAGTTAATGACATCTTCACAGAGGACACATGAGAAAATTGTTAGACAAACATCCAGTTAATGACACATCTTCACAGAGGACACATGAGACAATTGTTAGACAAAGATCCAGTCAATGACATCTTCACAGAGGACACATGAGACAATTGTTAGACAAACATCCAGTTAATGACATCTTCACAGAGGACACATGAGACAATTGTTAGGCAACATCCAGTTAATGACATCTTCACAGAGGACACATGAGACAATTGTTAGACAAACATCCAGTTATTGACACATCTTCACAGAGGACACATGAGACAATTGCTAGGCAAACATCCAGTCAATGACATCTTCACAGTGGACACATGAGACAATTGTTAGACAAACATCCAGTTAATGACATCTTCACAGAGGGCACATGAGACAATTGTTAGACAAACATCCAGTTAATGACATCTTCACAGAGGACACATGAGACAATTGTTAGGCAACATCCAGTTAATGACATCTTCACAGAGGACACATGAGACAATTGTTAGACAAACATCCAGTTAATGACATCTTCACAGAGGACACATGAGACAATTGTTAGACAAACATCCAGTTAATGACATCTTCACAGAGGACACATGAGATAATTGTTAGACAAACATCCAGTTAATGACATCTTCACAGCGGACATATGAGACAATTGTTAGGCAACATCCAGTTAATGACATCTTCACAGAGGACACATGAGACAATTGTTAGACAAACATCCAGTCAATGACATCTTCACAGAGGACACATGAGACAATTGCTAGACAAACATCCAGTTAATGACACATCTTCACAGAGAACACATGAGACAATTGTTAGACAAACATCCAGTTGTTGACATCTTCACAGAGGACACATGAGACAATTGTTAGACAAACATCCAGTTAATGACATGTTCACAGAGGACACATGAGACAATTGTTAGACAAACATCCAGTTAATGACATCTTCACAGAGGACACGTGAGACAATTGTTAGACAAACATCCAGTTAATGACATCTTCACAGAGGACACATGAGATTATTGTTAGACAAACATCCAGTCAATGACATCTTCACAGAAGACACATGAGACAATTGTTAGGCAAACATCCAGTTAATGACATCTTCACAGAGGACACATGAGACAATTGTTAGACAAACATCCAGTTAATGACATCTTCACAGAGGACACATGAGACAATTGTTAGACAAACATCCAGTTATTGACACATCTTCACAGAGGACACATGAGACAATTGCTAGGCAAACATCCAGTCAATGACATCTTCACAGTGGACACATGAGACAATTGTTAGACAAACATCCAGTTAATGACATCTTCACAGAGGGCACATGAGACAATTGTTAGACAAACATCCAGTTAATGACATCTTCACAGAGGACACATGAGACAATTGTTAGGCAACATCCAGTTAATGACACATCTTCACAGAGGACACATGAGACAATTGTTAGACAAACATCCAGTTAATGACATCTTCACAGAGGACACATGAGACAATTGTTAGACAAACATCCAGTTAATGACACATCTTCACAGAGGACACATTAGACAATTGTTAGACAAACATTCAGTTAACGACATCTTCACAGAGGACACATGAGACAATTGTTAGGCAACATCCAGTTAATGACACATCTGCCTGAAGCAGAAGTTCTCTATGTTTTGCTCACGAGCTGGTTTGAAATGGGTCACCATCATTTCAATTAAGTTAATTGAATTAAGTATAAAAAAATTTTACATTTTCTTTTTTTTTCTTTTCTTTACACGCGTGTCTTACAAGATTGAGAAACAATCGTCCAATATATTAGCCGAAGTTTATAACATGTCGATATGTAGACGTTTGTCAACGTACCACAGTACGTACATAACCATTGCACACATTGTTAACCCAGCACTAGGGAGAAGGCTTGACATGTACTGAAGTGTTACCCGAAGTCCATAACAATCCATTAGTCACATGACTAGTGTACAAATATGTTAACGCGACACACTACTGAATGCAGCCAATCTCATTACAAACAAGTGTTGCATTCAACAAGTTCGCACTTTTAATTCAATTAGATGGGATTCAGTTAGATGGGATTTCTTTCGCTAATGTTATTTTTTTCTAATCTGACTTGACAACTTGACCCTAAGTACAAGTTACTTTCCACCTTCGCTCTAAACAATAGATGACATACCGACATATCCCAGTCACTGGATTTTTTGTACTGACGCTATCTTTTTGTTTGTTTGACACATGCCCATGTTTGTAAGTTTACACACATGCCCATGTTTGTATGTTTGTATACATTCCCATGTTTGAATGTTTATACACATGCCCATGTTTGTTTGTTTGTACAATTGCCCATGTTTGTATATTTACACACATGCCCATGTATGTATGTTTGTACACATGCCCATGTTTGTATATTTATACACATGCCCATGTCTGTATGTCTGTATAAATGCTTGTAACGATAGAAATATGATTGTCACCATGTAACGGATCGTAATGAGAAACTCAATTCATGTTCCATGGTTCATAATAGTTTATTAAGAATACAATAAAATATAAACAGTAGAATAAATCCAATATCAACTGAATTATCACAATGACTAATAATCTCCTTAAGTCAATGAATAAACACTTATCAACTTTCCAATAAACTCAACTCGATTAACTGAACTCATATACTCTGAACTCTGACTGAACTGAACTGACTCTCTGACTTATATACTGACTGAACGCATATACTGTACTTGATTCCCTGACTGACTTCCGAACTGAATACTCTCTCTCACAAACATCCTCTTATATAATTTGCTTGCATCATAACTAGAATATTCTACGTTCAATTAAATCGCACTTACTATAAACATAATATCTAGACTCTCGAAATAACTAGTCTTGACCCCGTGACCTCAGGTTGACCTGGTTGGTCAAGCTCCAAAACATACACACACACCTGTGTACACAACTACACTATGACAATGCCCATGTTTGAATGTTTATACACATGCCCATGTTTGTTTGTGCACATGCGCATGTTTGTATTTTTATACACATGCCCATGGCTGTATGTTTGTATACATGCCCATGTGTGTATGTTTGTACACATGCCCATGTTTGTATGTTTGTAAATATATACAATGACTTTATGGCTGATGTTTGACTATTGATGTACTAAATATATACAGTGACTTTATGGCTGATGTTTGACTATTGATGTACTAAATATATACAGTGACTTTATGGTTGATGTTTAGCTATTGATGTAATAAAAATGCTAATGACTTACTGGTGTTTGGTACTTCATGCACCAATTTAACACCACGAAACCAGACAGTTATATTCTACTGTTAATACAACTATATGGAGTCCTACAAGTAGGTGAGTACTTCAGTTTAACGCTGATGCTCAGAAGTACTTTACATATGATGTTCGGAAGCAATTTAAATATGATGTTCAAAAGTACTTTACGTATGATGTTCATAAGTACTTTACGTATGATGCTTAGAAGCACTTTACATAAGATGTTCAGAAGTACTTTACGTATGATGCTCAGAAGTACTTTACATATGATGTTCAGAAGCAATTTACATATGATGTTCAGAAGTACTTTACGTATGATGTTCAAAAGTACTTTACATATGATGTTCAGAAGTACTTTACGTATGATGTTCAGAAGTACTTTAATATGATATGATGTTCAGAAGTACTTTAATATGATATGATGTTTAGAAGTACTTTAATATGATGTTCAGAAGTACTTTACGTATGATGTTCAGAATTACTTTAATATGATGTTGAGGAGTACTTAACGTATGATATTCAGAAGTGCTTTACATATGATGTTTAGTTCATCAAACTTCTGGGTGAAAGATCCCATCTCCAAGGAATATTTATTTTCAGTGACCGATTTTATCGATTTAATTTCTTAGATAGTTGCACGAGATAAGCACCTTATATAAGCACAATACATAAGCACCTTACATTCAAACTCGTCCTTCCCTCTGCCAAACTTCCTCTCTGTTATAAAGCAACAATAGCACAGCGAACCGGAAGTTCAGCCAAGAATCACATGTGTCTTGACAAAGCCAGATATAGATGCTTTCTTCTTGTTGTTTTATTTTTAAAATAATATTTTATTAGATCCTTTGCTAAGGAGTAAGGGGAGGTTGGGTACTTTATCATATTTTGATTTATCAGCAGCTTCTACCTTTTTCACCACTAATTCCTTTTTCGTACGTGGAGTGGACATTGGACACAATTTTGAACTTCAAAATTGGCCTTAGCACAACACGGAGATTTTTTTGCGAGTGCTGTGCGCGAACTCTGCTATAGTTTGGTGACAAAAGAACACAATTTTAGTCCTGCTATAGTTTGGTGACAAAAGAACACAATTTTAGTTCTGCTATAGTTTGGTGACAAAAGAACACAATTTTAGTTCTGCTATAGTTTGGTGACAAAAGAACACAATTTTAGTTCTGCTATAGTTTGGTGACAAAAGAACACAATTTTAGTTCTGCTATAGTTTGGTGACAAAAGAACACAATTTTAGTCCTGCTATAGTTTGGTGACAAAAGAACACAATTTTAGTCCTGCTATAGTTTGGTGACAAAAGAACACAATTTTAGTTCTGCTATAGTTTGGTGACAAAAGAACACAATTTTAGTTCCGCTATAGTTTGGTGACAAAAGAACACAATTTTAGTTCTGCTATAGTTTGGTGACAAAAGAACACAATTTTAGTTCTGCTATAGTTTGGTGACAAAAGAACACAATTTTAGTTCCGCTATAGTTTGGTGACAAAAGAACACAATTTTAGTTCTGCTATAGTTTGGTGACAAAAGAACACAATTTTAGTCCTGCTATAGTTTGGTGACAAAAGAACACAATTTTAGTTCTGCTATAGTTTGGTGACAAAAGAACACAATTTTAGTTCTGCTATAGTTTGGTGACAAAAGAACACAATTTTAGTCCTGCTATAGTTTGGTGACAAAAGAACACAATTTTAGTCCTGCTATAGTTTGGTGACAAAAGAACACAATTTTAGTTCTGCTATAGTTTGGTGACAAAAGAACACAATTTTAGTTCTGCTATAGTTTGGTGACAAAAGAACACAATTTTAGTTCTGCTATAGTTTGGTGACAAAAGAACACAATTTTAGTTCTGCTATAGTTTGGTGACAAAAGAACACAATTTTAGTCCTGCTATAGTTTGGTGACAAAAGAACACAATTTTAGTCCTGCTATAGTTTGGTGACAAAAGAACACAATTTTAGTTCTGCTATAGTTTGGTGACAAAAGAACACAATTTTAGTTCTGCTATAGTTTGGTGACAAAAGAACACAATTTTAGTTCTGCTATAGTTTGGTGACAAAAGAACACAATTTTAGTTCTGCTATAGTTTGGTGACAAAAGAACACAATTTTAGTTCTGCTATAGTTTGGTGACAAAAGAACACAATTTTAGTTCTGCTATAGTTTGGTGACAAAAGAACACAATTTTAGTCCTGCTATAGTTTGGTGACAAAAGAACACAATTTTAGTTCTGCTATAGTTTGGTGACAAAAGAACACAATTTTAGTTCTGCTATAGTTTGGTGACAAAAGAACACAATTTTAGTTCCGCTATAGTTTGGTGACAAAAGAACACAATTTTAGTTCTGCTATAGTTTGGTGACAAAAGAACACAATTTTAGTTCTGCTATAGTTTGGTGACAAAAGAACACAATTTTAGTTCCGCTATAGTTTGGTGACAAAAGAACACAATTTTAGTTCTGCTATAGTTTGGTGACAAAAGAACACAATTTTAGTCCTGCTATAGTTTGGTGACAAAAGAACACAATTTTAGTCCTGCTATAGTTTGGTGACAAAAGAACACAATTTTAGTTCTGCTATAGTTTGGTGACAAAAGAACACAATTTTAGTTCTGCTATAGTTTGGTGACAAAAGAACACAATTTTAGTTCTGCTATAGTTTGGTGACAAAAGAACACAATTTTAGTTCTGCTATAGTTTGGTGACAAAAGAACACAATTTTAGTCCTGCTATAGTTTGGTGACAAAAGAACACAATTTTAGTCCTGCTATAGTTTGGTGACAAAAGAACACAATTTTAGTTCTGCTATAGTTTGGTGACAAAAGAACACAATTTTAGTTCTGCTATAGTTTGGTGACAAAAGAACACAATTTTAGTTCTGCTATAGTTTGGTGACAAAAGAACACAATTTTAGTTCCGCTATAGTTTGGTGACAAAAGAACACAATTTTAGTTCTGCTACAGTTTGGTGACAAAAGAACACAATTTTAGTTCTGCTATAGTTTTGGTGACAAAAGAACACAATTTTAGTTCTGCTATAGTTTGGTGACAAAAGAACACAATTTTAGTTCTGCTATAGTTTGGTGACAAAAGAACACAATTTTAGTTCTGCTATAGTTTGGTGACAAAAGAACACAATTTTAGTCCTGCTATAGTTTGGTGACAAAAGAACACAATTTTAGTTCTGCTATAGTTTGGTGACAAAAGAACACAATTTTAGTTCTGCTATAGTTTGGTGACAAAAGAATCTCCTGTCTAAAGCCCCCCCCCCCAGTCTCTCAGGTTGCACTTGTTGCCCCCCTCTAAGGCCGTCAATGACCTGACGTTTCTCCACCTACGGGACTTTTTATTATTTCCTGAGCATTGTACGTGTTTATTTGCCATTGGACCGGTTTTTTGTAACGGAACTAATGCTGAAGCTTCATTAGCGATCACTTAAGCCTGCTCTGCCCAAATCTAACTTTTAACATGAGACAAGTTAGTCTGGTTTAAGTCACACAAAGAGTATTTACTTTGCAGGTACATATTCCAGTATAATCTGGTAGTTGTCAGAAGTCTGTAACTGGAAACTGGAGCTCCTACACATTCAAAAGAAATGAGACATGAATTTTAAATGACTCTCTTGAAACTTACATTCAAGTACCAACCTTGTCCGTGGCATTGTCCATGTAAAAAAAAATGTTTTCAAAAAAATTTCCTGACCAGTTTTCTTTTCTCCATTTAACAGAGATCAGAGAACAAGAAAAGATTTCATATGTTGTTATAATGATGTATAATAGAAGTATGGACTAACTATCGGTACATGTAAATTAATCATGTTTTCTCAAGATGTTGTTATAATGATGTATAATAGAAGTATGGACTAACTACCGGTACATGTAAACTAATCATGTTTTCTCAAGATGTTGTTATAATGATGTACAATAGAAGTATGGACTAACTACCGGCAATATTCCCTCTAAGGTGTGGTATGAAGTGAGCAAAACATTTTGTCTCTGAGCGACATTTTGTTTGAGGCCAAAATTTGTGAGCGATTTAAGCGATGTCGTCCGTCGGAGTGAGCGATCGTACGTGTAGTATGAGCGACGCTCTGAATTCGTGTGAGCGATCGCTCACGCGCTCAGCTTAGAGGGAACATTGACTACCGGTACATGTAAACTAATTATGGTTTCTCAAGATGTTGTTATAATGATGTACAATAGAAGTATGGACTAACTACCGGTACATGTAAACTAATTATGTTTTCTCAAGATGTTGTTATAATGATGTACAATAGAAGTATGGACTAACTACCGGTACATGTAAACTAATTATGGTTTCTCAAAATATTTTGTAAAAAGAAAATGTAAAAACAAACTTCTCAAGATGTTAAATCCAAAAGTTGTGTGTGGTTTTAAAATTAAGGCCATATAATCTCGTTAAATCTGGCAACGTGTTGGCCCGTTGTTACGATGTAGGTTATTTTAGCACAATAGTTTACGGTTTAGGAACAAAATGTGCGTGGGGAGGGGGTGCATCATGGTGACCAGATAGAAGAATAATTTACGCGAAAGCACGCCCCATCACCTCTCCATGTTAATTAGTTGTGAGTCACCGGTGGTACTGAGAGCTCACGGAGACAATTTACCTTTGAAGGAATGTTCGTGACCGTGACACGTAGGATGAAGTTGGAACCGTTACGAAAGTCGTGGGGCAGAATCTTCTCACGAGGGATAACAGGGTTGGAGGGTGTCATAGTGTCCCTTGTTTAGATTCCCCACACACAGACCCGTCACATAAATTACCCCGAGTGTAGAGTCAGTCGGACTGAGAATTAATTAGGAATAATTAATCACCGGTGTCAAAGCCAATTGTGTACTGTATATAAGCAGGACGTTTTTGTGTGTAAGAGAGAGAGGAGGAGAGAGAGAAGCGAGACTGAGAACTAGAGAGCAGGAGCGGAAGAGTAAGACTAAGCTGAAGTACTGTATGTGAGAACTGGCGTCAACATATCTACATAATAAACTTGTGTTATCAGCAAAGAAACCGGTATTTTGTTGACTTATTAGCGGAGACTTACGTGAAGCTGTGAAAATAGAAATATTGTCACCAGAACATCCACATCTACTCTCTCATTCTTCTAGACAACGATCTGTACGTGGCCAGGATTGGCTTTGGGACTATCCATCGAACGTAACACCCGTGGTATTAAG
>JAGDYQ010000125.1:2131686-2500406 GCA_021962125.1 Bulinus truncatus
ATGGCAGACTTCTTTGTAGTTTGTGTAGGGATGACTTTTCTGTTGGCTTCAACAACTTGCAAAATAAATTGCTTTTCTTCCTCGTTTTTTGTCAGCAGTCTATTATATTCCTCAAAAAGTTTAACTCCACGTTCTGCAGTATCGTTTATCACACTCAAGTCGTTAATGGGCTGCTTACCCTTCTGGTATTCAATATTATCATTCCACTGAGGAAGAACTAGAAAGGAGTTGCCTATGTGTAGCTTTGTAAGCAGGTTCTGTGAACGCCTTGGGGAAAAGTGACCCAAGCTGACGCCTTCATTATGGAGCAATGATGGATCACCTCGAACACGTTGCTCACTAGGTTCTATTCCAAAACCTGTTATTGTTTTCTGTTTCTCAATTGGTGACACTTCATCGGAAAACAATGCCAGGCTGACAGTCTCATTAGACAGATACCACATGTGATTCTGGAGAATTTTTTGTGCTGCAATACTGATGTCGTGATCAACAGACTGATATTGCTGCAGGTCCTTCCAGAGCAAAAGATCTCCTCCAGGTGCCTTCCGCTTCCAAGACTTTCTGTACAACAAGGTTCCAAACTGTACACATCGTTTGAGTTGGCTCTCTTCCTTGGATGTAAGACTGAAAATTTCTCTCTGATGACGGAGGAAGTAAATTTTGATGCATAGATCAGCTCAGCCATCCACCTAGCATGATGTACAGGGCCTGGTGCTCTCTATTGAATGGTTTTTGGTGGATCTCCTAAGATGATCATTGTCAGTTCAATAAGTTCTTCATAATCATCTCTGACCTGGGACTTCAAGTCAACGAAATTTCTCAGGAAGCTCACCGTGTTTTCTTGGAAAACATCAGTGCTTGAAGGCAGTTCCAACTTACTATAGTTGTCAAGCTTTATGCGTCCCCTAACTTCTTTAAATCTTTTGAAGATAGGTATGTTTGGTGAGTTAGAGGGACCGCAACACAAGCTGAAAGCCTTTGCTAATGCCAGTTCAAGAACATGATGACGACATGCCAGCCACTATAGTTCTCGACTAATACGATTCTCAAGCAGTACACAAGCTCCATTGAAACGACCAGTGTTGACAGAAGTGGTGTCAAAGCTCATAGCCTGGATGCTTTCTACCAGTGCCCACTGTTCTGACCATAAATAGCATCAGCAGCATTCTGTCCTGTCCCTGATGTTAGTTTAGGGACACCTGGTAATTTTTCACTGCCATCACCAGAAACCAGCACCGGGAAGCGGTCAACCGAGGTAAGATTTTTCCATCCCAGTGTAGAACTACAGGATAGTCAGGATTGAATGAAACCTTTATATCTGCTGCTTGTTTACACCTGGCTTTCTTTCAGGCTCTTTGTATGGTGCTTCGTGAAACTGTCAAAGATGAAGGATCATAATCCCAGCACTGCAGCAATAGGAATCATCAATCGCAAAGCTTCACGATCAGACGTTTGGTTGCGATCCAAGGCATTGGTAACATGATTAGTGAACAAGAAAGTATGATACCCAATATCCGTCTTGTTTGTCCGTATTTAGTTGAGCTTGGACTTGGTTCATATTCATCTAGGACTTCAAATTTATTGGATGATTCACAGCTCTCTGTTTCATTTTCACCTGATTCACCTTCTATAGTTTGTTGCTGTCGTTTCTGTTTACGAAGTAGCTGTTTCTGTTGTTTGTGATGGACTCGTTCCTGCTGTGCTGCCATCTCTTTATCTTCACCACTCATGAACATTATATTTGTTGATTTTCCGTCTGCACAATGTTCATAAAAACAACAGGAAGTCATGTATCTAGAATGAGAACTACGTCAGCATGGAATAGTTCATAAGTGTGAAAAAACGTTGTACTTCCACCAGTCAACAAAATCGAGTAAAATGCCGTAAAAGGTAAAACAACGAGGCCTGTGAGCATCCCCTTCTACTTGGAATTCAGTTGTAAAATTTTAACAGTATACTAACTAAGGCGAAAGGAACTGTAAAAAAAGGGTGCCCCGGTATGTGGCACGAAGTTGGATTTTTTGGGCCACCCTAATCTGTATACTTCTGTATCTCGCTTAACATTTAACATGTGTAGTATTTTACCTGGTATATCACCGCAACTAGCATGTGTAGAGTATTTTACCTGGTATATCACCGCAACTAGCACCATTTTTAGAATTTGCTGCCTTGCACACGAACCTTTTACTATTTTCAAAATACTATACGGAATCCAGACCCTACTAAATTATTTATTTACTTTGCAATATGATGTATGGTGCTTGCTGTATACTGTATTATGCACAATTATTCTAATATATCGTATTCTTGTCTCTTTTCTCTAAACTACCATAACGTTTATATCCAGCTATCTCGATGTCCAGTCTTGTTGGACAGATAATTACATTAGCACAACTGTACCCAGACTGACTACGATGGCTTATTGTAAATCCAATCTGGCATGGAAGCAGCAGACGATAAAAAAACCTGTCAATTATGTTAGTCATTTGCCAGAATTATGTGGCCAGATTTTCTTGAAGGGTTTGATAACATTATGTAAATGACATGAACAGAAATCTCTCAATAAATTAGAAGATTGGGAAATGATTTACACAAGTTGATTTGATTTTAAGCAAAAAAAAAAAAATTACACGTTTCTGTTTAATTGCTTATATTGTATTCAGCTATTAATAATGTTGTCTTAAAACATTTGGTCAGATCTAGTCCATACTAGTTTCAGGGCATTAATTTCGTTATTTAAGTGGTTTACGTTCAGAACATAAGACACTATTTGACAATGTCGACAATTTTGTCCTGACATAGAATTTAATCCATTCACATGTTGTTGAGCTCAAGTCACGTGATGTTTGTATTTGTTAGACCATCAGGCAACTTTCATTGGGGTTTCAAATACTCTTTTCCACAAGCATTTATAAGTCTAACACGTGTATCTTACAGATATAATTATAACAAATATATCTTACAGATATAGATCTACCAAATGTATCATACATATATATGTCCAAGACATATATATTACATATATTTATGTCCAACATATGTATCTTTAGCCTTAGTGAGAGTCAGGCCCGTAGCGTGCGGGGGGAGCAGGGCCCCCTCTGCTTATTTGCTCTACTTAGTAAAATGTATTACCTGCCCCCTGCTACTGCCTGGCCCCTGCTGTAGAATGCCTGGCCCCTGCTGTAGAATGCCTGGCCCCTGCTGTAGAATTTTCACGCTACGGGGCTGGTCAGAGTACAGGCCTTATATATCTAGAATATGCATCCGTATACGGTGTATTGTAAAGATCTCATACTGTACTTACACGGTGTATTGTAAAGATATCATACTGTACTTACACGGTGTATTGTAAATATATTATACTGTTATACGTTTACTATCCATAGTAATTGTAGTCATATTGTAGTTGCATATATTGTCCAATCTTAACGAGTAATAATTGTAGTCATATTGTAGTTGCATATATTTAGTGCGTGCTATGCATGTAAATATAAAAGTGAAAAAGTTCACACTTAGTCAAAGGGAAGATGTGAATTAAAAAAACAAACAACATGGAGGCTACCGATATACAGATCATTGTTGCCATGGAGACCTATCTGCAGAACTCGTGAAGTACTTTACGAGAGGAGGAAATAACAAAGTCCAACAGTTCTTTAGCGACAGATGGCAGTTTGTTGTCTTGTTAGCAACCGATAGCTCTGTCTCACTATTCCACTCCACGGGGTCAACCTGCGCTTGGTTTCATGAGCTGTTTACCGGATGTTGTCATGAATGCATTGAAGTAATGGACACACACCTAATGTCAAAACTGATACACGTCAAGTCAAAACTGATACACCTCAAGTCAAAGCTGATACACCTAATGTCAAAACTGATACAACTAATGTCAAAACTGATACGGCTCATGTCAAAACTGATACAACTAAAGTCAAAACTGATACACCTAATGTCAAAACTGATACAACTAATGTCAAAACTGATACAACTAATGTCAAAACTGATACGGCTAATGTCAAAACTGATACAACTAATGTCAAAACTGATACAACTAATGTCAAAACTGATACAACTAATGTCAAAACTGATACAACTAATGTCAAAACTGATACGGCTCATGTCAAAACTGATACACCTAATGTCAAAATTTCGAAGTTGGATATTATTTTTTTCTTTTCTTTCTCCATGTTGGCCAACTGTCAGCCACAAGTGTAAACAAATGGAGATGACATTTTAAATTATTTCTTCACAATTATTTATTTTAATTGATGCTATGAGAAATCGATTTATTGACACTCTGTATAGACCAGGTTGTTTAGTCCAGGTTGTAAAGGTCAGGTTGTGTAGACCAAGTTGTATAAACCAGGTTGTGTAGACCAAGTTGTATAAACCAGGTTGTATAGACCAGGTTGTATAGAAATGGTTATATAAACCAGGTTGTATAGACCAGGTTGTATAGAAATGGTTATATAAACCAGGTTGTATAGACCAGGTTGAATAGAAATGGTTATATAAACCATGTTGTGTAGACCAGGTTGAATAGAAATGGTTATATAAACCATGTTGTGTAGACCAGGTTGAATAGAAATGGTTATATTAACCATGTTGTGTAGACCAGGTTGTGGAGACCAGGTTGTGTAGACCAGGTTGAATAGACCAGGTTGTGGAGACCAGGTTGTGTAGACCAGGTTGAATAGACCAGGTTGTGGAGACCAGGTTGTGTAGCACCTTATATACATAGTAGTAAATATAAAAGTTAGTCTGATAAACAACCACCAGCCATGACTGAAAGTTATGGACAAATATTTGCAATCGGTATTTCAAAAAAAATAAAATAAAATGTAACAAAAAATTTGATATTTTCAAACGAGACGAAATTAATTGATTCGATGAGTAGTTTGAAGAAACAATCAATTAACTTGAATTGATTTGATGAGTAGTTTGAAGAAACAATCAATTAATTTGAGTTAATTTGATGAGTAGTTTGAAGAAACAATCAATTAATTTGAGTTGATTTGATGAGTAGTTTGAAGAAACAATCACTTAATTTGAGTTAATTTGATGGGTAGTTTGAAGAAACAATCAATTAATTTTTGCTCTCAAAGCAACTGAAAATTTTGGAAGAAAACTGATTGAATAAGCTAATCAGCCAATTTTTTTACCGATATTTCTCCATTTCTTATTTTTCATGCGCCAGTGAAACTTTTAAACATTAAGTCCCAACAACTAGCAATCAATCATACGACAATACAATTGTTCTTGACTAACAACACAGATTCTAAGTTTATGTTTCCTTGTCAATCTTGAATGAAATGTGTTTCAAGCCAATTAATATACAACTGTTAATTTTTGTTTATTAAGTTTCGTGAGAAAAGGTCAAAACATTAAACCTATGCAAGCTATTATAATGTCTCAATGTAGAATGTTATTTGACTATAAGACACTCATATATTTCAACACGAATCTTAATAACACCAATTATAAATAAAACTATAATAGTTATAATAACATCGTTTTCCTAGCGATTGTTATCAATATCATAGTGAGTAAAATGGGGGGGGGTGTGGAGGAAAAGGGAGGGGGGTGTTCTTCTCTCAGCAATGGTTTATAAAATTTTATTAGGAAAAAGCAAAGAAATGTGTTTAAAAAATCAGCTAGGTTGTCGCCCAATGTATTTAAAAAATCAGCTAGGTTGTCGCCCAATGTATTTAAAAAAATCAGCTAGGTTGTCGCCCAATGTATTTAAAAAAATCAGCTAGGTTGTCGCCCAATGTATTTCGAACTGACTTGGTGACATACTTTCATAACTGGGTGAAATCAAATGTCTTCATGTTACTATGTTCAGTTATTTCAAGGCCGTTTTAAGGTCATCGTAGGCCCTAGACACTTTCAAAGTTGTAGGCCCTCCCCGATTTCATTTTTAAAATTGTTTCAAGAATGTACTTGTTTTCACTTTATGTTCTGGCTTTCGTAGGTCCTTGAAAAGTCCGTAGGCCCTAGGCACAGTGCCTACTGTGCCTATAGGATAAAGCGGCCCTGGGTTATTCTCTGACATCCAAACAGAAATTTGAACTCAAATTAGCAGAATGTCCAGATTAAAGATAAAATATAAATATTATAAAGTTTAAAAAAGACAATTAAAAATTAAATAAATGTATAAACTCATGAAATACCACATTCTCCAACTAATTATTTAAATGGCGAAATCAGAATATAAGTCAGACCAGTCATCGAGCGCCATTATATTAGGGTTAGGAATATGGCTGGTGCCCGTATTTTTTTTTCGGGTACCAGCAATTATATTAGGGTTAGGAATAGGGTTAGGATTAGGGTTAGGGTTAGAGATAGGGTTAGAGATAGGGTTAGGGATAGGGTTAGAGATAGGGTTAGGGATAGGGTTGGGGTTAGGGATAGGGATAGGGTTAGGGATAGGGTTAGGGTGTGGGAAATATCAATTGCTGGTACCTGGAAAAAAAATACGGAGTCCCGCTTTGTGGTACCGTAGCCACTTCGTTTAGAGAAACAACTAAATTCAATATGCAATGTTATTTTCCATATGAGAAAGAAACAGTATACTGTATGAGTTTCAAATATTTTATGAAAAAAAAAATCATAGAAATGAATAATAAATGATCATGGTTGTCTCCAAGTGTCTGAATGTCGTCCTTACTAGACGATAACTGCCACTAAAATGTCACCCAGCATTACAGTTCATAAAGTATAGTCTGTGTCGGCCTACACTAGTTTTCAATATTATTTTAGATTAATTAATTATTTCTTTATTCTCTATAAATAGTTGAGATTTTTCTGGTTTGAATTTTGCAATATCTAGAGCAAATTGACTGAATTTGCATCTATTTATATGGCTATAAATAATTCGGTTGTCGTGAGTGGCTACATGAACCTTATACTTCCAACATAGAGAGTGGCTACATGAACCTTATACTTCCAGCGTAGAGAGTGGCTACATGAACCTTATACTTCCAGCGTAGAGAGTGGCTACATGAACCTTATACTTCGCATAAATTGCCCGTGGTCATCTTTTGTTGTTACAAGTATTGTTATGTAACACCGTGTGTCCTGTCAATCACATACACACACGCACTGTCGCTGGGTATTTCTGGACACAACGTACAACATTATCAACAGAGTCACAGAAACAATTTCTCTCTCGCAACAGTCAGTCTGTATCAACAGTCACAGAAACAATTTCTCTCTCGCGTCAGTCTGACGCTAACCAAGAAGACACAATTTTCATCTTTTTTTTTTAAAAGCCCAAGATCAAATCACTCGTACGACTCATGATCCGAATCACGTCACAATGGCTTCAATCAAACCTCCATTCACTTTTCTTGGGTCTGCTGGTTAGTCCTGATGGAATAGAACAGGGTGGGGTGTCTTAGGTTTCCCCATTCTCTTCCATGTCTCCCAGCGACCGCCCCAGCCGTGTTTTACTCGCGTCACGTGCATTATTTCACGATTTATATATAGACGTCACATGACCTAATCTAATAAGTCACGTGGGAGCTGGCGCTTTTTTTCAAAATAATAAAAGTCGTAATGAAGTCGCCTGAAAGAGACTGACATTAAACTCTTAGGGCCCCGTGTGTGTGAGGGCTGCTGGACGGTCTCAGCTGTCCAGTGTCACTAATGTCTGTCTTATGGCATCAATCACGCGGATGTAATGAATTTCATTATGTCAGGCTAAATAGTTCCGTGAACTTTGTTACTATGGTGAATGAAAACACTCAAACGATATATTACTGGCAATAATATTAATGATGCTGCAATTGCGTGAATTAATGTCAAGTGATTTTTTTTCTCCCTTGATTTGGGAAGTTTGTTTCACTTTGACACCCCCACCCCCCTTTCCCGCTCATCCCCCAGCAACGTTTAAAGGATAAATGTCTTTGTATTTGTATGACATAATGAAATGCACTAGCTTTAAACATGGCTTTTGAATGTGGGTTTCGAGGTTTAGTTTGGAAGATGTTCAGTTAGGAAGATGTTTAGTTGGGCAGATGTTCAGTTAGGAAGATGTTTTGTTATGAACTTGTTGGATGAAATGAATTCTTCATGGATTAGTTTACTTTTAAAAATCATTATAGTGAACATTAATCAGAACTAAATATATAAAAATAATGTTAATACAGTGTAGGACTATATATATATATATATATATATATATATATATATATATATATATATATAAAATAATGTTAATACAGTGTAGGACTATATATATATATATATATATATATATATATATATATATATATATATAAATAATGTTAATACGATTGTAGGACTATATATATATATATATATATATATATATATATATATATATATATATATATATATACATAGGACTAAATATATAAATAATGTTAATACATAGGACTATATATATATATATATACATTCCGCTTAATTGGGACACATCGGGACCGAGGCTTTTTGTCCCAATTAAGCGGCTGTCCCAATTAAACATACCCATTTAATATTGGCTTCTTGGTTTGGTTTCTTTGATATTTGTCCCAAATAAGCGGCTGTCCCACTTAAGCGGTGTCCCAATTAAGCGGAATCCACTGTATATATAATGTTAATATAGTGTAGGACTATATATATATATATATATATATATATATATATATATATATAATGGAGATGAAGTTGGCTTCCCTGTAAGTATATTATGTTGTTAAATTTAAAATTTGAATGAAATGATGTTTCTTTATTTACTAACGGTTTATTTTATAGTGAATGTATGTGTATGTATTTTTGAGTTGTGAATTTTTATTGTCTACAAATATTTTAAACGTAATGTGTGAATAACTCATAAATAAACGTAATGTTTGAATAACTCATAAATAAACGTAATGTGTAGAATAACTCATAAATAAAACGTAATGTGTGAATAACTCATAAATAAACGTAATGTGTGAATAACTCATAAATAAACGTAATGTTTGAATAAATAAATAAATGTAATGTTTGAATAACTCATAAATAAACGTAATGTGTGAATAACTCATAAATAAACGTAATGTTTGAATAACTCATAAATAAACGTAATGTTTGAATAACTCATAAATAAACGTAATGTTTGAATAACTTATAAATAAATGTAATGTTTGAATAACTCATAAATAAACGTAATGTGTGAATAACTCATAAATAAATGTTTGAAAACATAATGTAATGTTTGAATAACTCATAAATAAATAAATAAACATAAATCATGTGTAAATAACTCATAAATAAACGTAATGTGTGAATAAGTCATAAATAAACGTAATGTTTGAATAACTCATAAATAAAACCACATTACTCTTTCTTCTTTTTTTTTCATATAATTATTTAGTTATAAAAATGGAACACAATCTCAGCAGGCTACTGTTATTGGTATTTAAATAATGTCACGCTTGAGCCAATCAACGGGAATGTCAAATTGATTGATTTGACTTTCTTATTACTGTCTTAATGACGTCATTTCTCGTGAACGGTCATTCTGACATTGCCACTGTTACTTTTCTATAAACTTGCCAGTGTCTTGAAAACTATTTACAGCTATTCAACTATTTCATTTTGGCCTTTAATTTCATTGACATTTAATCTTGTAATTTAAAAAAAATAATGTGTAATACAGTGCGTATGTTTTTTTTTTAAATCTGCTGTGTCCGTGAAGATGTCTGGCATGTCTCCAGAAACTGTTTGGCTTGTTTCCATGGCAACAAATACATCTTCTGGAGGGTCATCTTCACTTTTCACTCCGGTACAACAGTCATGAAGTTCATTACCACGGTGGTTAATTCTGTGAAGTACACTTGATAAAGGGGACATAATTTCTCATGTTTCTTAAACGGGTTGCCTCCCTGCCTAGGTTCCGAGTTAATTCGGTGGCTGCCAAAAAAAAAATGCCACGTGTGGGCGTCACACTGAAATACAAAATGAGTTGTGAAACATTGTTTCGTCTTTTTGAAAGTTCGTCTTTTTAAAATGTATACCATCTTCTTAAATATTTTAGTCTCATTCTCTCTCTCATTCTCTCTCTCTCTCCCATTCTCTCTCTCATTCTCTCTCTCATTTTCTCTCTCTCATTCTCTCTCTTATCTCTCTCTCATTCTCTCTCCCTAATTCTCTCTCTCTCCTAATTCTCTCTCTCATTATCTCTCTCTCATATTCTCTCTCTCTCCTCCCATTCTCTCTCTCTCCCATTCTCTCTCTCTCCCATTCTCTCTCTCTCATTTTCTCTCTCTCATTATCTCTCTTATCTCTCTCTCATTCTCTCTCTAATTCTCTCTCTTTCTCTAATTATCTCTCTCATTATCTCTCTCTCCCCATTCTCTCTCTCCCATTCTCTTTCTCTCCCATTCTCTCTCTCCCATTGTCTCTCTCATTTTCTCTCTCTCATTCTCTCCCATTCTCTCCCCATTCTCTCTCTCATTTTCTCTCTCTCATTCTCTCTCTTATCTCTCTCTCATTCTCTCTCTCATTCTCTCTCTCTCTAATTCTCTCTCTCATTATCTCTCTCCCTCTCATATTCTCTCTCTCCCCATTCTCTCTCTCCCATTCTCTCTCTCACATTCTCTCTCTCCCATTCTCTCTCTCTCTCATTCTCTCTCTCTCCCATTCTCTCTCTCTCCCATTTCTCTTTCACTTTTCTCTCTCTTTATTCTCTCTCATTCTCTCCCATTCTCTCTCCCATTCTCTCTCTCTCCCATTCTCTCTCTCATTCTTTCTCTCTCCCATTCTCTCTCCCATTCTCTCTCTCTCTCCCATTCTCTCTCTCATTCTCTCTCTCTCCTCCCATTCTCTCTCTCTCTCTCTCCCATTCTCTCTCCCCATTCTCTCTCTCTCCATTCTCTCTCTCTCTCATTCTCTCTCTCCCATTCTCTCTCTCATTTTCTCTCTCTCATTCTCTCCCATTCTCTCCCATTCTCTCTCTCTCTCTCTCCCATTCTCTCTCCCATTCTCTCTCTCTCCCATTCTCTCTCTCATTCTCTCTCTCTCCCATTCTCTCTCTCTCTCTCCAATCTCTCTCTCCCATTCTCTCTCTCTCCCATTCTCTCTCTCTCCCATCTCTCTCTCTCATTTTCTCTCTCTCTCTCTCCCATTCTCTCTCCCATTCTCTCTCTCTCTCTCTCCCATTCTCTCTCTCATTCTCTCTCTCTCTTTCTCTCTCTCTCTCTCTATTTGTACCATACTATGACACGACCCTGGTTTGTATTTATTTGTACCTCCACATTTAGTTTTAGTTCAACATGGTGTTTTGTTGGATGACCTAACGGTGTTAACACCGACCACCAGTATACTAACAAAAAGATATAAAAACTTTAAGTAAAAAAAGTCAGTATCTGAAAGTCTGTTTCTGAAAGTCTGTTTCTGAAAGTCTATTTCTAAGTCTGTTTCTGAAAGTCTGTTTCTGAAAGTCTCTTTCTAAGTCTGTTTCTGAAAGTATTTTCTAAAAGTATGTTTCTGCAAGTCTGTATACGTAAATAAAATTAGTATGCAAGCGTATTTAATTAAAGCGTGTGTCGCGAACATTGTTGCTGAAAGTCTGTGAAATGAAAATATGTATCATCACATTCTATGTATCATCACATTCTATGTATTATCACATTCTATGTCGTCAAACTTTTTGTACTTAAAGCATGTTTTCTAAATGTCTGTTTGATGAAAGTTTGTTTGCTAAATTTCTTTTTTTTTTTAATGACACAATATTTGGGACCATTAGCCACACCTCCTTGAATTTCCTCAGGTAGCCCCATTTTTGCAATTTGTGTTCAAGGAATTGAACCACATTTCCTTATATTGTTGGTTGTGCGCTCTGCCATATGACCTAATTTTATTAGAAAATAAATAATATAAACTAATAATAGAAGAATAATATAGTCGACTACTTCAATCACTTATTTATAAAATACTTCTTGTAATAAGACTACCACGTTGTATCATACATGTATAGTGTGATCTGTTTGTTGACTACCACGTTGTCTAATACATGTATAGTGTGATCTGTTTGTTGACTACCACGTTGTCTAATACATGTATAGTGTGATCTGTTTGTTGTCTAATACATGTATAGTGTGATCTGTTTGTTGACTACCACGTTGTCTAATACATGTATAGTGTGATCTGTTTGTTGACTACCACGTTGTCTAATACATGTATAGTGTGATCTGTTTGTTGTTGTCTAATACATGTATAGTGTGATCTGTTTGTTGTCTACCACGTTGTTTAATACATGTATATTGAGATCTGTTTAATATCTATATAAGTAGCTTGTAGGCCCTGGAAACAATGAAAAACAAACCCATTGTCTTTTACTACTCTGGGAGTGTTCATTGATTTCATCTGTATGAGGACAGCTAGTCCAGTAGTACTTCCTTTTGACTGTCTGAAACTATATCCGTTAACCCAGTGTTCCAGTGTGTGAGTATGTGTGAGAGTGTGTGTGAGAGAGAGAAAGAGAGTAGCTGTAGAGAGACCAGCTGGTATAAAGTAAAGATTACATTTTGTCTGTAAACACACTAGTGACTGCAGGAAATGGTGCTAGAAGTAAAAAGCTGTTGAATTGACAAATGGCTTAGTGAACTCTGTAAGATGAACACTTAGTGAACTCTGTAAGGTGGACACTTAGTGAACTCTGTAAGGTGGACATAAAAACTCTAAACTAATCAAACTTCATATTTAGGAAAGATACATGAATATTTCGCCCATTTAAAAAAAAATCAAATAAAGTTTTTTGTTTTATCGGCTGTTGTACAAATGTAATTAATTGTCTGTTGAAGATTGAAATAGTAGACTTAACAAAGATAATAACTTTATTACAGGCTAGTGCCTGACTTAGAAACAAATAAATAAACAGTAAATAAAAGGAAGAAATGGTTCGGCTAGAAAACTAACAGTCAATACTAAATTCTCAGAGAACAGTAAAACCATTATACTGGTCTATAATCTACACTCAGAGACCATTATACTGGTCTATAATCTACACTCTCAGAGACCATTATACTGGTCTATAATCTACTCTTCCAGAGAACAGTAAAACCATTATACTGGTCTATAATCTACTCTCTCAGAGACCAGTAAAACCATTATACTGGTCTATAATATACACTCAGAGACCATTATACTGGTCTATAATCTACACTCTCAGAGACCATTATACTGGTCTATAATCTACTCTGTCAGAGAACAGTAAAACCATTATACTGGTCTATAATCTACTCTCTCAGAGACCAGTAAAGCCATTATACTGGTCTATAATATACACTCGTAGACCATTATACTGGTCTATAATCTACACTCTCAGAGACCATTATACTGGTTTATAATCTACACTCTCAGAGACCATTATACTGACTATAATCTACACTCTCAGAGACCATTATACTGGTCTATAATCTACACTCTCAGAGACCATTATACTGGTCTATAATCTACACTCTCAGAGACCATTATACTGGTCTATAATCTACACTCTCAGAGACCATTATACTGATCTATAATCTACTCTCTACAGAGACCAGTAAAACCAAACATAAAATTTTGGAGTAGACCGAGGCCAAAACTATATGACAAGATGTTAAGAACACAGATTAATGTGTTAATTAAGATAGAGCGACAGACTGGCACAAACTACATTGTATTTAAGACCTAACATAGGATGAGGCGCAGTGTTTATTATTCATGGGGAACATGGGAAGACAACCACACTTCATGTAAAGAAAAACTCCATCCTGAAAACTGAAGTAACAGTTAGAGTAACGGGGAGTTGAAAGTGAACATCGTGAGCAGCCAGATGAGGTCAATGCGATTGGAAAGACCCGACGTATGGGCTACGAATGGGGGTGGGGGTGGCGGTGGGAAGTGGTGGGGTTGTGGTTGTGAGAGAAACAACATAATTGAATAGGACCGAGGAAATTGCTAAGTCTTTTGTACCATGACAATACTGAATGATAGAGGGAGGGTAGAGTCTTATATCTGTTGGGCGTAAGCTTAAGTTTAGGTATATCTTCTGAATCTTTACATTTTAGGGAAATGTTTGGCTGCTCTTTATACTGTGTGAGTGATTTATCCAGATGTATTTTTGGCTGCTCTTTATACTGTGATAGGGTTGAATCCAGATGTCGTTTGGCAGCTCTTTATAGTGTGAGAGGGTTGAATCTAGATGTTGTTTAGGCTGCTCTTTATACTGTGTGAGTGATTTATCCAGATGTCGTTTAGGCTGCTCTTTATACTGTTTGAGGGATGATGTTTTGTTTCTAAATATACCCGCCCAATTTAAAGGAAACTAATTGGCTGCAATTGATCTGGGTAAAAACATTTTTTTTCTATTTCATGATATTTTGTTCTGCTGATAACAGCCGTTTTATTTTGTTATATAGAACAGGTTACGTTTTACGGCTGCTAAAATAATGTCATAGGTGTGGCGTAAAAATATAGTGGCGGGGGGGGGGGGTTATTGCAAATAACGTGTATTAACTAATGAACGAAGTTGAATGAAATCTCGACATTTTCTACTGAGAATGGATATGGTTGTGTATATAATTAAAATACCTCCCTAAAATAAAAACAAAAGCTTCTACATGTATCGAGAAATAGAAACAGTATCACATCTAGAATACTGCTAAGAACATCATACAAAGAACATCAAATGATGGAGCATCACGTAAAGAACATCATGTAAATGTAATGTAAAGAACATCATCTAAAGAACATAATGTAATGGACATCATATAAAGAAAGTCATTTAAAGAAAGTCGTGTAAAGAACATCATGTAAAGAACACCGTGTAAAGAACATCATGTAAAGAACACCATGTAAAGAACATCATGTAAAGAACACCTTGTCTCTCAGGGTTGTAGACAATGATCCATTTAAGCAAGTAAGAGCCCCATTCGTCCCTATCCACAGCTTGGAACACAACCTATGTGACTGCTGGGCGATTCAATTTAGGATTCATTCATCACCTAGACTACGTGACTGTTGAGTGATTCAGTGTCTGATTCACTCACAGCTCTGAGATGATACGATGATTAAATGAACACTGTACAGGCAATCCCAGAAATCCTGTTTTGATTA
The DNA here is from genome assembly GCA_021962125.1 of Bulinus truncatus. Taxonomy (NCBI): domain Eukaryota; kingdom Metazoa; phylum Mollusca; class Gastropoda; family Planorbidae; genus Bulinus; species Bulinus truncatus. Next base: position 2,146,777 of record JAGDYQ010000125.1, read on the forward strand.
TCTGTTTCAAAACGTATTTATGTTTTATATACATAAAAAGTGTATCGTTAAAATGTCCGAAAAAACTGAAACAGAAATGTAATGACGTTGCATAGTTTTAAGTAGAATCCAAATTTGCAGCCCAAAAAAATTGTACTTTTTGTAGAGCCAAAGGAAGAAGATATATATATATATATATATATATATATATATATATATATATATATATATATATATATATATATATATATATATATATATATATATATATAAATAACGAAAGACCATGGAGAAGAAGAAGACCATGGATTGGAAAAAGTGGAGAAGAATAGTAGAGCAGGCTAGGGCCCTAAATGGGCTGTACGGCTAAAGGATGAAGAAGAATTCGAGGTGTACAATAGGAGTTTTAAATTGTTCATATTACAAAATAAAGCACCAATTATTCAGCATTTGCGAATTGTGCATTATGTCTAATTAACTTGTAATTGTTTTCTCCCCCTGACGCACTTAGAAACGACTATCTCAGTTATCTCACCTGAATACATCATATAGCTGCATAAACACGAAACTGATGTTCAACAGTTGAATTATCTCACCTGTATACATCATATAGCTGCATAAACCCGAAACTGATGTTCAACAGTTGAATTATCTCACCTGAATACATGATATAGCTGCATAAACCCGAAACTGATGTTCAACAGTTGAATTATCTCACCTGTATACATCATATAGCTGTATAAACCCGAAACTGATGTTCAACAGTTGAATTATCTCACCTGAATACATCATATATCTGCATAAACCCGAAACTGATGTTCAACAATTGAATTATCTCACCTGAATAAATCATATAGCTGCATAAACCCGAAACTGATGTTCTGATAGTTGTTTCTTGATATAAATTTGATCTTTGCCTTTATCAACTCGTTTGTTTACATATTGTTCCGTCACTATGCAATCAACTGAGCGTTGCCTTTTAGTTAACACGATGCATCTTTAAACTTGAGGGCTGCATGCTAGATTCTTAGACAGACCAGGCCTGAAGGTTAACATTGGCAGTCTCCGGACTTAACTGACTTGGCAGTCCCTGGACTTAACTGACTTGGCAGTCCCTGGACTTAACTGACTTGATAGTCCCTGGACTTAACTGACTTGGCAGTCCCCGGACTTAACTGACTTGGCAGTCCGTGGACTTAACTGACTTGGCAGACCCTGGACTTAACTGACTTGGCAGTCCCCGGACTTAACTGACTTGGCAGTCCGTGGACTTAACTGACTTGGCAGACCCTGGACTTAACTGACTTGGCAGTTCGTGGACTTAACTGACTTGGCAGTCCGTGGACTTAACTGACTTGGCAGTCCCTGGACTTAACTGACTTGGCAGTCGCTGGACTTAACTGACTTGGCAGTCTGTGGACTTAACTGACTTGGCAGACCCTGGACTTAACTGACTTGGCAATCCGTGGACTTAACTGACTTGGCAGTCCGTGGACTTAACTGACTTGGCAGTTTTGAGATATAAAATGACCATTATCACAAACTGCCTGGGCTGATGATTATTCTATCGTGCTGTTATGGGCTTATCCTTTGCCAGATATCAGTCCATTCAACTTCTGTCAGTGTGGTGTGTAGTAGATCTCATTTAAAGAACAGTTAATTACAAAGAAATAGATTACATACTGTGTTACCTCGGTTTAAGAACTTAATTTGTTCCAGAACTCTGTTCGTAACCCAAATAATTACAACCCGTTTCAAGATGAACAGAATTTTTTTTTTTTTAATAAACATCCGGTTGTTTACCTGAGTTCATAGTCTGAAGCACTGTTCGTTACCAGATACATAAAACAATTCATTAGTTTTTGTTCGTCAGCCGAATCGCTCGTTACCCAGATTGTTCGTGTCCTGGGGCGTTCGTAATCAGAGGTAAACTGTTAAGTCTTTTTAATGAGGATTTTTTAAATTTCAATTTGAAATACGATTTGGGTTTGAATTTTTTTTCTACATTAAATAAAAAAAGTTTAATTATTTGTGTTGGATAAAGTAGAACCAGGTATAGCAATTTGTAGGATTAAGTCTGTCGGTACATAAATGATCCTTGTAGTTATCATACATTGGACAGATATAAATGATCCTTGTAGTTATAAACTGGTCATTTTTTAAAGACTCCTGGTGGTATCAACGACCTCTGTGTACAAGTCTCAATACTTTCAGATTGAGGCCCAGATAATGTCATCTTTTCTATTGCACGCGCTGATATCAGACATAGTTTGATTGGTTGTTATTAAATCGCTAATGACGCTCGACTGATTCCTAAATATATACAGTTCAGTCAAGTGGAAGAAATAAGATCCTATTGCAGATTTGAAATGAACAGAGTGAGCCACTGAGGGCATGAAATTAGGTAAGGTAGGGGTAGGGCGAGGGGGGAGTACAGATAGATAAAGAAAGATATATTTCAAGATTGAGAGACAGAGAGAAACTAAGTTGGGCGAGGGGGGGAAGGGGGCAAAAGTAAAGAATCATCTAGGTTAGCACAGCACTATGGATGTGTACATCAGGGCATCAAAGTATTCATATGTCACCAGATCATCAGGGCATCCAAGTAATCAGATGTCACAAGATCATGGGAGAGGCTTCAAAGTATCTAAATGCCACAATATCATGGGAGAGAGACATCAAAGTATGTAAATGTCTTAAGATCATGAGAGAGTCATCAAAGTATTTAAATACTACAAGATCATGGGAGAGATATCAAAGTATGTAAATGTCACAAGATCATGGGAGAGGCATCAAAGTATTTAAATGTCACAAGATCATGGGAGAGGCATCAATGTATTCAGATATTAACAGTCATTGGATCTGTTGATTTGCATGCCATTCATATATCTATCAACTGTTGACCTGATTTCTTTATGTGCATGCTTCCTATTTATACCTATCAGTTATTAACGTGTTAGTATTCTATTTATCTATTTTATCTTCTTACACATCTTCTTACCTGCATACTGCCTATATCTATCTAAATTTCATCCATCTATTTACTATCTATTTATCTGTCTTTTTAACTATCTATTTACTATCTATTTTCTATCTTTTTACTGTCTATTTACTATCTGTTTACTATCTATTACCAAGACGGATTAAGATAGATTTAGGAAGATGTATTGGGGCCACGATAAAAGAAAATAAATTTCGGTGATTTTGGAAGCCACAATACCACTGAGTCGTTTTCTTTTCGGTCATTGTTCAATGGGACTTGTGCCTAATTCCAACATACCGTTGTTAATGCATTGGAGTCTTCATTTGTCCGTCACTTGTGCAAAAGATAAATGGCAGCTGAAACAAAACCATTCGGAAGGAGCGACATGATGGTCAGCAATTCGTCAATCACAGACATGGAGATGTGAGGCGGGAGACCCATTGCAACGGCCATATGATGATGGGAACAACGACTGTTTGGAGATTAACTTAACAAAAAGAGTTTCATTGTTAGTGTAGGAACAATAATCTGGAAAAATATATGGAATGTAAAATAAATTATGTAAATACACACGTGTTTCAATGGCAGTAGAAATGTATCGTATCATAATATTCCTATCACTCCTACACAACGACCTATGTCCACTACACGCACATTGTGGGTTTTATCATAACACAACTAGACAATGACCTATGTCCACTACAGAGTGGGTCTTATCATAACACAACTAGACAATGACCTATGTCCACTACACGCACATTGTGGGTCTATCATAACACAACTAGACAATGACCTATGTCCACTACACGCACATAGTGGGTTTTATCATAACACAACTAGACAATGACCTATGTCCACTACACGCACTTAGTGGGTTTTATCATGACACAACTAGACAATGACCTATGTCCACTACACATACATAGTGGGTCTAATCATAACACAACTAGATAATGACCTATGTCCACTACACACAAAGAGTGGGTATAATCATAACACAACTAGACAATGATCTATGTCCACTGCTGACTGGGTCTCATCATAGCACAACTAGATAATGACCTATGTCCACTACACACACAGAGAGGGTCTTATCATAACACAACTAGACAATGACCTATGTCCACTACACACACAGAGTGGGTATTATCATAGCACTCCTATTTCTCTCTCTCTCTCTATCTATCTCCTTACTGATCTATCTATCTATCAGTCTATCTATCTATTTATCTAATCTATCCATCTTTCCATCTCTTACACATATCTATGTAATAAACGTTTTAATTAGCCGTAAAAATACATATTATTATGTAGTTATTTAATATAATGTCTGTATGTGACTCCTTATTAAAGAATACATTTTTCAAAGTTCTGTATTAAAATATGTTAAGGTTAGTTCAATATTCATCGTTTACAACCGACATTGTCTTATTATAGTTAAATGTGTGTGTGTGTGTGTATGTGTGAGTGTGTGTGTGTGTCATTAGTTGTGTCGGCACCATACTGACCTCTATCAATTGTAATCAGTGCTGTGATGAATTAACTATCACATGACTTAATGGTGGTCACAGATCAGCTGACATTTCAATGGATGTGACGTCAATAAATCTTGCCGGAGTTTATTTTTGTGTCAATTTGTTCAGAGTGGTGGATGTTTTAGTCAGAGTGGTGGATGTTTTAGTCAGAGTGGTGGATGTTTTAGTCAGAGTGGTGGATGTTTTAGTCAGAGTGGTGGATGTTTTAGTCAGAGTGGTGGATGTTTTAGTCAGAGTGGTGGATGTTTTAGTCAGAGTGGTGGATGTTTCAGTCAGAGTGGTGGATGTTTTAGTCAGAGTGGTGGATGTTTTAGTCAGAGTGGTGGATGTTTTAGTCAGAGTGGTGGATGTTTTAGTCAGAGTGGTGGATGTTTTAGTCAGAGTGGTGGATGTTTTAGTCGTCCCCCCCCCCTTCTCTCCACCCCTCGCTCCCAATTGAGTAGTTTATTTGTTGCTCAACATGAAAAAAAAAACATTGTTAAGAAAATCCAATGATGGAAGCAATCAGCTGACATGTCAAACATTGGACGAGTCTCACATTGTCTCATTAGACTCACACGTTTCTAATATATAGATGATGTTCTCTTTCGAATATCATTGTCTCAACAGATTCACACTTTTCTAATATATAGATGGTGTTTTCTTTCGATTATCATTGTCTCAACAGATTCACACTTTTCTAATATATAGATGGTGTTTTCTTTCGATTATCATTGTCTCAACAGATTCACACCTTTGTAATATATAGATGGTGTTTTCTTGTTGTACCACACCAATAATATACATTCACAGTTAAGTGAGATTTCTGTTGAAACTGTCGGACGACATAGCGGCAGCGACAGGGACACGAATATTGGTTATCGGATGACGTAGTGAAGAGACGACCTTTGCACTACTCTGGGTCAGTAATGTAGGGACGGGCAGTGCACGGGGTCAGTAATGTGGGGACGGGCAGTGCACGGGGCCAGTAATGTGGGGACGGGCAGTGCACGGGGTCAGTAATGTAGGGACGGGCAGTGCACGGGGTCAGTAATGTGGGTACGGGCAGTGCACGGGGCCAGTAATGTGGGTACGGGCAGTGCACGGGGTCAGTAATGTGGGGACGTGCAGTGCACGGGGTCAGTGATGTGGAGACGGGCAGTGCACGGGGCCAGTAATGTAGGGACGGGCAGTGCACGGGGTCAGTAATGTAGGGACGGGCAGTGCACGGGGTCAGTAATGTAGGGACGGGCAGTGCACGGGGTCAGTAATGTAGGGACGGGCAGTGCAGATTGAGCTGCCGCACAGGGCGCCGTATTTAGGCTGGGGTGCCGAAGTAGCATTTTTTAATGATTGGCGTTTCTCATATCGAGAGGAAGGCTCCAATAAATGTTAACCACGCTAGGCGCTACATTTATTGCTCGGAGCCTAATGGAAGTGCGTTTTTTTTGGCAGGGCCGAGAGCAAGGATAATGTGCGGGGCCTTGAAAAAAACATTTGATTGGTGTTAGAACTACAGACCCTGCAGCGCACGGACATCTTAAAAAAATCTCCAAAATCTCTGTACATCTCTCTATACCATGACAATCTCTTTATAAAAAATTACGATCTACTCTCAACGAGTGTGTCAAGATTGTCGAGAGTATATATAATGATAACAATCATGCATCTATGGTCGAGAGTATATACATAAGACTTATATATCTATTTTATTATCTATGATAATTGAGAGTCTAAATAAATAATAGCGTTCTTACGTCTGTGTTATATCGAAAGTAGAAATCAAGAATTCAAAACGACATCTTGCCGGCGTCTCGATTCGATACATGTTTATTAAAAAATCTACAGTTTTGAAGAGTTTCTGCGGTTTTCAAACATGAAAACTTAAGTCCAAAATGTGAAATAATTCCATTTAAATATTTGTTTGTTATTTTTGTATTCCTACAACGTATTGCATCTTTAAATTGTAATAAAATCATGAAAAAATCAGATCTGTCCGAAACAAAAGATAACCTAGCCTACTGATCGAACCTAAGGGAATATAACTCTATGCAAAGGCTTTCCAGGGTAAACTTGTATATACATAATACTTCCAGCTTGTGCAGTCATATACCTGTCTCTCCCGTGGTGCCTCCATGGCCATTGCATTATAGGCTATAGTGGGGATGAAAGAAGAGCACTACGAGAAAATACAACCGCCCCATTAGTGGTTTGTAGTAAAACAAACACCTCACCCTGTCAAGGACAATACCATCAACAATTACATTGTATCTCATATGTTATTATTTAGTCATTAATGTATTTCTATCTGAAAGATCATGTTAACATTGTATGTATATATTGCACAGGCCTACAATATATGCCCTATTGTTGACATTGTATGTATATATTCCAAAGTCCCACAAATATATGTCCAATTGTTGACATTGTATATATATATTCCAAAGTCCCACAAATATATGTCCAAATTGTTGACATTGTATGTATATATTCCACAGTCCCACAATGAATGCCCAATTGTTGACATTGTATGTATATATTCCACAGTCCCACAATGAATGCCCAATTGTTGACATTGTATGTATATATTCTACAGTCCCACAATGAATGCCCAATCGTTGACATTGTATGTATATATTCAACAGTCCCACAATGAATGCCCAATTGTTGACATTGTATGTATATATTCCAAAGTCCCACAAAGAATGACCAATTGTTGACATTGTATGTATATATTCCAAAGCCCCACAATGAATGCCCAATTGTTGACATTGTATGTATATATTCCAAAGTCCCACAATGAATGCCCAATTGTTGACATTGTATGTATATATTCCACAGTCCCACAATGAATGCCCTATTGTTGACAATATTCCTGTGTGCCATGCTTGGACTATCCACAGCTTACTCAATAACAGGTGAGTGGCGAGTTTAACTTCTGTTCATCTCCAGGATGAATGACTTCTGTATGACGTATGCCCATGCGCATACGGAGGCATTATGGTCTCTCCATGGACATACTGGGAGCGCCTCGGTAATTGAACTAAATTATCCCAACAGTTATCCGCTGTAATCTTCCTTCTAGACATTGAGTCACTGAATAAATTATCACAACAGTTATCCACTGTAATCTCCCTTCTAGACATTGAGTCACTGAATAAATTATCCCAACAGTTATCCGCTATAATCTTCCTTCTAGACATTGAGTCACTGAACTAAATGTATCCCAACAGTTATCCACTATAATCTCCCTTCTAGACATTGAGTCATTGAATAAATTATCCCAACAGTTATCCACTATAATCTCCCTTCTAGACATTGAGTCACTGAATAAATTATCCCAACAGTTATCCACTATAATCTCCCTTTAGACATTGAGTCACTGAACTAAATGTATCCCAACAGTTATCCACTATAATCTTCCTTCTAGACATTGAGTCACTGAATAAATTATCCCAACAGTTATCCACTATATTCTCCCTTCTAGACATTGAGTCACTGAATAAATTATCCCAACAGTCATCCACTATAATCTCCCTTCTAGACATTGAGTCACTGAATAAATTATCCCAACAGTCATCCACTATAATCTTCCTTCTAGACATTGAGTCACTGAACTAAATGTATCCCAACAGTTATCCACTATAATCTTCCTTCTAGACATTGAGTCACTGAATAAATTATCCCAACAGTTATCCGCTATAATCTTCCTTCTAGACATTGAGTCACTGAATAAATTATCCCAACAGTTATCCACTATAATTTTCCTTCTAGACATTGAGTCACTGAATAAATTATCCCAACAGTTATCCGCTATAATCTTCCTTCTAGACATTAAGTCACTGAATAAATTATCCCAACAGTTATCCACTATAATTTCCCTTCTAGACATTGAGTCACTGAACTAAATGTATCCCAACAGTCATCCACTATTATCTCCCTTCTAGACATTGAGTCACTGAACTAAATGTATCCAAACAGTCACTTTCTATAATCTCCCTTCTAGACATTGAGTCACTGAACTAAATGTATCCCAACAGTCATCCACTATAATCTCCCTTCTAGACATTGAGTCACTGAATAAATTATCCTAACAGTTATCCACTATAATCTTCCTTCTAGACATTGAGTCACTGAACTAAATGTATCCCAACAGTCATCCACTATAATCTCCCTTTTAGACATTGAGTCACAGAACTAAAAGTATCCCAACAGTCATCCACTATAATCTTCCTTCTAGACATTGAGTCACTGAATAAATTATCCCAACAGTCATCCACTATAATCTCCCTTCTAGACATTGAGTCACTGAATAAATTATCCCAACAGTTATCCACTATAATCTCCCTTCTAGACATTGAGTCACAGAACTAAAAGTATCCCAACAGTCATCCACTATAATCTCCCTTCTAGACATTGAGTCACTGAATAAATTATCCCAACAGTCATCCACTATAATCTCCCTTCTAGACATTGAGTCACTGAATAAATTATCCCAACAGTTATCCACTATAATCTCCCTTCTAGACATTGATTCACTGAATAAATAATCCCAACAGTCATCCACTATAATCTCCCTTCTAGACATTGAGTCACTGAATAAATTATCCCAACAGTTATCCACTATAATCTCCCTTCTAGACATTGATTCACTGAATAAATAATCCCAACAGTCATCCACTATAATCTCCCTTCTAGACATTGAGTCACTGAACTAAATGTATCCCAACAGTTATCCACTATAATCTTCCTTCTAGACATTGAGTCACTGAACTAAATGTATCCCAACAGTTATCCGCCATAATCTCCCTTCTAGACATTGAGTCACTGAACTAAATGTATCCCAACAGTCATCCACTATAATCTCCCTTCTAGACATTGATTTTGGATTGAAGTAGTTTTAGAGCCGAGGTAGTACTTAAATGTCTAAAGATTATGTTCTATTTGACGCAAAGCCCTTCCATTCAGTGATGGCCGTTAGAACATCACGTGAGTCGTGTTATGAACATAAGCACATACTGAGATGGCCGATTGTGAAATATGACCATGTAGACATACATAAAATGACCCATTGTGAAATATGACCATGTAGACATACATAAAATGACCCATTGTGAAATATGACTATGTCATCATCATTGCCCGTCATTCCTATCGGGGTATGAGCCACCAACTAAAATTCTCCAGCGACTTCTATTCTGAGCCATTCTCTCCAGCTGCTTCCAGCTGAACCCCATCCTGGTGATGTCCGCTTCAAATTCTCGCCTCCAGGTGTTTCTAGGCCGACCTCTTTTTCTTTTTCCTTGAGGATTCCAACTCAATGCTTGCCTAGTGATGTTGCTTGCCGGCTTTCGTAATGTGTGGCCTATCCATCCCCACCTTCTCTTCTTGATCTCCTCTTCTATTGAAGCTAGGCCGGTTCGTTCTAAGAGGCTGGCATTGGTGATGGTGTCAGGCCATCGTATTTGGAGAACTTTCCTAAGGCAGCTGTTGATAAAGGCCTGGACTCTCTTAGTGGTGGTCTTCGTAATCCTCCAGGTCTCAGCTCCATATAATAGGACTGACTTTACATTGGTATTGAACAGGCGAATTTTTGTGTTCAGAGACAGCTCTTTGGAATTCCAGATGTTCTTGAGCTGGATTAAATGACCCATTGTGAACTATGACCAATAAGACCTACATTAAATGTCCTATTGTGAAATATGACCACTAAGACATACATTAAATGACCCATTGTGAAATATGACCATGTAGACATACATTAAATGACCCATTGTGAAATATGACCATGTAGACATACATTAAATGTCCTATTGTGAAATATGACCACTAAGACATACATTAAATGACCCATTGTGAAATATGACCATGTAGACATACATTAAATGACCCATTGTGAAATATGACCGTGTAGACATAAATTAAATGACCCATACCCAGGAATAGAACAAATACTACCGAGGTACTATTCATTTTGATCATCCAATGTTCTTGCAAATGACTGACCAAAGCTGAGATGTCAAATTCTTCACTTGACAAAGATGGACACAGTCTGTGTGTGAAAGTCTTCTGAATCTTACAATGTATAAATTTAACTTGTTGACTGAAGAAGCGGCGAGATTTTGTTATGATTGTTTCAGTATACTAAAAGAATCACATTAAGTACAAATAACTCAATGATTCAAAATAAATAAATCCAAACAAGGAATACGTTCAGCTACTTTATATTATTATATCTCAAGAACAAAACACTCAGCAGCGTATAGCAATACAAAAATATTAACACTGATCAGACTTTAGACATCAGGGATGAGAAACTAAACATAGGAAACTATTTAACACTAATACGGTGTAGATTGTATTCGAACAATAATGTATACTACCATTGAATAAATCACATAATACAGATTTGTATTTACGTCCATCTGACTAATAACACTGTATATTGTATTTTTTAATGTCCATCTGACTAGTAACACTGTATACTGTCCAGTCTCATGTAAGTCAGTGTGATCATGTTTTGGTCATAAGTTTTTAAACCAAAAATGAAATGACAATGTTTGTTAAACTTAAACTTATACGGGATATAATATCTTAGATACAATACTGAGAGTCGTTGTATCTTACATATGGGATAAAATACTATGCCAGATTAAAAACTGAGAATCTTTGTAACCTAAATTTAGGATAGAGTACTAGACTAGACAAACACGTAGAATAATGGAATCCTAAATCTGGGACAAAATAATATATATATATATATATATATATATATATATATATATATATATATATAAATCTATTGTGTGCCTACAATTGTGATAAAGTATTCTTTAATATGAAAATATAGAAAGCATTTTCCATTCATCATTTCTGCACATGCTCAAATTTCAAAGAAAGTTCTGTATTGAAGTTTGGACAGAAGTTCGTCTGCTGAATTGAAACAAAAACCACCGCAGAAGAAACAAAAATAATTTAGTCCGGAAAAAAATCCTCCATAAATAACTTTTTGATTTAGTTTTTTTTTTTCCTGTGGCAATTTCTTAACTTTCATTTCAAAACGTCAATGAAGTTCATTTTTTGTTTAAATTGTATCCCTAGGCTGGGGGTATTCTGTTGTAATAAACTTCGTATTTCAGACTACATCATGGCTAGGCAGATAGCCATTTTGTGACAGTTTCTAGGACAGGGAGAATTTTGTTTAGGATGATACTGTGGATGACAGGCAGTAAATAATATCAGAACATTACATGTTATAAAAAAAAATTATTTGTCAGAACATTGCATGGTATAGAACATTATTTGTGAGAAAATTACATGGTATAAAAATATTTGTCAGAACATTACATGGTATAAAACATTATTTGTTGAACAATACATGGTTTAAAACATTATTTGTCAGTACATTACATGGTATAGAACATTATTTGTCAGAACAATACATGGTTTAAAACATTATTTGTCAGTACATTACATGGTATATAACTTTATTTGTCAGAACATTAACAGTGCTATTGACTAAGTTCCATATAATAAATATAAGCGATATTGATTAATTTCTATATGATAAGTGTCACAGATAGAAAATAACACGCACCATTAATCAGGCATATGTCAGATTTTCATCCAAACTGGCAGTCACTTGGGGGAAAAAAAAGTATCAACTAGCCAGATTTCTGTTTTTTGTTTGTTTTATACATTAGTTTTTGTCATTACGTTGTTTGTTCTAAATGCACTGCTCTGCCAAACCTAGGTCATACAACTTAAAATAGATGCTTCATAAATGGTTTATATTGATGTAGATACTAGAAGTGAGACTTGTTAAATGGTTTATATTGATGTAGATACTAGAAGTGAGACTTGTTAAATGGTTTATATTGATGTAGATACTAGAAGTGAGACTTGTTAAATGGTTTATATTGATGTAGATACTAGAAGTGAGACTTGTTAAATGGTTTATATTGATGTAGATACTAGAAATGAGACTTGTTAACAAAAGTGCAATCACAGCAAGTTCGATCCCATTAAATGTTCCCTAGTCACCTGACACAAATTGGGGAAGTAAAGGCGGGTGGGCATTGGGCATTGTGATTTCCTCATAATAGTCCAAGGATTTACGTTCTTTAGATTGTAAGATATTCATCGCCATCGACTGTGTAGAAATAATTAGTATTTTATTTTTATAGCCATTTCCAATTGCGTTCTGGGAAATATCGGCAAAGACTTGACTTGACAATAGCCATTGTCATCATAACTTTACATTTCAACAGCCAACGGCATGTCTTTACTTTGCACGTCATCCTAGGATACAACAAAGATATTTTGTTTAGACCACATTTGATTTAATTAGCTCCTTACATAAGTGGCATCGCTAACCACGTTTGAAGTCTTCTTGCACAAATCTGGAGGGGGGGGGACCTCTAAAAACAATATTCCCTCTTCCCTGTATATATTAGTGGGACGGATGGTCGAGTGGTGTGTATACTCGACTGTTGACCTGAGAGTCCTGGGTTCGATCCTCGGTGATGCCCGTGGAATTTTTCCAGGTGAAATTTAGTGCAAAGTCGTCCCACAAGTCCACCCAGCTTTAAATGGGTACCTGACTTTAAGTTGGTGAAGTAAAGGCGGCTGGGCGTTGTGCTAACCACACAATCCCTTCATATGCCGAGGTTATAGAAACAGATGAATTCTACACTTCATCTGCCCCGATGGCCCGTTGGGATTATGGGAACTTTACTTTTTACCTGTATATATATACCGGTGTATATACATATACATATATAATGTAATGGTACATATTGATCCAATATTTCTTGGCTGATGTTCAGATATTTTATAAAAATTAGTGAGTTTTGTTTAAAAACCGCGAGACAACGAATCACTTCAAGCAAATGAATTACTTCATCCATTTTTTTTTATGTTTCTTTTTTTCCAAAGTTCAATGCAGGGTAGAGCAGACGATCTTAATAACGCCATAACATTCGGATGAGATACTTTTTCTTTGATTTCCCAGGAAACCCATTTAATCTCAGTCCGCGATAAGTTATAGTATCGCTCAGGATATTTGCATAAGTATGAAGATTTAAGCACATTGCGATATCGATTGGTCGGCTCCTTGCTGTCTTGCGAATTCATAATTTAATAAATATCTTCTTTCAGTCTTTTTCGCTGTTAAGTTTTCATTTTATATTTGTTTTTCTTTTGTTTGTTGACGCAGCAGACGACACCCGTCTTGCCAGATTGCATTACAAAATCTTTACAAAACACGGATCATTTTTAATGTTTATTTATACATTTTTTTGTCTTACATTTTTATTATGCTGTGTAAACATTTTATGTTTTCTTTATACACTCTGTTTTTATTATTATACCGAACATTTTATGTGTAATAAGCAGAAAACAAAAAAACGAAAAATTTGTTAATTAAGTTTTTTAGTGGATTTTCTAAATCATGGCTAGATCCGATTTCTTTTATTTGTCCTATATTTTGACAAACTTATATATTGTCATACATCTATCTATTTTCACAACACCCATTTATTTCACACAACCAGCTATTTTCACAACACCCATCTAATTCACACAACCAGCTATTTTCACACAGCCATCTTTTTTCACACACACATCTATTTTCACACACACATCAATTTTCATACACACACACATCTATTTTCACACACACACACGTCTATTTTTACATACACAGCTATTTTCACACACACATCAATTATCACACACACACACATCTATTTTCACACACACACTCATCTATTTTCACACACACAGCTATTTTCACACACACATCTATTTTCACAAACACACATCTATTTTCACACACACACACACATCTATTTTCACACACACACTCATCTATTTTCACACACACAGCTATTTTCACACACACATCTATTTTCACAAACACACATCTATTTTCACACACACACACACATCTATTTTCACACACACATATCTATTTTCACACACACATCAATTTTCACACACACACACATCTATTTTCACACACACACACACATCTATTTTCACACACACAGCTATTTTCGCACACACACATCAATTTTCACACACACATCTATTTTTACACACACACATCTATTTTCACACACACATCTATTTTCACAAACACACATCTATTTTCGCACACACACATCTATTTTCACACACACATCTATTTTCACAAACACACATCTATTTTCACAAACACACATCTATTTTCACAAACACACATCTATTTTCGCACAGCCATCTATTTTCACACAGCCAACAATTTTCACACAATCATCTATTTTTACACACACACATCTATTTTCACAAACACACATCTATTTTCACACACACATCTATTTTCACACACACATCTATTTTCACAAACACACATCTATTTTCACAAACACACATCTATTTCCGCACAGCCATCTATATTCACACAGCCAACAATTTTCACACAATCATCTATTTTTACACACACACATCTATTTTCACACACACATCAATTTTCACACACACACACACATCTATTTTCACACACACACATCTATTTCACACAACCAGCTATTTTCACAACACGCATCTAATTCACACAAACAGCTATTTTCACACAGCCATCTTTTTTCACACACACATCTATTTTCACACACACATCAATTTTCATACACACACACATCTATTTTCACACACACACACATCTATTTTCATATACACAGCTATTTTCACACACACATCAATTTTCACACACACACACATCTATTTTCACACACACACTCATCTATTTTCACACACACAGCTATTTCACACACACATCTATTTTCACAAACACACATCTATTTTCACACACACACACATCTATTTTCACACACACATATCAATTTTCACACACACACACATCTATTTTCACACACACACACATCTATTTTCACACACACAGCTATTTTCGCACACACACATCAATTTTCACACACACATCTATTTTCACAAACACACATCTATTTTCGCACACACACAGCTATTTTCACACACACATCTATTTTCACAAACACACATCTATTTTCACACACACATCTATTTTCACACACACACATCTATTTTCACAAACACACATCTATTTTCGCACAGCCATCTATTTTCACACAGCCAACAATTTTCACACAATCATCTATTTTTACACACACACATCTATTTTCACAAACACACATCTATTTTCACACACGCATCTATTTTCACACACACATCTATTTTCACAAACACACATCTATTTTCACAAACACACATCTATTTTCGCACAGCCATCTATTTTCACACAGCCAACAATTTTCACACAATCATCTATTTTTACACACACACATCTATTTTCACAAACACACATCTATTTTCACACACACATCTATTTTCACACACACATCTATTTTCACAAACACACATCTATTTTCACAAACACACATCTATTTCCGCACAGCCATCTATATTCACACAGCCAACAATTTTCACACAATCATCTATTTTTACACACACACATCTATTTTCACACACACATCAATTTTCACACACACACACACATCTATTTTCACACACACACATCTATTTCACACAACCAGCTATTTTCACAACACGCATCTAATTCACACAAACAGCTATTTTCACACAGCCATCTTTTTTCACACACACATCTATTTTCACACACACATCAATTTTCATACACACACACATCTATTTTCACACACACATCTATTTTCATATACACAGCTATTTTCACACACACATCAATTATCACACACACACACATCTATTTTCACACACACACTCATCTATTTTCACACACACAGCTATTTCACACACACATCTATTTTCACAAACACACATCTATTTTCACACACACACACACATCTATTTTCACACACACATATCTATTTTCACACACACATCAATTTTCACACACACACATCTATTTTCACACACACACACACATCTATTTTCACACACACAGCTATTTTCGCACACACACATCAATTTTCACACACACATCTATTTTCACAAACACACATCTATTTTCGCACACACACAGCTATTTTCACACACACATCTATTTTCACAAACACACATCTATTTTCACACACACATCTATTTTCACACACACATCTATTTTCACAAACACACATCTATTTCCGCACAGCCATCTATTTTCACACAGCCAACAATTTTCACACAATCATCTATTTTTACACACACACATCTATTTTCACAAACACACATCTATTTTCACACACACATCTATTTTCACACACACATCTATTTTCACAAACACACATCTATTTTCGCACAGCCATCTATATTCACACAGCCAACAATTTTCACACAATCATCTATTTTTACACACACACATCTATTTTCACACACACATCAATTTTCACACACACACACACATCTATTTTCACACACACACATCTATTTTCACAAACACATCTATTTTCACAAACACATCTATTTTCACAAACACATCTATTTTCACACAGCCATCTTTTTTCACACACACATCTATTTTCACAAACACACATCTATTTTCGCACAGCCATCTATTTTCACACAGCTAACAATTTTCACACAATCATCTATTTTTACACACACACATCTATTTTCACAAACACACATCAATTTTCACACAAACACACATCTATTTTCACAAACACACATCTATTTTCGCAAAGCCATCTATTTTCACACAGTCAACAATTTTCACACAATCATCTATTTTTACACACACACATCTATTTTCACAAACACACATCTATTTTCACACACACATCCATTTTCACACACACACATCTATTTTCACAAACACACACACACATCTATTTTCACACACACATCTATTTTCACAAACACACACACATCTATTTTCACAAACACACATCTATTTTCGCACAGCCATCTATTTTCACACAGCCAACAATTTTCACACAATCATCTATTTTTACACACACACATCTATTTTCACACACACATCAATTTTCACACACACACACACATCTATTTTCACACACACACACATCTATTTTCACACACACAGCTATTTTCACACACACACATCTATTTTCGCACAGCCATCTATTTTCACACAGCCAACAATTTTCACACAGTCATCTATTTTTACACACACACATCTATTTTCACAAACACACATTTATTTTCACAAACACACATCTATTTTCACACACACATCTATTTTCACACACATCTATTTTCACAAACACACATCTATTTTCGCACAGCCATCTATTTTCACACAGCCAACAATTTTCACACAATCATCTATTTTTCCCGGCACCGGAATGTTATCCAACATACGACTACTACTGACACGTCACATTTACATTACAGGCGCCATTCAAGTACAATAGCATATATTTGTAAAACACTCTCTCTCTCTCTCTCTCTCTCTATATATATATATATATATATATATATATATATATATTTCATGTCTGCTGTTGAGCCGTCTGTGACTAGAACTCTCGATTATAAAATTTACTTCTGGACATCATTCATGTACACAGAGATGTTCTGAAACTTTTCGGGGTGCTAAACAGAAATGATGGATTTTATTTTTATTGTAAACCTATGATTAACAGTTGAGTCTATGTAACATTATGCTCATTAATATATTGGTTGTGTATACGTCATAATTATATTGGTTGTGTATACGTCATAAATATATTGGTTGCGTAGACGTCATAAATATATTGGTTGTGCGTACGTCATAATTATATTGGTTGTGTATACGTCATAATTATATTGGTTGTGTATACGTCATAATTATATTGGTTGTGTATACGTCATAATTATATCGGTTGTGTATACGTCCTAAATATATTGGTTGCGTAGACGTCATAAATATATTGGTTGTGCGTACGTCATTTATATCTTCGATACATATATTAGAACTTTTTTTATGTGGCATTTTTATGTTTGATAACATGTGACATATATTTATATATATATACCTAGATTTAAATATATTCGCCAACACACTTGTATAGAAACTTGTCTAAATATATGCTGGCTACTATATATTAGCAACCTGTTCAGCCCATCTTCTCCTATATCTGTGCATCACCGTGTTATCATCTATGACGTCATACATTTCACAATCAGACGTCGTACGGCCAGTATCCCACACCGAACGAACCCCGTCCACGAGCAGAGGCCACTCGATCCACGGGACATAATCCACTACACGTCCAGCTAACACATCGTCCACTTAGTAATTCTGGTAAAAACGGTCCAGTTACTTCCACCATCGTTTCAAGAAGAAGTCGATGAAATCAATGTCATTGGCCGTATTAAATGTCCACCCACAGTTTCTTCAATGGCTGCTGCTCAATCCATGACCTTTCCGGGTCATTTCAACATAACTGTGTCTGATAACATGTCTCACTGTCTATGATTGTTTCCCCATAACATGTCTCACTGTCTATGATTGTTTCCCCATAACATGCCTCACTGTCTATGATTCTTTCCCCATAACATGTCTCACTGTCTATGATTGTTTCCCCATAACATGTCTCACTGTCTATGATTGTTTCCCCATAACATGTCTCACTGTCTATGATTGTTTCTCCATAACATGTCTCACTGTCTATGATTGTTTCCCCATAACATGTCTCACTGTCTATGATTGTTTCCCCATAACATGTCTCACTGTCTATGACTGTTTCCCCATAACATGTCTCACTGTCTATGACTGTTTCCCCATAACATGTCTCACTGTCTATGATTGTTTCCCCAACCATATCATGGTTTTAACAAATATCACTGTCGTTAATTTGTGTCTAACCCATCTCATGGTATTGACATATCTCACTCTATTTTATATCTCTGGAGATAACCTGTTCAATACAGTCGACATTCAATTGACTGATTTCTTAGAATCAATATAATAGATATTCAATTGACTGCTTTCTTGGATTCAATAGAGTAGATATTCAACAGACTAATTTCTTGAAATCAATACATTAGATATTCAATTGACTGATTTCTTGGATTTAATAGATTAGATATTCAACAGACTAATTTCTTGAAATCAATACATTAGATATTCATTTGACTGATTTCTTAGAATCAATACATTAGATATTCATTTGATTGGTTTCTTTGAATTAATATAGTAGATCTTCAACAGTCTAATTTCTTGAAATCATTACATTAAATAATTAATTGACTGCTTTCTTGGATTCAATTGAGTAGATATTCAACAGACTAATTTCTTGAAATCAATGCAGTAGATACTCAAATTAATATGATATTTTATTACAAATCAATCACTACACTTAAATTTCTTTTGACAATGTTTGTAAAAAGAAACATTTATCAAATTTTACATAAAGTGATCGGTTACTTCCAAAATCTGTAATTAGGACAATAATTATTGGTTTGTGATCATCCCAGTTATCTTTAATAACAAATTTACATACATTTACAATTTATAAATCAATTAAATCTTTTTATTTACATTAAATATGTCTGTATTTATAATATGTCCCACCGTTGCATGAAAGCCACTGTCAAATCTTTTCGTTTCGCTTTTAATTCACATGTTAGAGTTCAAGTTACCAGTAGAATATCAGGGCTCAATTATTCCACCGGGGATATCCCCGGCATTGAGACCTGTCATCCCCGGTTCTGCTTTAGCTAATATATCCCTGTCGGGGATGAAACCATGGACATTTATCCCCGGCTCTGCAGAAATTGTTTTCATCCCCGGCACTGGTTTTTTTCTTAAATCGAGCACTGCAGTAGATGTATCATCTGTAGTCTATAACAAGCTTTTTGTCCTCACATAAGTTCGACATATTGATTGGTCAGGAGTTTACATTCAAACTGACCACACGGAGCGTATTTTGAAACCGGATATTGAAAAATTCTCGGTTAAGCGTACTATAAGTTCCAACAATACACCTGTTATGAGAGGATAAAAAATATATCAATCGAATTCAATTGACCTTTAAATTGATTGATCAGTTGAGCTTTTTTAATATGTCGATTTCTAAAAATAAACAGCTATTCCAAAAACTGTAGCACTTACGTATATATTATCCACACATTATTTATATTTATTTTGGCCATTTAGTCTGTATCTGACATCAGCTTTTTTGGTAATTACATTTTCAAGAATTATTTCTAGTGTTGTTTTAGTCCCAGGTCATATTTTAGTTTCAGTTTTTATTTCGTTTTTTCTGTAATAATTTCAGTTTTCGTCTAGTTTTAGTCTTGCTACTAATTTTAGTTTTAGTTTTAGTTCTCGTTGACGAAAATTCAACATTTTCGTTAACGAAGGTTTTAGTTTTAGTTTTCGTTGACGAAAGCAACACTAAATTCATTTCTTCCAACAATGTGAGAAATGTTATTAATTCAAAGAAGTGTGTTGGTAATTCGCCCACATTCCACTGGACACAAGCCGCTCCAGCAATGGATTTATTCAGAGACCGGGCGTTTATATTAATGACGTAATGAATGAAAATAATGGTCAACCCTTTCATTACCAGTTACAATATTCACAGATTACACAATGACGACTTTTAGTGAAGAATTCGCAGAACATATTTAGATTGAAGCACATGGTTTAAACACTTGGCCATAACACTAATTTATTCACAGATAAACACAAAGATTCAGACTGGGATGAACACACAGATTAACATATGAATAAACACAGAGATTCAGATTGGGATAAACACACAGATTAACATATGAATAAACACAGAGATTCAGATTGGGATAAACACAGATTAACATATGAATAAACACAGAGATTCAGATTGGGATAAACACAGATTAACATATGAATAAACACAGAGATTCATATTGGGATAAACACACAGATGAATAAACACAGAGATTCAGATTGGGATGAAGACAATAATTAGGACACTAAGAACTAAGATTAAGGCACAGATGAAGAAATAAGACTTGCATTGGACAAAAAAATGCCTTCATTGCATTTAAATGTCTGTAAGAATGAAAGATAAACTTTTGTTCTCTGGTCTTGACCCATCTCCAGCAATTATGTATGAATCTATAAGTCAACACAGACAGATAGACAACAGACAAGGATTAGACTGGAGATACGTTTTCTCAGTTTGTATACATTATTCATAACTTCGTATTTGACATTGTCATTTTGATCTTTAAAATACACATTGGAATGTTTGTTTTGTTCGTTTTGTCAGAATACTGAAACGATTGAGATAAAATAAATGTAAATTTTTTAAAGTCTTTTGTTTGATATGTAATATCCTAAATAAATAAATCAGATTTTTTCGTTGATATGTTTGAATTGTCCCGTAAAATGGGTAAATAGCTGTGTGTTCTTTTTTTAATGATATATATAAATAAATACATACATACATATATATGTAAAGTAAACTTTCGTCTGTATATGTTTCTGTCTAAGTATACGTCAATGGCTGCTGATATAGCCTTTAAGTTCATACCAAAATCAGTGGCTGCTGATATAGCCTTCAAGTTCATACCAAAATCAGTGGCTGCTGATATAGCCGTCAAGTTCATACCAAAATCAGTGGCTGCTGATATAGCCTTCAAGTTCATACCAAAATCAGTGGCTGCTGATATAGTCTTCAAGTTCATACCAAAATCAGTGGCTGCTGATATAGCCTTCAAGTTCATACCAAAATCAGTGGCTGCTGATATAGCCTTCAAGTTCATACCAAAATCAGTGGCTGCTGATATAGCCTTCAAGTTCATAACAAAACATTTGATGTAAATCTCCATAGTGCAAGTAATAAAATAGGACATTTCACAAAGTTTCAAGAAATGTCAGATTTTTAGAAATAGAATGGGTGTCTCATTAGGAAACATATCTGTTTATTTTTCTTGTTTCTAGCATTAATGCAAATCAGGTTGTACAACAAGTTACTGCGCCAAGTTATAAAATAGCTTATTAATCTTCGCAATAAAGAGTTATAAAATAGCTGATTAATCTTAGTTAGTAAGAGCTATAAAAAAGCTGATTGATCTTTGTAGTTAATAGCTATAAATAGCTGATTAATCTTTGTAATAAATTATTATAAAATAACTGATTAATCTTGTTAATAAAGGGTTATAAAATAGCTGATTAATCTTGTTAATAAAGAGTTATAAAATAGCTGATTAATCTTCGTAATAAAGAGCTTTAAGTAGCTGATTAATCTTGGTAATAAAGAGTTATAAATAATAAAAAGTCCACTTCCATCCTAATAGAGTTAGGCGACTGACTGTCTTGCGGTGAAGTGCTAGACTTTCGACATGAAGGTCCCTGGTTCTATCCCCAATGATGACCAATGAATATTTCAGGTCATGGTTTAAGTCCACACTATATCTCCCGTGGTGCCTCCAAGGCCATTGCAACTAGGTGGGAATGAAAGAAGGGCACTGCAAAAACAGCCATCATCAGTTGTTTATCGGATCTAACAGAATTAATCTCACCTGTACAGGGACACATCTAGTCTGATCATGGTGTACAAGACTTTTCGACTTGTTCCAGATGTGTGCGTTATGAAAAAAAATTAAAATAATAAAGTATTGGTTTGTAAATACATATATTATCTATACAATTTTTTTTACTCATATGTCAACTTTTATTTCATCCAATCAAATATCAACGTTTAATGAGTAGGACAAATATTGAATAGTTCAAACATCAGACAGTATGACGTTAATAACAGACAACATAATGATCAGGACAAATATTGAATAGTTCAAACATCAGACAGTATGACGTTAGTAACAGACAACATAATCAACTGGACAGAGATCTTTGATGTTTCTTTCTTTAAAATACAAAAAAAAAGGAAAACAAGAGTATAGGTGTCATTAAAACAGCTCCTAGAACAAAATATGACAATACTACAACACTGATTAATGACTATACTTACAACAATAATTACGACTTTACTTTCAACAATAATTAATGACTATACTTACAACAATAATTCATGACTATACTTACAACAATAATTAATGACTATACTTACAACAATAATTACGACTTTACTTACAACAATAATTACGACATTACAACAATACTTAAATAAAACAACGCAGGACGAAACAAAGTGAAGACCCAACATGATTTCGTCTCAATTTGTTCTATTTCATCTCGATGTGTTTTATTTCATCTCAATTTGTTCTATTTCATCTCCCTGTGTTCTACTTCTCCTCTAACTAGTTTGACGTGAGTTTTCGTTCGCCTAAACTTATGATGTTCATTGGTAATTATCACGTAATGTAGACACTCCAGCAGTTAACATGATACTGGAGCAGTATTTTATACTCAACGAGCTACCAATGTCTAGTATTACTTTTTCTAATTAACTGAAATCTGAATTGGAGATAAAAATCTCTATTCGTGAAACCCTATATCTAGAATTGAATTTATGTATGTTTTAATGTACAATGTGCCAGTCAGAGAAACAACATACCATGGTGCCAGTCAGAGAAACATCATACCTTGGTGCCAGTCAGAGAAACAATATACCTTGGTGCCAGTCAGAGAAACATCATACCTTGGTGCCAGTCAGAGAAACATCATACCTTGGTGCCAGTCAGAGAAACAATATACCTTGGTGCCAGTCAGAGAAACATCATACCTTGGTGCCAGACAGTGAAACAACATACCTTGGTGCCAGTCAGAGAAACATCATACCTTGTATCCTGAATAAAAAATAACAAACCATAGAGTGAATTCATTTACGTACTAGCTTAGAGTAAGTTATTACAGAAGGTCACTGACCAGGTTAGTACAGACACAATCACTGATAAAATCAATACAGACACAATCATTGATAAAATCAATACAGACACAACCATTGATAAAATCAATACAGACACAACCATTGATAAAATCAATACAGACACAATCATTGATAAAATCAATACAGACACAATAATTGATAAAATCAATACAGACACAATCATTGATAAAATCAATACAGACACAATCATTGATAAAATCAATACAGACACAATCATTGATAAAGTCAATACAGACACAATCATTGATAAAATCAATACAGACACAATCATTGATAAAGTCAATACAGACACAATCATTGATAAAGTCAATACAGACACAATCATTGATAAAGTCAATACAGACACAATCATTGATAAAATCAATACAGACACAATCATTGATAAAATCAATACAGACACAATCATTGATAAAGTCAATATAGACACAATCATTGATAAAGTCAATACAGACACAAGCATTGGTAAATCAGTACTTGAAAGACCAATATTTAATTTGACTGATATATAATTCTTTAGTTAACTGTATCAAAATTTGGTATAATTTTATTTCTTTTAAGTAACAAACGGGTTTGATTGGATAAGAAAATAGCTACATGTCTATTTTATATTTAAATAAAGCATTACTTCAAAGAGAATTAATTATGTCCTACTGCACTGTGATCGTTCAGGCTAGGCAGTGGTGAACTATGAGCTAATAAATAACACGCGGAATTTGGTGGGGGGGGGGGAGGGGGGTGCTCTTTGACAATGAAGGTGTTTAATATTTTATATATATTTTTTTTAGTAAATTTATGACTGGACATTTTTTTATATTCCAGTCAGGAACATTAAGCACTGCTTATTTATGGGTTGTCATGGCAACAGCCGAATATCAAATGACACCTCGCTCATAGAACATACGTTGAAATGTAAATAACACTAGGTGTGTGTGTGTGTGTGTGTGTTTTGAGTTTCTGTATGAGTGCTTGAATTGCACTGCATGCGTGTTTGAAAGAGAGAGAGACAGAGAGAGAGAGAGAGAGAGAGAGAGAGAGAGAGAGAGAGAGAGAGAGAGAGAGAGAGAGAGAGAAACTGTGAAAGGCCAGTTTAAGAATATGATTTCGAAAGATAAAACCATTAATTAACATTATGTTTTAAAAGCTGTGTAAACAATGCCGGATTACGAAATAGAAAAGTAAATTGAAGTCTTGTTTGTACAATGATTTAAAATACTACATTATATTGTCCAGTCTTTTTATGCGGTATTTATGATATGAATTCGATGGTTGGCTTTTGAATGTATTTATTTTCAACAAAACAAAGTCATTTGATGTACTTCATTTGAAGAAGTTCTTTCCCCTGACTGATTTTTTTTTTCTGTAATGATTAAATGGACTTTAACAAAAGGAGAGTAACTTATATGAACTTTTTGTTGAATGTTCCATCGAGTTTTTATCATGAATAAATAAATATATAGATAGATAGATAGATAGATAGATAGATAGATAGATAGATAGATAGATAGATAGATAGATAGATAGATAGATAGATAGATAGATAGATAGATAGATAGATAGATAGATAGATTTAAACGACAGGAACCATTTCTAGCGACTAAACATTGCAAATGACAAAACATTGCAGATGACAAAACATTGTAGATGACAAAACATTGTAGATGACAACACACTGTAGATGACAACACACTGTAGATGACAACACACTGTAGATGACAACACACTGTAGATGACAACAAGAATCCAATGTTATATTACCAAGGTAACAGACCATTAATGGAAAACTCTGTGTTTAGTGAATTTCTGTAACTCACTACTTTGTGATTTTTCACGAAAAGCTAAACAAAAAAAAACAACCTGTTTTCTGTTTTCTAACATTGTAAAACTTCCACTTCACATAAAGAGAATTATCAGTCCTGTTGGGCTTATTTACTGAAGATCATGAAATGACTGACAGTTGCAGACTTAACAAGGCCAATGCCAGCATGGTAGGGTGTAGTGTGCCTACCACACCAGCATTGTTGGCGGTGCTGATGCACGTCTGCCATACCTACAGAGCGGCGGGGTGAGTGTGCCCGCTATCATCTGCAGGGATGGCAGTAAGATGGGTTTTAATCCTTGCCCAAACTGGCCAGACCAGCAGGGTGTGTGTACTGCCGATCGGTCAGAATGGCAAGGAAAGGGGTTTTTCCTGCCACTCGGGCAGAGGGGAGGGTGTAGTGTGCCTGTACCCTCTGCCCGAAATGACAGGCTGCGCAGGAGTGCTTGAGTGGGACGGAGTGGAAGGGTGTTGTGTGCCGACCATATCCGTCACCACCGCCAGCTGTGAATACTGCGGTCTCGGATAGTCCTCACTGACCACAGTACCACCACCCTCGCAAGTAATGGTTTTTTTTTTCCTGACTAGAGAACCCCTATGATCCATCCCCCGTGGATCATGGTATGTCTCTCAGGCCAGGAAGAAGAGTTCATAAAATATTATGCCAAAATATTTTATGATACTCTCCGAAACACTTAAACTGTTCTAAGAGTAAATCTAATAGCAGACATTCAAACTGTGACCTAGTTACATTGCCCGTATAAATAAGATCAGATTACTGATGTCCTCAAAATATTTAAAATATAAAAATGGTCCTTGTAGTTTACATATATTTTACACAGACTGAAATTTTTTAAAATAAATCATTCGTGATTTGAAAATGATTATAATTGATGATTATTTAAAAAAAACAATTAAAAATATTATTAAACATTAAAACAAAAACTATTAGATTATGTACATGTACATTTTGAGGCACGATTATACGGTACAGTAGTAACTCGGGTTAAAGGCCTTGTTCTCTCTCTAGACTTTAGTTGTTCATACAGTCTCCTCATCACCGGTCAACTGCTCCTCGTTCAATGTGTGACCGTGATCTGTACTGTACGTCATCGTTTGTGTTCTGCTGTCCATGGTTAAGCCTCGCTCTCGCTCTCTCTCTCTCTCTCTCTCTCTCTCTCTCTCTCTCTCTCTCTCTCTCTCTCTCCTTCGTACGTAACCCGAGGCAAAACTATTTAAAGTTGTTGTTCGTAGTCTGAACTTGTTCTTAATATGAGCCGTTCGTAACTTTATGTTCCACTTTATGTAGTTTAAATTACTGAATTTTACACTGACATTGTCTGAAGTCTAAATATTTTACACTGACATTGTCTGAAGTCTAAATATTTTACACTGACATTGTCTGAGGTCTAAATATATTACACTGACATTGTTTGAGGTCCACATGTTTTGTAAAGTTAATTTCTGGTATTATGACTTTGTTTAAAAGCTTTTCAAATGCAAAAATTAATATACGACACGAATGGAAAACAAAGATACACAGATGGGGAAACAAAGAATGACAGATGGCAAACAAAGATACAATATAAAGACAAAGGTTCGAAAAAAAATCTATTGCTACAGTGATGTAAAATATTTCTTATTGGATTTCCATACTGTTGGGAGTTCAGGGGTTCAATAGAAATTATTGCCAGTAGCTATAACCGTTGGATATTACAATAGAAACTGTTATCAGTAGTAATAACAGTTTGATAATACAATAGAATCTGTTATCAGTAGTAATAACAGTTTGATAATACAATAGAAACTGTTATCAGTAGTAATAACAGTTTGATAATACAATAGAAATTGTTATCAGTAGTAATAACAGTTTGATAATACAATAGAAACTGTTATCAGTAGTAATAACAGTTTGATAATACAATAGAAACTGTTATCAGTAGTAATAACAGTTTGATAATACAATAGAAACTGTTATCAGTAGTAATAACAGTTTGATAATACAATAGAAACTTGTATCAACAGTAATAACAGTTTGATAATACAATAGAAACTTGTATCAACAGTAATAACAGTTTGATAATATAATAGAAACTGTTATCAGTAGTAATAACAGTTTGATAATACAATAGAAACTTGTA
Organism: Bulinus truncatus; assembly: GCA_021962125.1. Lineage (NCBI taxonomy): Eukaryota > Metazoa > Mollusca > Gastropoda > Planorbidae > Bulinus > Bulinus truncatus. The sequence goes on from JAGDYQ010000125.1 coordinate 2,175,030, forward strand.
TCAACAGTAATAACAGTTTGATAGTACAATAGAAACTTTTATCAATAGTAATAACAGTTTGATAATACAATAGAAACTTGTATCAATAGTAATAACAGTTTGATAATACAATAGAAACTTTTATCAAAAGTAATAACAGTTTGATAGTACAATAGAAACTTGTATCAATAGTAATAACAGTTTGATAATACAATAGAAACTTGTATCAATAGTAATAACAGTTTGATAATACAATAGAAACTTTTATCAATAAAGCAATAACAGTTTGATAATACAATATAAACTTTTATCAATAATAATAACAGTTTGATAATACAATAGAAACTTTTATCAATAAAGCAATAACATAATAAGAGACTCAGTAGTAACTTAAATCCATAAAGGATTAACAATACATGTATAAACCTCAATCAATAAATCACTTCATTATACGGATCAGTGCTGGAAACCTCTTCAGTCAGCAAAGTCACGTTTGCTCATCGACATGTTTTTATTGTTTACCAACAGCGATTTAACCCGGTGCAAGATCCCTGGATCCTGTCACATCAACTCTTGTACATTATACCCAGATCACAGGTATCGATTGCTAGGCAATTAATCTTTACTGTCATCGATAAACTCCCTGACTGATTAGCATTTTGTTAATAGCCTGAAGTTTGTGCGGCAGGTAACAAGAAATCTGATGACATACTTAACATAAATAGGTTGCGTGAATCTAGTGAGTTGAAAGGTTTTTTTGGGTAATTAATGATTTACATAGATTTAATAGTCGCGAGCCTAATGGTTTACATGAGTTGACTGAATGTATTAAGGACAAATGAGGTGTATTGAAGAGATAGTTGACTGAATGTATTGAGGTGTAATGAAGAGATAGTTGACTGAATGTATTGAGGTGTAATGAAGAGATAGTTGACTGAATGTATTGAGGTGTAATGAAGAGATAGTTGACTGAATGTATTGAGGTGTAATGAAGAGATAGTTGACTGAATGTATTGAGGTGTAATGAAGAGATAGTTGACTGAATGTATTGAGGTGTAATGAAGAGATAGTTGACTGAATGTATTGAGGTGTAATGAAGAGATTGTTGACTGAATGTATTGAGGTGTAATGAAGAGATAGTTGACTGAATGTATTGAGGTGTAATGAAGAGATTGTTGACTGAATGTATTGAGGTGTAATGAAGAGATAGTTGACTGAATGTATTGAGGTGTAATGAAGAGATAGTTGACTGAATGTATTGAGGTGTAATGAAGAGATAGTTGACTGAATGTATTGAGGTGTAATGAAGAGATAGTTGACTGAATGTATTGAGGTGTAATGAAGAGATTGTTGACTGAATGTATTGAGGTGTAATGAAGAGATAGTTGACTGAATGTATTGAGGTGTAATGAAGAGATAGTTGACTGAATGTATTGAGGTGTAATGAAGAAATAGTTGACTGAATGTATTGAGGTGTAATGAAGACATAGTTGACTGAATGTATTGAGGTGTAATGAAGAGATAGTTGACTGAATGTATTGAGGTGTAATGAAGAGATTGTTGACTGAATGTATTGAGGTGTAATGAAGACATAGTTGACTGAATGTATTGAGGTGTAATGAAGAGATAGTTGACTGAATGTATTGAGGTGTAATGAAGAGATTGTTGACTGAATGTATTGAGGTGTAATGAAGACATAGTTGACTGAATGTATTGAGGTGTAATGAAAAGATAGTTGACTGAATGTATTGAGGTGTAATGAAGAGATAGTTGACTGAATATATTGAGGTGTAATGAAGAGATTGTTGACTGAATGTATTGAGGTGTAATGAAGAGATAGTTGACTGAATATATTGAGGTGTAATGAAGAGATTGTTGACTGAATGTATTGAGGTGTAATGAAGACATAGTTGACTGAATGTATTGAGGTGTAATGAAAAGATAGTTGACTGAATGTATTGAGGTGTAATGAAGAGATAGTTGACTGAATATATTGAGGTGTAATGAAGAGATAGTTGACTGAATATATTGAGGTGTAATGAAGAAATTGTTGACTGAATGTATTGAGGTGTAATGAAGAGATAGTTGACTAATGTATGTTGACTAACTTTACTAATGTATGTTGGCTAACTTTACTAATGTATGTTGACTAACTTTACTAATGTATATTGGCTAACTTTACTAATGTATGTTGGCTAACTTTACTAATGTATGTTGTAAAACTTTACTAATGTATGTTGACTAACTTTACTAATGTATGTTGACTAACTTTACTAATGTATGTTGGCTAACTTTACTAATGTATGTTGGATAACTTTACTAATGTATGTTGGCTAACTTTACTAATGTATGTTGACTAACTTTACTAATGTATGTTGGCTAACTTTTCTAATGTATGTTGGCTAACTTTACTAATGTATGTTGGATAACTTTTCTAATGTATGTTGGCTAACTTTACTAATGTATGTTGACTAACTTTACTAATGTATGTTGACTAACTTTACTAATGTATGTTGGATAACTTTACTAATGTATGTTGGATAACTTTACTAATGTATGTTGGCTAACTTTACTAATGTATGTTGACTAACTTTACTAATGTATGTTGGCTAACTTTTCTAATGTATGTTGGCTAACTTTACTAATGTATGTTGTATAACTTTACTAATGTATGTTGGCTAACTTTACTAATGTATGTTGACTAACTTTACTAATGTATGTTGACTAACTTTACTAATGTATGTTGACTAACTTTACTAATGTATGTTGACTAACTTTACTAATGTATGTTGGCTAACTTTTCTAATGTATGTTGGCTAACTTTACTAATGTATGTTGGATAACTTTACTAATGTATGTTGGCTAACTTTACTAATGTATGTTGACTAACTTTACTAATGTATGTTGACTAACTTTACTAATGTATGTTGACTAACTTTACTAATGTATGTTGACTAACTTTACTAATGTATGTTGGATAACTTTACTAATGTATGTTGACTAACTTTACTAATGTATTTTGACTAACTTTACTAATGTATGTTGACTAACTATACTAATGTATGTTGGCTAACTTTACTAATGTATGTTGACTAGCTTTACTAATGTATGTTGGATAACTTTACTAATGTATGTTGGCTAACTTTACTAATGTATGTTGGATAACTTTACTAATGTATGTTGGATAACTTTACTAATGTATGTTGACTGACGCGTTGACTCATTAAACGGAGAAATACATACGTTAGCTTTGGTACTTACGTGACTGAAATAAACTGTCAATATCTTACATGATTTTTATTGGAATAATATACATGATTTTATTTTTCTGTTAAGTAGAATTAATATACAATAATATGTTCGCAGTCACTCAATAGATGTGCAATACAGTATATAGACAAAATAAGACACTACTAATTAATAAACACTTATCACTTAGTGAAGCCTACAAAGAAAAATGAACTTTACAGTAAAATATGTACAAAAAACCTGAACTATAAGATAAAATATGTACATGTCTTTCAAAGTAAATATTATGAAAAAAAAAGTTAACAAAAGTGATAATTTGAATGTTTATATATATATATACATATGATGTTAATGAACAACTGAGGGGGGTGAGTTCCAAAACCTGCTAAGTACAAAATTTTAAAAAATTTAATTATCATACTCATTAGCTTATTTCCCTATATTGGCACATATTCTGGGAGTGGTTAATTCCAAAAACTGTTAAATACCGTTTGAATCAGCGCTATTAATTATTAACCACTCCCAGAATATATGCAAATATAGGGAAATAAGCTAATGAGTATGATAACTCAATTTTTGAAAATTTTGTACTTAGCAGGTTTTGGAACTCACCAGTTCACTTACATTTGAACCTACGCAGGCCAGACGTTAGTGGACGATCGTATTTAAATGTACGCGTAGGAATACACCATTGTTGTTATTGAAACATGACTATAGATTTTAAGAAACCAATGATCTCTACCATAAATATATGATCTCTACCATAGATATATGATCTCTACCATAGATATATGATCTCTACCATAGATATATGATCTCTACCATAGATATATGATCTCTACCATAGATATATGATCTCTACCATAGATATATGATCTCTACCATAGATATATGATCTCTACCATAGATATATGATCTCTACCATAGATATATGATCTCTACTCACGCTTCTCTGTCTAATCATGTCCCTTAGTTTCATGTGAGTCCCACGTCCTATTGACACTAATAGCTCCTGCCTGTTGAGTTCTTTCACAGGTCTCTCAGCTACTTGTATGGATTCACATCCAGTATCTACTTGTGATGAACATTATCTCCCTTATTGTCTCCGTCTGTAACATTGTTTCTTGTTTGTAACATTGTATGTTGTGTGTAACATTTTTTGTTGTTTGTCACATTGTGTGTTGTGTATAACTGTTTGTTGTCTGTAACATTGTTTGTTGTCTGTAACATTATTTGTTGTTTGTAACATTATTTGTTGTCTGTAACATTGTGCGTTGTGTATAACATTATTTGCTGTCTGTAACATTGTTTGTTGTATGTAACGTTGTGCGTTGGTTGTAAAATTGTCTGGATAATATATAAGACATTCTTACAAAGAAGCTGATACATTTCTATTGTGTTATTTTATGCAAGTCTTATTTAAATTTAGAGACAGAGATTATTTTTCATGGCCCACCAGACCTACTTTATTTATAACATATAAGTGAACGGCAGTTAAGATTCTGCAGTTACCTAGTCTAGAACAATGTTATTATTAAAAGTGAACGACAGTTAAGGTTCTGCAGTTACCTAGTCTAGGACAATGTTATCATTACAAGTGAACGACAGTTAAGATTCTGCAGTTACCTAGTCTAGGACAATGTTATCATTACGAGTGAACGACAGTTAAGATTCTGCAGTTACCTAGTCTAGGACAATGTTATCATTACAAGTGAACGACAGTTAAGATTCTGCAGTTACCTAGTCTAGGACAATGTTATCGTTACATTTTTGTGTCTATAATTCGTCATTGATTCACACTTTGAGAATCATTGAATCAAATTCTCAACAATCTGGCATTGATGTTTTGAAGGGTATCTCAAACTCTCAACAATCTGGCATTGATGTTTTGAAGGGTATCTCAAACTCTCAACAATCTGGCATTGATGTTTTTGAAGGGTATCTCAAACTCTCAACAATCTGGTATTGATGTTTTTGAAGGGTATCTCAAACTCTCAACAATCTGGTATTGATGTTTTTGAAGGGTATCTCAAACTCTCAACAATCTGGCATTGATGTTTTTGAAGGGTATATCAAACTCTCAACAATCTGGCATTGATGTTTTTGAAGGGTATCTCAAACTCTCAACAATCTGGCATTGATGTTTTTGAAGGGTATATCAAACTCTCAACAATCTGGCATTGATGTTTTTGAAGGGTATATCAAACTCTCAACAATCTGGCATTGATGTTTTTGAAGGGTATATCAAACTCTCAACAATCTGGCATTGATGTTTTTGAAGGGTATATCAAACTCTCAACAATCTGGCATTGATGTTTTTGAAGGGTATATCAAACACTGCAACCGTTGGACAGGCCGAAGTTAAAAAAAACAAACATTTTCTGCCACCCCCCCCCCCCCCAATCCCCCACCTATTCAGATCACAAAAAAATCTATTTACAGTTCATAAACCAACATGCATTTAGTGTGTGCTGTTTTTCGCAAGTTTGCTATTTTTTGAGACCCTGCTCAACGGAATAGCTAGCAAAAGTTACTTTATTCTGTTTATTCTACCAAAAAGTCTAGAGGGACGGATGCTCCTGTGGCTCAAGTCCCCGCTATGTCTCCCGTCATGCCTCCAAGTCCATTACACTCCCGGCTGTGGTGGGCATGAAAGAAGGGCACTACAAAAACCTAAAAATTGTCCCATTTAGGTGGGCGATTTTTTAAGAGGGGGCGGATGGTTGTGCGGTAAAGCACTCAACTGTCGACCTGAAGGTCCCTGGTTCGATCTCCGGTGAGGACCAAGGAAAATTTTTCAGGTCTTGGCTCAAGGTCTCTATATATCTCCCGTCGTGCCTCCATGGCCGTCCCATTAGTGGTTTAAAAGATCTAAGAGAGTTCATCTCGTCCTTTCAGGGACTTCACACACCAAAAATGTAAGCTACTTTGTGCTACTTTTTTATAGCTTTAAGCTAAGTAAGGCAACATTGCATACATTCCCTTTTTGATTAAAGATTTAACAAAATAAATGAACCGAATAATGCAAAGGCGTGATGATAACAACGCCGGATAACCGAGAGTCTGTAGTATGTCGTTATCTACCTGTGTCATGATCACGACGTTCAGTAGATCATTATCAGCAGTCTTCGTGATGTACAACCAGAGACCTGGTGTCGCGTTACGGTATTACCACCTTGAACAATTCATTGTGATTTAAATCTTGAAACGTCAGCTCGCTTGCTGCCGGGCTATTATGATTCTGTTCCTAGCTGTGAAGATCGATACCCAAGGCTTATCCCGCCGATTACATGGAAAAACCATTAAAAATAAAACATCGATTACGTCGAACTATTAAGAAGAAGAAGAAAAAAAAAACCAGAGAGATCGATGCGACATTTTAACTCGTACAGTCCAAGTGTTGCCATCTCTCGGGGACTAATTAAGTGTCATCTATAATAGAGTCATTTGAATCAATCACTTCTGATTCACTCACATTGAACGATACAAATCAAACGCCCTCAAAGTGAGTCAAAACAAATTGAACACCATTGCGCGGTAAAAGTTAAAAAATAAATTCAAATGTTTACTTCTAGAATTTAAATATTTTCCGATCCAAATGAAATTTGAATGTTAACATAAAACAAAATTTTGTCACCTCAGACAATTGAGTGAATATTAAGAATGAACTTTATTTGTCTAACAGTAGTAACTCACTCCCTTCATAGATTTATGTACACAATACCGTCATATACTTATTTAAACAATACCTTCATAGATTTATGTACACAATACCTTCAAAGATTTATGTTCACAATACCTTCATAGATTTATGTACACAATACCTTCATAGATTTATGTTCACAATACCTTCATAGATTTATGTACACAATACCTTCAAAGATTTATGTTCACAATACCTTCATAGATTTATGTACACATTTACCTTCATAGACTTATGGTCACAATACCTTCATCGACTTATGTACATAATACCTTCATAGACTGATGTACACAATACCTTAATAGACTTATGGTCACTATAGCTTAATATTCTGATGTTCACAATACCTTCATAGAATTGTGTACACAATACCTTCATTGACTTTTGCACACAATACCTTCATAGACTTTTGCACACAATACCTTCATAGACTTGTGTACACAATACCTTCATAGACTTTTGCACACAATACCTTCATAGACTTATGTACACAATACCTTCATAGACTTGTGTACACAATACCTTCATTAACTTTTGCACACAATACCTTCATAGACTTTTGCACACAATACCTTCATACACGTAACATATTCATTTCTAGAGCCACAATGGATTCATTTGCGGTAAAGGTCACCATCGTATACCATAATAATGTGTGGCTAGTGTAATGTCCAGCCACTTCTAATTCTGATGTTCATTGTTTGATACTAGTTTAAGCTCCACTGTCTGCCCTGAACATATCTATTACGTTCTGTTTTACACATATAAATAACATAAGAATGATAGTTTTAATTCTGGACCTTTTGTACAACTTCGTTTGTTGGATTTAAATGAGTTTTGAATTTAGACTTTGCAAAGAAAAAAAACCCAACAATATTCCCAGCCACACTTAACGTTCTGTAAAGATCAAAGGACCCCCCTGGCCTGTCATTGTCTTCTGTGTAAATGTCCCCGGTTTCCAGAAACTTGTAATTATCAGATTTCTGTTTACCATTTAGTAGAGAAAAAAAATTACGGTTCATTAGTGTTGCTGCAATCACTGATGACGTAAATGGAACAAATAATAGGATTTTTGACCATTGGATGGAGTAGATCACATGATAGAACACTCAGTGCGAGCTTTGAAATGTTAATTTAGCAGCCAATGGTTTTCTTTCTTTTATGTGTGCCAGGAGAAACACAGAAAACAACAACATTTCATAACGGTTTTTTAAATTAAATAAAAAACTTAAAACCCATTAAGTTCCATGCCCTTGTCTTATTGGTCTAAATTACATATAGTTGTATTAATAAATCATTTATCCGTCTATTTCTGAGAAGTTATAATGGACAGGGAACTGGTCTGTTCAATCTGGAGTTAGTTAAAAGGGACCCTAATGTACTTATGGATAGTGAACTAGACAATTAAATTTAGGTTTTAAAAGGGCCTGTAAATTACTTTTGATCAGAACCGTTTAAGAAATTGTCAAAGTAATATTTATCAGTAATACATTTCTACCACACAGACAATCCGGACTTGACCCTTACAGAAATGTACGAATTGACACAAAGACAATAATCTCTACAGTAAATTGAGTTTTTGGTTCGTTTACTGATAATATCCACACTAAATTGAGTTTTTGGTTCGTTTACTGATAATATCCACACTAAATTGTGTTTTTGGTGCGTTCACTAATAATGTCCACACAAAATTGTGTTTTTGGTTCGTTCACTGATAATGTCCACACAAAATTGTGTTTTTGGTTTGTTCACTGATAATGTCCACACAAAATTGTGTTTTTGGTTCGTTCACTGATAATGTCCACACAAAATTGTGTTTTTGGTGCGTTCACTAATAATGTCCACACAAAATAGTGTTTTTGGTGCGTTCACTAATAATGTCCACACAAAATAGTGTGTTTGGTGCATTCACTGATAATGTCCACACTAAATTATGTTTTTGGTTCGTTCACTGATAATGTCCACACAAAATTGTGTTTTTGGTTCGTTCACTGATAATGTCCACACAAAATTGTGTTTTTGGTTCGTTCACTGATAATGTCCACACTAAATTGTGTTTTTGGTGCGTTCACTAATAATGTCCACACAAAATAGTGTGTTTGGTGCATTCACTGATAATGTCCACACTAAATTATGTTTTTGGTTCGTTCACTGATAATGTCCACACAAAATTGTGTTTTTGGTTCGTTCACTGATAATGTGCACACAAAATTGTGTTTTTGGTTCGTTCACTGATAATGTCCACACAAAATTGTGTTTTTGGTTCGTTCACTGATAATGTCCACACAAAATTGTGTTTTTGGTTCGTTCACTGATAATGTCCACACAAAATTGTGTTTTTGGTTCGTTCACTGATAATGTCCACACACAATTGTGTTTTTGGTTCGTTCACTGATAATGTCCACACACAATTGTGTTTTTGGTGCATTCACTGATAATGTCCACACACAATTGTGTTTTGGTGCATTCACTGATAATGTCCACACACAATTGTGTTTTTGGTGCATTCACTGATAATGTCCACACAAAATTGACAATGCACTGGCCATTTATTGAAAACTTAAGTATTACAGGAATCTTAAGATTTGAATGTGTCCGTAAGTGATGGTCTGTAAGTGATGGTCTGTAAGTGATGATCTGTAAGTGATGGTAAATGATAGTCTGTAAGTGATGGTTATTAAGTGATGGTCATTAGGTGATGGTCAGTAATTGATTTTCAGTAAGTGATGATCTCAAAGTGATGGTCTGTAAGGGATGGTCAGTAAGTGATGGTCAGTAAGAGATGGTCAGTACGTGATGGTCAGTAAGAGATGTCTGTAAAAGATTAGCAGAAAATGATTTTAAAAAACCGAAACAAGGGCATCTAATGTTGTCTTCTATTTTCCACCTTGCCACGAAGTGAAAATAAAGTTCCCTTAAGCCCTTAAGGGCTCTTCGGGGCAGATGAAGTGTAGAATTATGTTTCAGTAACCTCGGCATATGAAGTGTAGAATTATGTTTCAGTAACCTCGGCATATGAAGTGTAGAATTATGTTTCAGTAACCTCGGCATATGAAGTGTAGAATTATGTTTCAGTAACCTCGGCATATGAAGTGTAGAATTATGTTTCAGTGACCTCGGCATATGAAGTGTAGAATTATGTTTCAGTAACCTCGGCATATGAAGTGTAGAATTATGTTTCAGTGACCTCGGCATATGAAGTGTAGAATTATGTTTCAGTGACCTCGGCATATAAAGGGATTGTGTGGATAGCACAACGCCCAGCTCCATATACTCCCCAACTTAAAGTCAGGCGCCCATGTAAAGCTGAGTGGACGGGGACTTTCACCAAGACCTGAAAATATTCCAACGTTCTCACTGAGATTCGAACCCGGGAACCTCGACAGTCGAGCACTTTACACCACACGAACACTTGCTAATCACTGCTGACCATGTGAATCAACATTTCACATCCACAGTAAGTAAAAAAAAAAAGAAGTAGAAGTAGACCTATATGTCTCAATCACCACCATAGCAGATGCCGCAACAAATTTGTAGGCATGACAGAGGACACATCCAGTTAATGACACCTCTTCACAGAGGACACATGAGACAATTGTTAGGCAACATCCAGTTAATGACACATCTTCACAGAGGACACATGAGACAATTGTTAGGCAACATCCAGTTAATGACACATCTTCACAGAGGACACATGAGACAATTGTTAGGCAACATCCAGTTAATGACACATCTGCCTGAAGCAGAAGTTCTCTATGTTTGGGCTTGCGAGCTGGTTTGAAATGGGTCACCATCATTTCAATGAAGTTAATTGAATTAGTATAAAAAATGTTACATTTTTTTTTTCTTTTCTTTACACGCGTGTCTTACAAGATTGAGAAACAATTGTCCAATGTATTAGTCGAAGTTTAGAACATGTCGATATGCAGACGTTTGTCAACGTACCACAGTACGTACATAACCATTGTACACATTGTTAGCTCAGCACTAGGGAGAAGGCTTGACATGTACTGAAGTGTTACCCCGAAGTCAATAACAATCCATTAGTCACATGACTAGTGTACAAATATGTTAACGCGACACACCACTGAATGCAGCCAATCACATTACTAGCTAGTGTTGCAGTCAACAAGTTCGCACTTTTAATTCAATTAGATGGGATTCAGTTAGATGGGATTTCTTTCGCTAATGTTATTTTTTTCTAATCTGACTTGACCCTAAGTACATGTTACTTTACACCTTCGCTCTTAACAGCTGACATACCGACATGTTCCGGTCACTGGATTATTAGTACTGACGCTATCTTTTTGTTTGTTTGTACACATGCCCATGTTTGTCTGTTTGTACATATGCCCATGTTTGAATGTTTGTATACATGCCCATGTGTGTATGTTTGTACACATGCCCATGTTTGTATGTTTGTAAATATATACAGTGACTTTATGGCTGATGTTTAGCTATTGATGTAATAAATATATACAATGTTTTTATGGCTGATGTTTAGCTATTGATGTACTAAATATATACAATGTTTTTATGGCTGATGTTTAGCTATTGATGTAATAAAAATTCTAATGACTTACTGGTGTTTGGTACTTCATGCACCAATTTGACACCACGAAACCAGACAGTTATATTCTATTGTTATTCCAACTATATGGAGTCCTACAAGTAGGAGAGTACTTCATTTTAACTCTAATTAAGTCCCCACTTACTCAAGTATGTACTCATTTTTTTAAACAATTTAATTGCATAAGTTAATCTAAAGTAAAATGGATAAGAGAACAGCATGGTTGATGTATAGTCATATAAACTATGTACAAAATCTGATGTTTAATTCTTCATGGGTAAAGCTGAGAAGTACATTACGTATGATGCTCAGAAGTACTTTACATAAGATGTTCAGAAGTACTTTAGTATGATGCTCAGAAGTACTTTACATAAGATGTTCAGAAGTACTTTACGTATGATGTTCAGAAGTACTTTACATATGATGTTCAAAGTACTTTACATATGATGTTCAGAAGTACTTTATATATGATGTTCAGGAATACATTACGTATGATGTTCAGAAGTACTTTAATATGATGTTCAGAAGTACTTTATGTATGATTCTCAGAAGTACTTTACATAAGATGTTCAGAAGTACTTTACATATGATGTTCAGAAGTACTTTACATATGATGTTCAGAAGTACTTTACGTATGATGTTTAGTTCATCAAACTTCTGAGTGAAAGATCCCATCTCCAAGGAATATTTATTTTCAGTGACCGATTTTATCGATTTCTTAGATAGTTGCACGAGATAAGCACCTTATATAAGCACAATACATAAGCACCTTACATTCAAACTCGTCTTTCCCACCGCCAAACGTTCTCTTTGTTATAAAGCAACAATAGCACAGCGAACCGGAAGTTCAGCCAAGAATCACACATGTCTTGACAAAGCCAGATATAGATGCTTTCTTCTTGTTGTTTTATTTAAATATTATTTTATTAGATCCTTTGCTAAGGAGTAGGGGAGGTTGAGTACTTTATCATATTTTTATTTATCAGTAGGTTCTACCTTTTTCACCACTAATTCCTTTTTTCGTACGTGGAGTGGACATTGGACACAACATGGAATATCAAATCGGCCTTAGCAGAACACGGAGATTTTTGGCGAGTGCTGTGTGCGAACTCTGAACACAATTTTAGTTCTGCTATAGTTTGGTGACAAAAGAACACAATTTTAGTTCTGCTATAGTTTGGTGACAAAAGAACACAATTTTAGTTTTGCTATAGTTTGGTGATAAAAGAACACAATTTTAGTTCTGCTATAGTTTGGTACATATTCCAATATAATCTGGAAGTTGTCAGAAGTCAGTAACTGGAAACTGGAGCTCCTGCACATTCAAAAGAAATGTGACATGAATTTTAAATGACTCTCTTGAGACTTACATTCAAGTACCAGCCTTGTCCGTGGCATTGTCCATGTAAAAAAAATGTTTTCAAAAAAATTTCCTGACCAGTTTTCTTTTCTCCATTTAACAGAGATCAGAGAACAAGAAAAGATTTCATTTGTTGTTATAATGATGTACAATAGAAGTATGGACTAACTACCGGTACATGTAAACTAATCATGGTTTCTCAAGATGTTGTTATAATGATGTATAATAGAAGTATGGACTAACTACCGGTACATGTAAACTAATCATGGTTTCTCAAGATGTTGTTATAATGATGTACAATAGAAGTATGGACTAACTACCGGTACATGTAAACTAATCATGGTTTCTCAAGATGTTGTTATAATGATGTACAATAGAAGTATGGACTAACTACCGGTACATGTAAACTAATCATGGTTTCTCAAGATGTTGTTATAATGATGTACAATAGAAGTATGGACTAACTACCGGTACATGTAAACTAATCATGGTTTCTCAAAATGTTGTTATAATGATGTACAATAGAAGTATGGACTAACTACCGGTACATGTAAACTAATCATGGTTTCTCAAGATGTTGTTATAATGATGTACAATAGAAGTATGGACTAACTACCGGTACATGTAAACTAATCATGGTTTCTCAAGATGTTGTTATAATGATGTACAATAGAAGTATGGACTAACTACCGGTACATGTAAACTAATCATGGTTTCTCAAAATGTTGTTATAATGATGTACAATAGAAGTATGGACTAACTACCGGTACATGTAAACTAATCATGGTTTCTCAAAATATTTTGTAAAAAGAAAATGTAAAAACAAACTTCTCAAGATGTTAAATCCAAAAGTTGTGTGTGGTTTTAAAATGAAGGCCATATAATCTCGTTAAATCTGGCAACGTGTTGGCTCCTGGTATTAAATCGCTTCACGTTTAGCTGCAATAAATTCTGAAAGAATTAAAAAATAACAACATTTGTCTTGAAAGTCATTTATTATTGAACATTGAACATCCATGTAATTTATTTAAAACATAAACTTAGAAGCAAACATAACAATGTATATACTTTTTGGTTTGTCATGGCTTTATATGTATTCCCATTGCTTTATGACGTGTTAACAATAGTTATAGTTCAGATTTTATTTAATTTAGGATTTGTGTATTATTGTTTAGTTGTTTTTACTATGTAAGTATTATGATTTGTTTCTACAATATATGTATTGTGGTTTAATTGTTTCTATGATATAGTGTAGCTTCTCTTTGAGGAAACATCGGCATCATGGTTGTTTTCTACATTTCATGAACTGTTCCTATATTTATACCGCAGATTGTCTGACGTCAATACTCTCTCTCTCTCTCTCTCTCTCTCTCTCTGTGTGTGTGTGTGTGTGTGTGTTTGTGTGTGATATACCCAATTATATACTTCCTTAGTACTTTGAGTCATCCAGTTGATTAATCAGAATTGGTTTAATATTCACCTTCATTCCAGTCATTAAAGGTGGGCGGATAAATTGACACAGCAGCATTTGGTCGGACGCCCCCCACGATAGAGAGGGAGGAATATGTCAATAGGCACGGGAAGCATTATTTCATTGATTGCTAGTTTCAACTCTTGACTGACGCTGGGTGTGGGGTGAGGGGGGGGGAGCCATCACTTGTAGGCGGCAAATGTAACTCTGTGTGTGTGTGTGTGTGTGTGTTTTAAGTTGTGTATTATTTTTTTTTTTATTTTAGCTGTGCACATTTGTTATTGGAGACAGATTAATGACTGGTGCTAGGTTTAGGATGTAAGGTGTGCGACTAGTGACGTAGGTATTGATGGTAAACTGTGACAGTGAAATGTTATTTTTATAAAATGAAAGACACATGTTTATAACTTTTGGACATGCCACGATTGAACAACAAACTAATCCTGTGACAATATGTTGTTATTTTGTTATGAATAATTATGTGCTTCAATATTATAGTCTCAAATCAGACATAAATAAAGATATAATTGGTAAAAAAATAAAACTTAATAAACAGACTTGTGAATTTATATATATACATACACACGCACACACACACATTTTAATGGTTTTTATAAGCAAATTAATAATTTGTGTTTTTCCATTATTATTTTATTTCGCTATAAAAATCCGAGTTTTTAGTATTTTTGTAATGGAAATAGTCCATGGCAACAATTCGCCATATTTCATGTTATTGGCTTTCATTTCTCAACCAATGGTAGTGGTCTTTTTATAACGCGATGCTCATTCTGTATTATATATCTTCTGTTCAAACTCAATTTAAATATTAAAACGTACAGTGTATAGCAACCAATACATATCACGGGTCATGCGATGAACCGGTTGCACCGCATTTTGTCTACTTCAATGTGTGTCCTAAAATAACTTGAAACATTTCCCGGTTTGTTTTTTTATTTACCATGCTACAAGGGAGGGGAAAAAAAACCTTTCTCATCATCTGGCATTCTAGGTTATTGAAAAATACATTTCTTGTTTAGTTTCGAGTTTCTTCTCATGAGAAATTCGTCCCATCTCCATCAGCTCGAATTTCAGTTTGTGAACTTTTTATTCTGCATTTTTTTTGTAAGTTAAAGAGTTTCTTCCCTTGATCATCGAAGTCGGGCAGAGTTACCTTATAAAGATGAAACTTTTCTGTTTCGTAGCTCATGGTTTCTTCTCGGCTTGTTTCTTCTTGTTTGTTCCATGTGAATGGGTCGGCGTATTGATTCAGAGATCGGTTTAGGGCCGCAAAACGTTTTTTTTTTTTATTATGACGGCATGTGTTGTTTGGGATAGACACTGTATACAGGGTTGGGTGTGCTTTATGTTATGTTTTATTTATATAGATAATGTCTCATGTTATGGAGAATGTTTTCGATTTGTTCAAAACGTGGGCGTGTTTATTTTTGGGTTGAAACCATCTCATTACATTATGTATGTATATTAATGTGTTGTAGTATTGAGATTTAGGCGTGTCTCATTAAATTATGTATGTATATTCTTGTGTTGTAGTATTGAGGTATAGGCGTGTCTCATTACATTATGTATGTATATTGTTGTGTTGTAGTATTGAGATTTAGGCGTGTCTCATTACATTATGTATGTATATTATTGTGTTGTAGTATTGAGGTATAGGCGTGTCTCATTCCATTATGAATGTATATTATTGTGTTGTAGTATTGAGATTTAGGCGTGTCTTATTACATTATGTATGTATATTATTGTGTTGTAGTATTGAGATTTAGGCGTGTCTCATTACATTATGAATGTATATTATTGTGTTGTAGTATTGAGATTTAGGCGTGTCTCATTACATTATGAATGTATATTATTGTGTTGTAGTATTGAGGTATAGGCGTGTCTCATTACATTATGTATGTATATTATTGTGTTGTAGTATTGAGGTATAGGCGTGTCTCATTACATTATGTATGTATATTATTGTGTTGTAGTATTGAGGTATAGGCGTGTCTCATTACATTATGAATGTATATTATTGTGTTGTAGTATTGAGGTATAGGCGTGTCTCATTACATTATGTATGTATATTATTGTGTTGTAGTATTCAGCTGTGGGCGTGTCCTAATGTAATTCAGCTGTCGGCATGCCCTAATGTAATTCAGCTGTGGGCATGCCTTAACGTAATTCAGCTGTGGCCATGCCCTAATGTAATTCAGCTGTGGGCGAGCCCTAATGTAATTCAGCTGTGGGCGTGTCCTAATGTAATTCAGCTGTGGGCGTGCTCTAATGTAATTCAGCTGTGGGCGTGTCCTAATGTAATTCAGCTGTGGGCGTGCCCTAATGTAATTCAGCTGTGGGCGTGTCCTAATGTAATTCAGCTGTGGGCGTGTCCTAATGTAATTCAGCTGTGGGCATGCCCTAATGTAATTCAGCTGTGGGCGTGCCCTAATGTATTTCAGCTGTGGGCGTGTCCTAATGTAATTCAGCTGTGGGCGTGTCCTAATGTAAGTCAGCTGTGGGCGTGTCCTAATGTAATTCAGCTGTGGGCGGTTTCTTTCTATTTTTTTTCCTTTTTATTATTTTTTTAACATGGGGGAGAGGTGGTGTAGTACAACTGTTTAACGTGTGGGGTGGGGTAGGGTACAACTGTTTAAAGTGTTGGTGTGTGAAATCGTTTAGAGTGTGTGGGGTGTACAACTGTTTAAAGTGTTGGTGTGTGAAAACGTTTAGAGTGTGTGGGGTGTACAACTGTTTAAAGTGTTGGTGTGTGAAATCGTTTAGAGTGTGTGGGGTGTACAACTGTTTAAGGTGTGGGTGTGTGAAATCGTTTAGAGTGTGTGGGGTGTACAACTGTTTAACGTGTGGGTGTGTGAAATCGTTTAAAGTGTGTGGGGTGTACAACTGTTTA
The DNA here is from genome assembly GCA_021962125.1 of Bulinus truncatus. Taxonomy (NCBI): domain Eukaryota; kingdom Metazoa; phylum Mollusca; class Gastropoda; family Planorbidae; genus Bulinus; species Bulinus truncatus. The sequence goes on from JAGDYQ010000125.1 coordinate 2,192,270, forward strand.
AGGTGTGGGTGTGTGAAATCGTTTAGAGTGTGTGGGGTGTACAACTGTTTAACGTGTGGGTGTGTGAAATCGTTTAAAGTGTTTGGGGTGTACAACTGTTTAACGTGTGGGTGTGTGAAATCGTTTAGAGTGTGTGGGGTGTACAACTGTTTAACGTGTGGGTGTGTGAAATCGTTTAGAGTGTGTGGGGTGTACAACTGTTTAACGTGTGGGTGTGTGAAATTGTTTAGAGTGTGTGGGGTGTACAACTGTTTAACGTATGGGTGTGTGAAATTGTTTAGAGTGTGTGGGGTGTACAACTGTTTAACGTGTGGGTGTGTGAAATTGTTTAAAGTTGTGGGGTGTACAATTGATTAACGTGTGGGGTTACGTAAACAACTGTTTAACGTGAGATAAAATTTCATGGTTTTGATTTCCCTCGTGGTACATTTTGTAGAATAATACCAATAATGTCTGTAATCACATATCACTTTATAAACACTGAAAGTAGTTTGTAGGACAACAGAAATGGTATCTAAATACTCGCTATTAGGGGACTTATTTATGAAAACTAATCCGAGATTTGGTTGCTTACATAAAATGTGACCAATAAGGATTAATAAATAAATCAACTCAATATCTCTATACAGCTGTTAAAATAATTAGACTCGGTAAAACGCAGTAACTAGATATTTAACCAATTGTAACTGTAATTAAATTTTTGAACAACCAAAGTCCAATCAGCTGTAGAATCGTCTAAACTATTTAACCCTCTTATAAAAGCAACTAGACTCTCATTGCAGATAAAACTCTCTAATTAAGCTGTAGCAGTAACATTTATCTCTATGGCAGCTACTAGTCACTCTCTCTGATGACTTAATCTGTAATTAAACTCTGCAGCCTGCTATGGCGGTAAATAAAATTTTCATCCAGCTTAAACAACAACTAAACTCTCTAGCCAGCTGTAGCGGTAACTAAACTCTCTAGCCAGATGTAGCGGTAACTAAACTCTCTAGCCGGATGTAGCGGTAACTAAACTCTCTAGCCAGCTGTAGCGGTAACTAAACTCTCTAGCCAGCTGTAGCGGTAACTAAACTCTCTAGCAAGCTGTAGCAGTAACTAAACTCTCTAGCAAGCTGTAGCAGTAACTAAACTCTCTAGCCAGCTGTAGCGGTAATTAAACTCTCTAGCAAGCTGTAGCGGTAACTAAACTCTCTAGCCAGCTGTAGCGGTAACTAAACTCTCTAGCCAGCTGTAGCGGTAACTAAACTCTCTAGCCAGCTGTAGCGGTAACTAAACTCTCTAGCCAGCTGTAGCGGTAATTAAACTCTCTAGCAAGCTGTAGCGGTAACTAAACTCTCTAGCAAGCTGTAGCGGTAACTAAACTCTCTAGCGAGCTGTAGCGGTAACTAAACTCTCTAGCCAGCTGTAGCGGTAACTAAACTCTCTAGCCAGCTGTAGCGGTAACTAAACTCTCTAGCCAGCTGTAGCGGTAACTAAACTCTCTAGCCAGCTGTAGCGGTAACTAAACTACGTCCCTCACCCAGCGGCTATTCTCCTGATGCATCTCATGAAATGACCAGAGTCTGATCACATGATGTAGTATCTTTGTAATTGACCTGGCCATCAGAGGTCAATGTCTGTATAGGATCTATCTCCACTTAAACTCCACCCCCCCCCTCTCTCTCTCTCTCTCTCTCTCTCTCTGTCTCTCTCTCTCTCTCTCTCTGTCTCTCTCTCCCCCCCCTCTATCTCTCCACCCCCTCTCTCTCTCTTTTCAACTACTTTTCTGTACATGACCACAAGAAGAGAAATGGAATTATTGATTCACAGTACGCCAGACATGTTGTAAGGTTTAAAACAGAACCATAGATATGGTAGATATATGTTGGGTTTTTTCCTATGTGGAGAACGTCTGTGGAGTGGCCCAAAGTACTCTTATAATGACTGTGAGCAAAGTATACTACTTAGTTCTAACTATAATGTTCTATGTCTGAAGTAAGTTCAAAGCACTCTATATAATGGCAATTTTTCTGATCTACAGTCCGTAGCACACACACACACACATACAAGGGTCTGTCTGATAGTCTTTAGCTCTTTACATAATGTTCAGATATAGTGCAAAAGATCATTGATTGGAAGTTGGTTCATTTACTCCAACGAAGTTGTTAACAAAGCTGTGAAATATTTTCTTGTGCTGTTGTCCTCTTATAATCTGTCCTTGTTGTGTTTAATTGTAGTTAGCTCTGTTTTCCTCACAGTGACCCAAATAAGTCAAGTTGACCTGATACACAGCCGAGATGATTTCATAAGGTCAAATTGATTTTGAAGATATCTAAGTTAATTTCACACCAGTCGAGTGATTTCACACCAGTCGAGTGATTTCACTACAGTCAAGTGATTTCACACCAGTCGAGTTCAAGGATGGGCTGGTCCAAAAGTCGATGGATGAAGTGATGTTACAATCTAATGACGAAGTGATGTTACAATCTAATGATGAAGTGATGTTACAATCTAATGACGAATTGATGTTACTATCTAATGACGAAGTGATGTTACAATCTAATGACGAAGTGATGTTACAATCTAATGACGAAGTGATGTTACAATCTAATGACGAAGTGATGTTACAATCTAATGTTGAAGCGATGTTACAATCTAATGACGAAGCGATGTAACAATCTAATGACGAAGTGATGTTACAATCTAATGACGAAGTGATGTTATAATCTAATGTAAATAAAAGGCCAGTGATGTGCAACAAGTGACGTGTCGCGGGTCAAACGGTCTGGAGGACCGTAGTTTGCCCATGGCTGGTCTAGTTGATGTCATAGTCAAGTTGATTTCATTTCTTAGTTTCATAGGATGGCCACTCCCAATTCATTGTCTTATACGATGGTCACTCCCAATTCATTGTCTTATTGGATGGTCACTCCCAATTCATTGTCTTATTGGATGGCCACTCCCAATTCATTGTCTTATAGGATGGTCACTCCCAATTCATTGTCTTATACGATGGTCACTCCCAATTCATTGTCTTATTGGATGGTCACTCCCAATTCATTGTCTTATAGGATGGTCACTCCCAATTCATTGTCTTATTGGATGGCCACTCCCAATTCATTGTCTTATACGATGGTCACTCCCAATTCATTGTCTTATACGATGGTCACTCCCAATTCATTGTCTTATTGGATGGTCACTCCCAATTCATTGTCTTATAGGATGGCCACTCCCAATTCATTGTCTTATACGATGGTCACTCCCAATTCATTCTTATAGGAAGGTCACTCCCAACTCATTGTCTTATACGATGGTCACTCCCAATTCATTGTCTTATAGGAAGGTCACTCCCAATTCATTGTCTTATTGGATGGTCACTCCCAATTCATTGTCTTATAGGAAGGTCACTCCCAATTCATTGTCTTATAGGAAGGTCACTCCAAATTCATTGTATTATACGATGGTCACTCCCAATTCATTGTCTTATTGGATGGTCTAGCCCAATGTTAAGACAAAGACGATGTCCCAATCACTAGGCCTGTACACATAGCCCAAAGCTTATTGGCTGGACTGGCTTTACGATTCATAACAAACACATTTTTCGTACACTGTTTATTGCACTCTACTTGTGTTGACTGAAGAGAACCAGACCAGAGATGGTCGGCATTGTAAAATAAATTAGTTCCATTTAGATTTCTTATGAAACAAAATATTACAAATTATAGCTCGATGCATCTTTTTATCTTTGGGCTTAACTTGAATCCAAGTGTTAAGATACAATCAAATTAAGTTTCATAATGTTTATATGATGGGTCCCCAAATAGTCGAGGCACGAGAATGTCAAGAAATATTGTGTTGGTATAATGGAAAATACGTTCGACAAAATTGTATGAAATCTACGTTTAATTAAAAATGTAAGGATACAATCGATATTTGCACAATTTATAGAGACAAGTCTAAATGTTAGAACCTTGATAATGTCTAATGCATGGAGGAGACATGAAGAAATGTTAGAGTATGTTTAATATTGACAGAAATGCAAGTAAGGGAGACAATTTGTCATCAATTAACATCAAATGTTTTACACTCAGCATTAAGAGTTTTTTAAAAAAAATTTCATCGTGCGTATCAATTTTTCGAATGAACTTAAATGTCCGCATAGTTCCATGGTTATGTGTATCAATTTTTTCGAATCAACTTATACATCAAAATATCTGGATATTGCAAGAGATCTCGAAAAAAAAAATCAGATCCCGGACACAGCGACTCAAGATATCGCATCGAAACCTTTGTCGGTATGTTATAATGGCGTGTTAGAGGTATAAAATCAAGATATCACATTGAAGACGTAATAATTTCAACACAAACAAATTTATCTTATGGCAGAAAATCATAACGCATTTTTTTTACATTTCTAATCACAACTTATTTGGCATTGATTTCTTCCCCATTGATTTCATTATTTGACAAGAAATCTGGCCAAACCATAATGGTGTCTAAAAATAAAAAACAATCCAAACCACGGGAAATAAAGCGCAATAACTCTGATAAACAAGTAGCATAATTTGGTCTGTCCACCATATAAAACCGAAGGTCGGACAACAAATATAGTCCAGCCACTAGTTTATCAAAGCTGTCGTACAGAAATAGCACAACATAACACACGAGTTCTAAGTGATGAGCTTAAAGTAGCGACACACAATACACCAATACTACAATTAACTAACTTAAAGTAGCGACACACAATCCACCAATACTACAAGTAACTAACTTAAAGTAGCGACACACAATACACCATTGCCACAAGTAACTAACTTAAAGTAGCGACACACAATACACCAATGTCACAAGTAACTAACTTAAAGTAGCGACACACAATACACCATTGCCACAAGTAACTAAATTAAAGTAGCGACACACAATACATCAATGCCACAAGTAACTAACTTCAAATGACATTGTCCATGTGTTGCCATTTATTTCTGTTTTTTCTGTACTAAGCTCAGTGCTAAGTAATGCAGACCAGGGAGGTGCTGGTACAGGGGGGACGGGGTGTGACTTCGCCAGGAGTTCTTTGGGTTTTGACCAAATAAATTAATTTAATTCATATATGTGTGATAATTATTATATTACTAGATCAAAGGCCGGGTCCCGGACCGGCGAGTGACTCCTTATAATTGAGTTGTATCCCTTTGACCATCTTTACAACTTTACATAATTTGCGGCAAGAGTTCACTCCCATTGAGTGAGACTATTTTTAGATAATATGCGGTTCTATTGAGGTGAAATTAAGAAACAATCAAATAAAATCAGATTACTGCATTTCGCATTACATTCACTACACTGTTGGTAAATTCTGATAGATATTACATTCACTACACTGTTGGTAAATTCTGATAGATATTACATTCACTACACTGTTGGTAAATTCTGATAGATATTACATTCACTACACTGTTGGTAAATTAAATTCTGATAGATATTACATACACTACACTGTTGGTAAATTAAATTCTGATAGATATTTGCAACTAACGAATTTTTCTCATTATTGTTCATCGTGGACTTTCATAGTCCAGCATGTCACAGATGCAGATGTTTACAACATGTCACAAATGCAGATGTTTATAACATGTCACAGATGCAGATGTTTGTAACATGTCACAGATGCAGATGTTTATAACATGTCACAGATGCAGATGTTTATAACATGTCACAGATGCAGATGTTTATAACATGTCACTGATGCAGATGTTTATAACATGTCACAGATGCAGATGTTTATAACATGTCACAGATGCTGATGTTTATAACATGTCACAGATGCAGATGTTTATAACATGTCACAGATGCTGAAGTTTATAACATGTCACAGATGCAGATGTTTATAACATGTCACAGATGCTGATGTTTATAACATGTCACAGATGCAGATGTTTATAACATGTCACAGATGCAGATGTTTATAACATGTCATAGATGCAGATGTTTATAACATGTCACAGATGCAGATGTTTATAACATGTCACAGATGCTGATGTTTATAACATGTCACAGATGCAGATGTTTATAATACGTATTTGAATGGTGTAGCACTTTTTTATTCTGCTTTGTTCGCCGATGTAGCGGGAACTCACCCCGCATAGCATGGCAGACACCACCAAAAACGCTGGTGTGGAAGGCACACAACATCATGCCCTGCTAAAAGTAACGGTGCAAAAATATTATTACAGGATTGGAAAAAAAAATAAAGAAAATTAGAAAAAAAAACAGTCATTTATATGCACACACATGATAGAATTTCTATGTGGCATTTTGTAGTCACATAACTTGGCGACACTGCATGTTAACATTGTGTGACACGTTATTGATAACAATGTCATCATTGGTGTAGCATCACGATCAGTTGGCCCCCAGCTCTCACCACGCCCCCCAACGTACACTCACCCTCTTACACTCACCCTCCCATTCTCCCCTTTACAACCTTCCCGTGCACGCAAACAATTCAATCATGGCTCAGACCACAAAAAATCAGCCCAAACAATCGGTCTTTCACCCCCTCCACACTCACACACACACACACACCTCTCCGACCAACTGCACGCGTAATTGGTTAAACCAGTGATTCTAAATGTGTGGCTTTCAATATGATTGGAAGTGGTTCTCCAAATAATTCTAACAATGAGTTGATCAAATTTTTCTAAAATTAATTTTCCATTTCTTTTATTTACCCCTTATTTTTTTCTTCCGGCGAGACTTGTAAACTGGTGATATATTTAAGTGGGGTGCTAATAGCGGGCCTTGTAAACTGGTGATATATTTAAGTGGGGTGCTAATAGCGGGCCTTGTAAACTGGTGATATATTTAAGTGGGGTGCTAATAGCGGGCCTTGTAAACTGGTGATATATTTAAGTGGGCTGCTAATGGTGAGCCTTGTAAACTGGTGATATATTTAAGTGGGGTGCTAATAGCGGGCCTTGTAAACTGGTGATATATTTAAGTGGGGTGCTAATAGCGGGCCTTGTAAACTGGTGATATATTTAAGTGGGGTGCTAATAGCGGGCCTTGTAAACTGGTGATATATTTAAGTGGGGTGCTAATAGCGGGCCTTGTAAACTGGTGATATATTTAAGTGGGGTGCTAATAGCGGGTCTTGTAAACTGGTGATATATTTAAGTGGGGTGCTAATAGCGGGCCTTGTAAACTAGTGATATATTTAAGTGGGCTGCTTATGGTGAGCCTTGTAAACTGGTGATATATTTAAGTGAGGAGCTAATAGCGAGCCTTGTAAACTGGTGATATATTTAAGTAGGGTGCTAATAGCGGGCCTTGTAAACTGGTGATATATTTAAGTGGGGTGCTAATAGCGGGCCTTGTAAACTGGTGATATATTTAAGTGCGGTGCTAATAGCGGGCCTTGTAAACTGGTGATATATTTAAGTGGGGTGCTAATAGCGGGCCTTGTAAACTGGTGATATATTTAAGTGGGCTGCTAATAGCGGGCCTTGTAAACTGGTGATATATTTAAGTGGGGTGCTAATAGATGGCCCTGTAAACTGGTGATATATTTAAGTGGAGTGCTGGTGATATATTTAAGTGGGGTGCTAATAGCGAGCCTTGTAAACTGGTGATATATTTAAGTGGGGTGCTAATAGCGAGCCTTGTAAGCTGGTGATATATTGAAGTGGGGTGCTAATTGTGAGCCTTGTAAACTGGTGATATATTTAAGTGGGGTGCTAATAGCGAGCCTTGTAAACTGGTGATATATTTAAGTGGGGTGCTAATAGCGGGCCTTGTAAACTGGTGATATATTTTAGTGGGGTGCTAATAGCGGGCCTTGTAAACTGGTGATATATTTAAGTGGGGTGCTAATAGAGGGCCCTGTAAACTGGTGATATATTTAAGTGGAGTGCTGGTGATATATTTAAGTGGGGTGCTAATAGCGAGCCTTGTAAACTGGTGATATATTTAAGTGGGGTGCTAATAGCGGGCCTTGTAAACTGGTGATATATTTTAGTGGGGTGCTAATAGCGGGCCTTGTAAACTGGTGATATATTGAAGTGGGGTGCTAATACCGAGCTTTGTAAACTGGTGATATATTTAAGTGGGGTGCTAATAGCGGGCCTTGTAAACTGGTGATATATTTAAGTGGGGTGCTAATAGCGGGCCTTGTAAACTGGTGATATATTTAAGTGGGGTGCTAATAGCGGGCCTTGTAAACTGGTGATATATTTAAGTGGGCTGCTAATGGTGAGCCTTGTAAACTGGTGATATATTTAAGTGGGGTGCTAATAGCGGGCCTTGTAAACTGGTGATATATTTAAGTGGGGTGCTAATAGCGGGCCTTGTAAACTGGTGATATATTTAAGTGGGGTGCTAATAGCGGGCCTTGTAAACTGGTGATATATTTAAGTGGGGTGCTAATAGCGGGCCTTGTAAACTGGTGATATATTTAAGTGGGGTGCTAATAGCGGGTCTTGTAAACTGGTGATATATTTAAGTGGGGTGCTAATAGCGGGCCTTGTAAACTAGTGATATATTTAAGTGGGCTGCTTATGGTGAGCCTTGTAAACTGGTGATATATTTAAGTGAGGAGCTAATAGCGAGCCTTGTAAACTGGTGATATATTTAAGTAGGGTGCTAATAGCGGGCCTTGTAAACTGGTGATATATTTAAGTGGGGTGCTAATAGCGGGCCTTGTAAACTGGTGATATATTTAAGTGCGGTGCTAATAGCGGGCCTTGTAAACTGGTGATATATTTAAGTGGGGTGCTAATAGCGGGCCTTGTAAACTGGTGATATATTTAAGTGGGGTGCTAATAGCGGGCCTTGTAAACTGGTGATATATTTTAGTGGGGTGCTAATAGCGGGCCTTGTAAACTGGTGATATATTTAAGTGGGGTGCTAATAGAGGGCCCTGTAAACTGGTGATATATTTAAGTGGAGTGCTGGTGATATATTTAAGTGGGGTGCTAATAGCGAGCCTTGTAAACTGGTGATATATTTAAGTGGGGTGCTAATAGCGGGCCTTGTAAACTGGTGATATATTTTAGTGGGGTGCTAATAGCGGGCCTTGTAAACTGGTGATATATTGAAGTGGGGTGCTAATACCGAGCCTTGTAAACTGGTGATATATTTAAGTGGGCTGCTAATAGAGGGCCTTGTAAACTGGTGATATATTTAAGTGGGGTGTTAATAGCGAGCCTTGGAAACTGGTGATATATTTAAGTGGGGTGCTAATATCAACAAAATGTGAGAGTCACTGGCCTAAAACATTAGATGATATGCCACCTATTTGTAAACCAGAAAACGGGGACTGTAGAACGTGGGGCACGGGTTGGTTGATGGTTTGTGTCGTGCGATGGGGCTATCTGTACTCGCCAGAAGGCAAGGAAGACACTCACGAAAAAATGACAGTTGTAGCTGCATGCCGTGAAGGTGACATGTCAGAAAATACGCTAACGGAAAACATCATCATTAGAACCAAACAAAAAACGGGGACATTCTAGGTTAATACTTGGTGTTTATGTGGGGGGATAATTGGTTCAACAGCTAATGTTGGACTCCCACAAAATGATTAGCTTATTTCATTGGCTGTTTTTTAATGTTACATGTTTACTTTGTATGCAACAGTCTGAGCAGTAAATATGTGGAACGTTGACTGGAAATAGATGACCCGATGTTTTTGTGATCGAACCAATTATTATAAATGTGATCCATAGGCTAGTTTGTCATTTTAAGACTTTAAACAAATTAATCCATTGTTTGTAGAAATGAAAAAAAATACATTAAGAAAAATATTAAATTTTTGATGAGTAGTAAAAAATCTACAATGCATACAACATGTATAAGGAAGTGTGTCACAACATGTATAAGGAAGTGTGTTACAACATGTATAAGGAAGTGTGTCACAACATGTATAAGGAAGTGTGTCACAACATGTATAAGGAAGTGTGTCACAATATGAATGATTATTATTATATCCTTTTTACTTGACCAAGATATTTTAATGTCTCACGTGATACTTGTTTATGTAGTCTGTATTAAATCTAATTTCGTTTCAAAAATATTATTCTTTCTCCATTTTTCCCCGAGTGATTCACACCTAAGAATCTATTGAGAAACGTAAATTGTCCAGATCCACCAAATGTATCTCAGTCAATGATGTTTGTAAATTAAAACGTGTGATAAGTCAATGATAATTTAATAATTAGTCAATGATAAGTCAAAAATGATTTAATAATAAATCAATGATAATTTAATAATTAGTCAATGATAAGTCAAAGATGATTTAATAATAAGTCAATGATAATTTAATAATTAGTCAATGATAAGTCAAAGATGATTTAATAATAGGTCAATGATAATTTAATAATTAGTCAATGTTAAGTCAAAGATGATTTAATAATAAGTCAATGATAATTTAATAATTAGTCAATGATAAGTCAAAGATGATTTAATAATAAGTCAATGATAATTTAATAATTAGTCAATGATAAGTCAAAGATGATTTAATAATAAGTCAATGATAATTCGACGATACATGAGTCAATGATTACCAATTTCCAAGGCTGTCCCGTTGAACTTTACAACATAATAATTAATATACAATGATCCGACGACTAGGGTATTCACATGTTTCAATCAACTTTTAAAATATCACATCAACACAATATTTAATGTATGCAGTCAATTTTGTCCAGCAGGGTCAGTAAAAGACTGAATCTGAAAGTATTGGCTGCTAGAATGCAACCGGTCCCACTCTATGATTCTAGTATTAGGTTTTGTTAACCAATGCACTCTAAGATGCTAGTATTTGGTTTTGTTAACCAATGCACTCTATGATGCTAGTATTTGGTTTTGTTAACCAATGCACTCTATGATGCTAGTATTTGGTTTTGTTAACCAATGCACTCTATGATGCTAGTATTAGGGTTTGTTAACCAATGCACTCTATGATTCTAGTATTAGGTTTTGTTAACCAATGCACTCTATGATGCTAGTATTTGGTTTTGTTAACCAATGCACTCTATGATTCCAGTATTTGGTTTTGTTAACCAATGCACTCTATGATGCTGGTATTTGGTTTTGTTAACCAATGCACTCTATGATGCTGGTATTTGGTTTTGTTAACCAATGCACTCTATGATTCTAGTATTAAGTTTTGTTAACCAATGCACTCTATGATTCTAGTATTTGGTTTTGTTAACCAATGCACTCTATGATGCTGGTATTTTGTTTTGTTAATTAATGCACTCTATGATTCTGGTATTTTGTTTTGTTAACCAATGCACTCTATGATGCTAGTATTTTGTTTTGTTAACCAATGCACTCTATGATTCTAGTATTAGGTTTTGTTAACCAATGCACTCTATGATTCTAGTATTTGGTTTTGTTAACCAATGCACTCTATGATGCTAGTATTTGGTTTTGTTAACCAATGCACTCTATGATTCTAGTATTAAGTTTTGTTAACCAATGCACTCTATGATTCTAGTATTTGGTTTTGTTAACCAATGCACTCTATGATGCTAGTATTTGGTTTTGTTAACCAATGCAATCTATGATGCTAGTATTTGGTTTTGTTAACCAATGCGCTCTATGATGCTAGTATTTGGTTTTGTTAACCAATGCACTCTATGATGCTAGTATTTGGTTTTGTTAACCAATGAAAACATCAGTGGGGACTTAAAAAGTTTATTGTTCAAGGGGCACATTTGCCATTGTGCAAATCGACTTATTGGCTAGTCTGCCACTGAGTAGGCTCACGATAAATGGTTTTCCAGTAGAAGAAGTATCCAGTTTTTATTCTCCTCTGCATCCAACATTTCCATCAACCATATTTTACTTAAAAGAGTTGAAGAATCCCATAACATTTAACACTAAACTAAGTTATATCCTACCATTTTGAAGAGGATTCAGTAATTATACTTCACTGGTTAAAAATATACCACTTGACAATATTCAAATTTTTTGGGCTTACCACGTGACGCACTCAATATGGCAGGCATTACGTCATATGTTCATGACATAATCACGTGACATGTGCAGTAAAGACGTGCGAGCCACGTTAAACGTGTCAGCGTCCTCCATCTTGTCCAACTGTTGAATGAAAGGCAGAATAAAAAAACATCTGTGCTGCAAGATATTTTAATAGCAGACATTTTTTTCTAATCTTGATAAATGGTGGAGGGGAAAGGGGGGGGGGTATCTTATGGAGAATAAGGGAGATAACTGTCAACTTAGGTTTATCATCATCGTCTGTGTCAGTCTGTGTTAGTGTGTGTCTGTGTCAGCGTGTGTCTGTGTCATTCAGTGTTAGTGTATGTCTGTGTCATTGTATGTGTCAGTGTGTGTCATCTACTTAGTATGTCGTTTTGTGTTAGTCGCTCCACGCCAGTGTTTGTCCTCAGCTGAATGTGTCACTGCAATAAGTCCGTCAGCCGAGACTTGCAGGACAGCTGTAAAAAAATTTGATAAATTTGAACCATTGTTTCTAATTGTCTGTGGTTGAGCCCATTGTTTCTAACTGTCTGTGGTTGCGCCCCTTGTTTCTAGGTGTCTGTGGTTGTATCGATTGTTTCTAGGTTTCTGTGGTTTTGTCCATTGTTTTTTGTGTGTCTGTGGTTTTGTCCATTGTTTCTTGTTGTTTGTGTGTCTGTGGTTGTGTCCATTGTTTCTTGTTGTTTGTGTGTCTGTGGTTGTGTCTATTGTTTTTTGTTGTTTGTGTGTCTGTGTTTGTGTCCATTGTTTTTTTGTTGTTTGTGTGTCTGTGGTTGTGTTCATTGTTTCTTGTTTTTTGTGTGTCTGTGGTTGTGTCCATGTTTCTTGTTGTTTGTGTGTCTGTGGTTTTGTCCATTGTTTCTTGTTGTTTGTGTGTCTGTGGTTGTGTTCATTGTTTCTTGTTTATTTGTGTGTCTGTGGTTGTGTCCATTGTTTCTTGTTGTTTGTGTGTCTGTGGTTGTGTCCATTGTTTCTTGTTGTTTGTGTGTCTGTGGTTGTGTCCATTGTTTCTTGTTGTTTGTGTGTCAGTGGTTGTGTCCATTGTTTCTTGTTGTTTGTGTGCCTGAGTGTTGCTATGCTATTTTTGGTTTTTCTCTGTATTATTTGACGTTTTAATGACTGTATTTATCTCCCCATTCGGTGTCCATCTCCATGCTGATCATTCATCAAAAATTAGGCAGCCATATTGATGGGAAAGAATCAAATAGAATATTTTCAATCAATTTTTTTCATGACATTTATTTTTGATGCAAGAAATATTGTTTGGCGCCCTCCTCCTAATCTGAAAAGTGCAAAAAACTTTTAATGGCGCCCCTTCCTAGTTCTGCACTCTGTGTGGCCACACAACCTTCCTTACACTGCTGTTGACAAATACATTGACAAATACAATGACTAATACTTTGACAGATACATTGACTAATACATTGACAGATACATCTAATAATACATTGACAGATACATTGACAAATATATTGACAAATACATTGACAGATATATTGACAGGCATTAAACAGATGTATTGACAGGCATTAAACAGATGTATTGACAGGCATTAAACAGATGTATTCACAGGCATTAAACAGATGTATTCACAGGCATTAAACAGATGTATTCACAGGCATTAAACAGATGTATTCACAGGCATTAAACAGATGTGTTCACAGGCATTAAACAGATGTATTGACAGGCATTAAACAGATGTATTGACAGGCATTAAACAGATGTATTGGCAGGCATTAAACAGATGTATTCACAGGCATTAAACAGATGTATTCACAGGCATTAAACAGATGCCTGCCATACTACTCTCTACAGCCCATTTAGGGCCCTGGCCTGCCATGCTACTCTCTACAGCCCATTTAGGGCCCTGGCCTGCCATGCTACTCTCTACAGCCCATTTAGGGCCCTGGCCTGCCATGCTACTCTCTACAGCCCATTTAGGGCCCTGGCCTGCCATGCTACTCTCTACAGCCCATTTAGGGCCCTGGCCTGCCATGCTACTCTCTACAGCCCATTTAGGGCCCTGGCCTGCCATGCTACTCTCTACAGCCCATTTAGGGCCCTGGCCTGCCATGCTACTCTCTACAGCCCATTTAGGGCCCTGGCCTGCCATGCTACTCTCTACAGCCCATTTAGGGCCCTGGCCTGCCATACTACTCTCTACAGCCCATTTAGGGCCTGGCCTGCCATGCTACTCATCTCCACTTTTCCCGATCCATGTTCTTCTTCCTCCACTCTCTCACTCCTATGACTTTAAGGTCTTTCTCCACCTCCTCTATCCATCAGCTTCTCGGTCTGCCCTTTTAATGGTTTGGACGAATAATTAATGGAGGATTCAAAATATCTCCAACCTATCCGGATTTTGTATTTAACCGGACAAATTGGGTCTAATAACCGAGAGTCCACTGTATTTATTTTTTGTAACAAAAGTGACAGTTTCAGAAATAACGAGACAAATGGTTACATCATTATTTAAAAAATACTAATATGACAGAGGAAATGAATGAATAGTTTGTTTACCTTACGTTTCAACTGATAACAAGATATCAGAAACCGTTCTGGTACCCAGTCTCCCAGGCTTGAAGGGGACTGTTCATCCTAGACTATGTTCCGGTCACATACATTGTATTTCGTTTATTGACCTCCAGGCCAACACTCCGGGTTTCCAGAACCCGTGTCCCTGGAGGCCACTTCCTGTCATGTGACAAGGTCTATTACTCTCCACTATTGTCCAAAATAACCTCTGTTAGAAACGCATTCACTGGTGACCAAATGTTGGTTTGTTTAATGACTGACCTGTGTGTAAATATAATACTTTTCGATCAACATGCACACAGTTATAGTACACAATACTTTTAGATCAACATGTACACAGTTATAGTACACAATACTTTTAGATCAACATTTACACAGTTATAGTACACAATACTTTTAGATCAACATTTACACAGTAATAGTACACAATACCTTAAGATCAACATGTACACAGTAATAGTACACAATACTTTTAGATCAACATTTACACAGTAATAGTACACAATACCTTAAGATCAACATGTACACAGTAATAGTACACAATACTTTTAGATCAACATTTACACAGTAATAGTACACAATACCTTAAGATCAACATGTACACAGTAATAGTACACAATACTTTTAGATCAACATTTACACAGTAATAGTACACAACTTTTAGATCAACATTTACACAGTAATAGTACACAATACCTTAAGATCAACATGTACACAGTAATAGTACACAATACTTTTAGATCAACATGTACACAGTTATAGTACACGATACTTTTAGATCAACATTTACACAGTAATAATGGTTTAAAATGTAGCTTTCGGTGTGCATGTCACTATTATTAACATATACACATCAAATTCAAGTTTTTATTCGTCTGTTGAATAACTTCACATAATGACATACAGACTTATTGTATATACCATGGATGGCCACAGCCATACTATATGTACCATGGATGGCCACAGAAATACTGTATATACCAGAGATGGCCACGCATGAGTTACAAAAGTATTTCATAAGATAAATCATCTTCTCTGCGATCATTAGCTGAAACAAGATGATCGTTTGTGACATATAGAAAAACATAGAGGCAAGATAAATTAGTTGAAACAAGATGATCTCTTGTGACATATAGAAAAACATAGAGGCAAGATAAATTAGTTGAAACAAGATGATCTCTTGTGACATATAGACAAACATAGAGGCAAGATAAATTAGTTGAAACAAGATGATCTCTTGTGACATATAGAAAAACATAGAGGCAAGATAAATTAGTTGAAACAAGATGATCTCTTGTGACATATAGAAAAACATAGAGGCAAGATAAATTAGTTGAAACAAGATGATCTCTTGTGACATATAGAAAAACATAGAGGCAAGATAAATTAGTTGAAACAAGATGATTTCTTGTGACATATAGACAAACATTCAAGCAAGATACATTAGTTGAAATAGACATGGGCGTGGCCGATTAACTTTATTGAATACAATTTGTTGGGATGTGTGTGTGTGTGAGAAATTTACTAAATTTACTGTGCTGTGGCATGATAACGAAATTTTTAGGTTCGGAAAATATCTGGGAATGAGGCTGAAAACTTGGAGGGTAAAATTTAAAATGATATCAAATGTGTCAACTACTGTGTTGAAGTGTGTTGTCATTTACTGCCGACAGATCAGACCAACAAATGTGTCAACTACTGTGTTGAAGTGTGTTGTCATTTACTGCCAACAGATCAGACCAATCAAATGTGTCAACTACTGTGTTGAATTGTGTTGTCATTTACTGCCAACAAATCAGACCAATCAAATGTGTCAACTACTGTGTTGAAGTGTGTTGTCATTTACTGCCTACAGATCAGACCAATCAAATGTGTCAACTACTGTGTTGAAGTGTGTTGTCATTTACTGCCAACAGATCAGACCAATCAAATGTGTCAACTACTGTGTTGAAGTGTGTTGTCATTTACTGCCGACAGATCAGACCAATCAAATGTGTCAACTACTGTGTTGAAGTGTGTTGTCATTTACTGCCAACAGATCAGACCAATCAAATGTGTCAACTACTGTGTTGAAGTGTGTTGTCATTTACTGCCGACAGATCAGACCAATCAAATGTGTCAAGTACTGTGTTGAAGTGTGTTGTCATTTACTGCCGACAGATCAGACCAATCAAATGTGTCAACTACTGTGTTGAAGTGTGTTGTCACTTACTGCCAACAGATCAGACCAATCAAATGTGTCAAGTACTGTGTTGAAGTGTGTTGTCATTTACTGCCGACAGATCAGACCAATCAAATGTGTCAACTACTGTGTTGAAGTGTGTTGTCATTTACTGCCGACAGATCAGACCAATCAAATGTGTCAACTACTGTGTTGAAGTGTGTTGTCATTTACTGCCGACAGATCAGACCAATCAAATGTGTCAAGTACTGTGTTGAAGTGTGTTGTCATTTACTGCCGACAGATCAGACCAATCAAATGTGTCAACTACTGTGTTGAAGTGTGTTGTCACTTACTGCCAACAGATCAGACCAATCAAATGTGTCAAGTACTGTGTTGAAGTGTGTTGTCATTTACTGCCGACAGATCAGACCAATCAAATGTGTCAACTACTGTGTTGAAGTGTGTTGTCATTTACTGCCAACAGATCAGACCAATCAAATGTGTCAACTACTGTGTTGAAGTGTGTTGTCATTTACTGCCGACAGATCTGACCAATGGGATCGTCCTTCTGCCCCTATTTAAATAGTCGTCGGTGTGGATTGAAATTTCATATGGAGTCGATTATCATTATTTCAAGTATTTTACGACTACTACATGTGTAGATTTGTGTGTGTGTGTGTGTTGAATTTGCTATTAACTTTCCATTAATTAACATGGGGAAAAGCTCAATATCATATGGATAACAAAAATAAATAACAGTTTTAATTTTAATTCTGTCAATTAGTATCCAAAGAACTACAAATCTCAACTAAATATGTTCAAATTTAACAAAAGATGTCAGCCATGCTAATCTGTTTGAAGTAATTGTATCTCGCTTTAATGTTCAAAAAGTTCGTAATTAATCTTATCTCCTTCACAAACATACTTTCCTCATTGTCACTTCGAAATTGCCCGGATGCACACAGCCAACGCTAACACTGGCCCGTCAATGCCAGACATTGGCCGTAACAGATACATTACAGACGAAAGTGACTACTGAATAGATAGATTAATAAACTAAATACTTATACGTCAGTAAAGATAAAATAATGTTAATTATTTGATACAATTCATTACTTACATATCTATATATATGTATATATACATGCATTGTACATTGTACACATATGGTTAGATGAGACACATAAACATTCATATGTTTCATAAATTAAACAGACCAAACAACACATGTTTGCACACACACACCCACCCTCAATCTTCTGTTGTTTTTGTGTACAGAGGGCCAGCCGTAAACTGCCCGTCCCCAGGGAACATGGTCATTGGTTCCATCAAAAGACTTCGTGCTGTGATGAATGAGTTAGGCTACAGAATGAAGGCAGCATAACATAATGGTCATCTTGGGACTTGGCTTGCAGGAGAAATAAAGTTTTAAGTAGATCAAGCCCAACCGTCTGTAGATAATTCACCATCATTCAGCCTTTTAAAATAAACCTTGTTAACATTGGTCGATTGTTTCAGTCATTAATCAGTTGATTTGTGTTAACACTGGTCCTTGGTTTTAATCAGTTGATTTGTGTTAACACTGGTCTTTTGTTTAGATCAGTTGATTTGTGTTAACACTGGTCTTTTGTTTAGATCAGTTGATTTGTGTTAACACTGGTCCTTTGTTTTAATCAGTTGATTTGTGTTAACACTGGTCCTTTGTTTTAATCAGATGATTTGTGTTAACACTGGTCCTTTGTTTTAATCAGATGATTTGTGTTAACACTGGTCCTTCTCCTTAGATAACTACAGATAAATCTGGACATAATATTACCGATCAGTACAGATAAATCTGGACATAACTTACCGATCAGTACAGATAAATCTGGACATAACATTACCGCTCAGTACATTAGGTACTAATGGAGTAAATTTCATGCTATACTTTAAAGTTCATAGTTTTATTTCCTGGGCAAAGACACGTATAATTATAATTTATCGTTTGTTTGTTTTTTCTGAATACATTTTTAGAAGACCATGTATAGTTTATAATGTAAACTTAATGCGATCTATTTCGAATGTATAGTTTATAATGTAAACTTAAAGCGATCTATTTCGAATGTATAGTTTATAATGTAAACTTAAAGCGATTTATTTCGAATGTATTGTTTATAATGTAAACTTAAAGCGATCTATTTCGAATGTATAGTTTATAATGTAAAACTAAAAGCGATCTATTTCGAATGTATAGTTTATAATGTAATACTAAAAGCTATCTATTTCGAATGTATAGTTTATAATGTAAAATTAATCTATTTTGTTTCTTCTGCAATAATGCTAACAATAATTTCTGCATTTTATAAAAAAAAAAGCACTCGTGTTAGCACTTGCCTTTAACCCCAAAAATAGTAATGAAATAATTTAATATTCCAAATATTATTGTTTAACATAAACGTCCAGCACTGCTTCATTGTCTGATCTCGGACTAAATGTTCAGCACGAAATATTTGATGACGTAAATCCGCTTTTCTTCCTGTTGTATATTTTTATATTTTCAAAAATAAAAATCATTATTTCTTTTGCTTAAGCTTATTTCGGAGATGTTGTCACCTCAGTGTCACGTGACATGGGCACGTGCTCACAGACAATTGAATTCAGCCAACATCTATCATGGATTAAAAAGAAAAATGGACTATTACATTTGCATCTTTTGTTTACCCCATCAGTGAAAACGTCGACCAGAATGCAATGACATCATTAATACGACATCTAAATTTTACGGATCGTCTTTTATGTACCTTGTAAGCATTTATCGATTACTTTTTTTTTAACATACTATTTTTTTTTTCATATCCAGTAATCCTATTCTATTTCTGTAATACAATTTGTGATGATCAAAATGATTGTTATTAAAAAGTAAATAAATTGACTTTATTTCTTTTTGCCCTGTTTCATCACACGTTATTTTCTGATGACGCAATTTGATTTGTTGCAAGGAAAAGAAAATTTTAAAAAGCCGTCTGCCTAGAGTCATTAAAGTTTCAAATGGGTTTCACAAGTCTCAATCTTAAGCTATTGTCATTTCTGAATTGTTTACTTCCGGTCTGCCAGAAGCAATGTTGTTTTTTTAATAAGGTGATGAGCGAAGTCCAGACAGAGGGCTTCTGGGATGGTCAAGTTGTATGAGTTATAAACTAATCAATTTATATATTTTTATTTGATTACATTGTGACAACATACATTTTTAGCCTCTGAAATTTGTCTGAAATATATCTTCGAATTAAAAAAAAAATATTATTAGAATTTTTTAAGATAAAATTACATGTATTTCATAATACAAATTAATAAAGTTTAGCGGTTGAAATATATCAACAAATTAAAACAACAAGAATTGCACGCACTATTTCAGACCGCGATTGTATTAAATTATATCAAGTTAATTGCAGTAAGAAATATGAATTATCATGTGTGTGTGTTCATGCATTTAACATTGCAATCAAGCGATGAACGGGTCAGAATAACCAAAACGAATTAATGAATGTAATCAGATATATAAATCAATTATTCAAGTCATAGAAATGACATGAAGTTGATTTTTACCAAGAGTTCAATTCTCCTGATCATCATTTCTTCTGATCGTGACGTAGGAACTCATTTCTGTTGCCTATTAACAGGGGCAGAGAATTACAACTGAAGTCTGAATCATTTTGAAGAGAAACAAAGAAAGGGTTGTATGTTCTCTTGCACGCTGTGAAGATTTTGTACTACGTTTTGTTAATTGGCTTGTTGATGAGAACAAGAAATTATAATTTCTAAAATGATAATAATAATAATAATAAGATGTTCTATCTATTAGTTTTCTTACTTGGTTGTTGATAAGTTAATTACAATTTGACTCTAGTTTTGAGATATTCTTTCTGCGTCTAATATTTAATTGTATGACACTCAATAGAACCTTCACCGTTTTTAAATTTAAATTTGTCAAGTAAATTAAAATATAATATTTCATTTATATTGTGACATGTGATATAGAACTTGAACTTTTGAAATTGGCATTTAGAATAGAACTTGACTATTCCTTAATAGAATCAGAGCCTTTCATTCCTGACTAGAATCAGAGTCATCAGTGCCTTTCATTCCTGACTAGAATCAGAGCCATCAGCGTCTTTCATTCCTGACTAGAATCAGAGCCATCAGTGCCTTTCATTCCTGACTAGAATCAGAGCCTTTAATTCCTGACAATGTCATATATAGACATAATTTCTTTTAAGTTTTATATTGACAAAAAAAAAGCTGACCATGAACTTTCCAATATTTACATGGAGAAAAAAAAACTTTGTTGTACACAATTATTGTATGCTAATATATTGACAATTTGTTGTACTCAATTATCGTATGCTAACATATTGACAATTTCTTGTACTCAATTATTGTATGCTAATATATTGACAATTTGTTGTACACAATCATTGTATGCTAATATATTGACAATTTGTTGTACACAATTATTGTTTGCTAACATATTGACAATTTGTTGTACTCAATTATTGTATGCTAACATATTGACAATTTGTTGTACACAATCATTGTATGCTAACATATTGACAATTTGTTGTACACAATCATTGTATGCTAACATATTGACAATTTGTTGTACTCAATTATTGTATGCTAACATATTGACAATTTATTGTACACAATTATTGTATGCTAACATATTGACAATTTGTTGTACACAATTATTGTATGCTAACATATTGACAATTTGTTGTACACAATTATTGTATGCTAACATATTGACAATTTGTTGTACACAATTATTGTATGCTAACATATTGACAATTTGTTGTACACAATTATTGTATGCTAACATATTGACAATTTGTTGTACACAATTATTGTATGCTAACATATTGACAATTTGTTGTACTCAATTATCGTATGCTAACATATTGACAATTTCTTGTACTCAATTATTGTATGCTAATATATTGACAATTTGTTGTACACAATCATTGTATGCTAATATATTGACAATTTGTTGTACACAATTATTGTTTGCTAACATATTGACAATTTGTTGTACTCAATTATTGTATGCTAACATATTGACAATTTGTTGTACACAATCATTGTATGCTAACATATTGACAATTTGTTGTACACAATCATTGTATGCTAACATATTGACAATTTGTTGTACTCAATTATTGTATGCTAACATATTGACAATTTATTGTACACAATTATTGTATGCTAACATATTGACAATTTGTTGTACACAATTATTGTATGCTAACATATTGACAATTTGTTGTACACAATTATTGTATGCTAACATATTGACAATTTGTTGTACACAATTATTGTATGCTAACATATTGACAATTTGTTGTACACAATTATTGTATGCTAACATATTGACAATTTGTTGTACACAATTATTGTATGCTAACATATTGACAATTTGTTGTACACAATTATTGTTTGCTAACATATTGACAATTTGTTGTACACAATCATTGTATGCTAACATATTGACAATTAACTTTCATGACAATATTAGTAGGATGGTTTACCATAATTGTAAAACATTGGCCTATGTGAATTGTAGCTCTTGTGATGAGGAGTTATCTAGGTCGGGACTTCCATGAAACTGGCCAGATATTGTGGTTCGGTTAATGGAGAACACGAGAATTTAATTTGGCTCCTCTGTTGTGATCAAATTACTCTCTGTACTTGTAGACGATCTCTCTGCCTTTTTTTCTGGAACTTCTCGCTTACAAAATTTATTTTCTCACGATATATGGAAAGGATCTAAATCTTTACCAGATGAAATATTTTACAATCAAACAATTATTGCTTTTCAAGAGCTTTGTTATCTTTTTTATTTTATTTTTTTGCACATTTAGTAATTAATTTGAAATGCGAAATAGTTGCTCCACGTCAACCTGGATATATCTAAACTTGAACTGTTCCAACTTTACTCGTCTAGTCTATAATTGAACGTTATTGTTGAAAGCATTAGCCCCACGTCCTAATGTCGTCCACGAAATGCCCCCAAGGTATTCCGCCTTTTGAGATTTGAACTCCTACCAGCAAAGCCATGCAGTTGAAGACCTGAAAAAGTGCCAGTCAACGCTGCACTGCTATTCTTTGGTTGGTTACTTTGTTCCTGTTATTGTGGTATAACATCTGGGAATGATATGGGAGTAAGAAATATAACTTGAAGAGAATCTCCTAAAGCAGTTCTCGTGTTGCTAGAGATCTCGTGTTGCTAGAGATCTCGTGTTGCTAGAGATCTTGTGTTCAACTCAGGGCACTGCTTACATTGGTGCTCTGGCAAATGTGCAACTCCACGGTTCAGCCACAGGAGCAAAAGGGGAGTGTAAATCATGTCAGGTGTAACTCCCGACCGCCACCCTGCCCGACAGAGGTGACATCTCGAGGAAACGTATTTGCTTATCGATCTGTTGGGTAGTTTGACATGTCCACTGTCAAAACTGTCTACATCGCTAGTGATAGAATCAAACCTTTTTGAAACCTAGATCTTTGAAAACAAAAAAAACTGACTTTTTATTTTGCCTTATTCTGTGCATGAGCATTTTTTGTTTACAAAATTTTAAGCGATAAACTGAAATAAATTATATGATTATATTTTTACTAAACATTTTACAATTTGATGGTCAATGGACTTGAAGACAGCAATAAACTGGTTGGTTTGGTTACTTATCAGGATATGAATCATAGTGCAACAATATTATATTATAGTTTGTCATGTATAGTTTACGTAGTCATCATGCCAGATAGTTACACCTCTTCCTAGTACATGAACCGTAGAAAAAGACATAGGGAAAAACTTGGCAATAAGAAATCAAATAATCTTAATTTGCAAACAGTGACAACAGATAAATGAAATAATTTCAGACATCCGGTCATTTATGGTAGTTATGGCCCAGGTCATTTATGGTAGCTTATAGCCCAGGTAATTAATGGTAGTTATGACCCAGGTCATTTATGGTAGTTATAGCCCAGGTAATTTATGGTAGTTATGACCCAGGTCATTTATGGTAGTTATAGCCCAGGTAATTTATGGTAGTTATGACCCAGGTCATTTATGGTAGTTATGGCCCAGGTAATTTATGGTAGTTATGACCCAGGTCATTTATGGTAGTTATGACCCAGGTCATTTATGGTAGTTATGACCCAGGTCATTTATGGTAGTTATGGCCCAGGTCATTTATGGTAGTTATGACCCAGGTCATTTATGGTAGTTATGGCCCAGGTAATTTATGGTAGTTATGACCCAGGTCATTTATGGTTGTTATGACCCAGGTCATTTATGGTAGTTATGACCCAGGTCATTTATGGTAGTTATGGCCCAGGTAATTTATGGTAGTTATGACCCAGGTCATTTATGGTAGTTATGGCCCAGGTCATTTATTGTAGTTATGACCCAGGTCATTTATGGTAGTTATGACCCAGGTCATTTATGTTAGTTATGGCCCAGGTCATTTATGTTAGTCATGACCCAGGTCATTTATGGTAGTTATGACCCAGGTCTTTTATGGTAGTTATGACTCAGGTAGTTTGTGGTATCATTGGCCCTAAGCAAAAGCGTTGCCAAGGTCGGTGCTTGGAAATAGTTGGACTTGTCTAATCTTGAAAAACTGGATTACCAGTGGACATTCCCAACTGTGAAATAACTAACAAATGATTAGATTTTCCCTTCATTGTGATTGGCGAAATAAAAGTCCCAATAGGGGGGGGGTACTGCCTTTCCCAATGAATGACTCTGTGAATAATTGATGAATGTAACTGTGGGTTTACTTATTAAAATTATACTAGTTTATAATTCATTTGTATGCATCTCTATTAAATTTTATATTTAATGATGTGAACGTGTGTATGTATGTCTTTTTTTTTTCTTGAAAAAAGTCATAATATTGAAAATATACCACTTCCTTGAACGAGAGTAAAGCTGGTGCGCATCATTTTATGTACACGCACTTATCGATCAAATGGTTCTTTTTTATATATATATAAAATCTGCATATTTACTAAATGTATAAATCAACCACAGTTGAAATGATATAGATTTGTATGGATGTATAATTAGGAGTTAACCAAGAAAAACACACTGCACTTCAATGAACAGTAAATAAATCCTGTCCTGACCACAACACTATTCACAACTTCTACTGAACACATTCCATGAAACAGATGGTAATTACACAAACAGATAGTACTTAACGTGATACATGTGGACATATGACAGTTATATTTCCATATTACACAAACAGATAGTACTTAACGTGATACATGTGGACATATGACAGTTATATTTCCATATTACACAAACAGATAGTACTTAACGTGATACATGTGGACATATGACAGTTATATTTCCATATTACACAAACAGATAGTACTTAACGTGATACATGTGGACATATGACAGTTATATTTCCATATTACACAAACAGATAGTACTTAACGTGATACATGTGGACATATGACAGTTATATTTCCATATTACACAAACAGATAGTACTTAACGTGATACATGTGGACATGACAGTTATATTTCCATATTACACAAACAGATAGTACTTAATGAGATACATGTGGACATATGACAGTTACATTTCCATATTACACAAACAGATAGTACTTAATGAGATACATGTTGACATATGACAGTTACATTTCCATATTACACAAACAGATAGTACTTAATGAGATACATGTGGACATATGACAGTTATATTTCCATATTACACAAACAGATAGTACTTAACGTGATACATGTGGACATATGACAGTTACATTTCCATATTACACAAACAGATAGTACTTAATGTGATACATTTGACTGTGGACGTATGACATTTATGTTTCCATACAATACTCCGGAATTCAGTCCGCGCCATCACACTTAAAAAAAAAAAAAACTTACATAACTGCAGGCAATCATTTTTCATTATTTACATTTTTAAAGCATTGTTTTCATTTTCTGTCCACATACTAAAAATGGATTCCTTCTGTAAAGTAGGGGCACACCAATTTACTAGGCACAGTTATTGATACAATAGCAGACGAAAACCAGTGTCCTAATTTTATCACCAAAATATTGACTCAACCGAGCTCTAATATAAATGTAGTTCTCAAATAGCTCATCCCAGGATAAATATGTGCCACCATATTGATAGAGACTCTAACGATATGCCTCAATTAGACCGCAACGGAATAGACCCCGCGAATTTCGTATATGTTTCGCTGCAATAACGTACTCATCGAAATATTCGCAAAACTTCGGATTTCCGCCTCGGCGCAGTAAACATTTTCATTTTAGCTGCTGGTGGAGTTGTATTCCCGCATGTGTAGTTTTTGACAATGGTAAACTAAACGGTTGCTCAAAAACATCAATTTGAATAGATAATCGTCTACACTAGCTGTACCCTGCAAAACCTTTGCATAGAGTTATATTCTCTTAGGTTTGATCAGTAGGTTATTTTTTCATGATTTTTATTACTAATGTTTACGTTTGATGATTTTAAACCGCTATTATTTATATAGATTGTTTTATGAGCACTTCATTGCAGCGAAACATGCATAAAATTCATGTTTTTCCTAGATACCAGTATTTCGGACTAAATGAGACTTACTTTAATGTTTTGACTTGATGACAAAAACAAAACTGGCGGCTTAGAAACATTGACTCAAACTTTTAAAAAAATTCAAAATGAACGTTCAGTCGTAATAAAACAGTTTTGAAATATTAAATTAAAGTCACAAAGTTCACAGACTGCAAATAGTTTTATTCACGTCTGTTTATAAATCCTACCATATATAATCGTTCAGTGCCGGAAGCTAATGCATTGATGCGAAAATTGTTAACATGCAACTGAAAAGCCCCAATATGGTGTAACATTTATTTCATACTACAGTAGAAGTCCATTAGTCCGGCATCCAACAGTCCGGAATGCCCGATAGTCCGGCATCACTCCAGAAAATTGTATAATTTTTGGTTTTCTCCAAAAGTGTGTCTTTAAAGCAAATAAAAACACTCGAGAGCTATTCGGAAGTTTCGGGATAGTTCGTCTATGCTATTGCCCTGTCTTGGAACCAGGTAAAAAATACAACACTCCAAAAAATGCTGGAGAAAACTTTGGCCAGCTGCAAACCCTGCATCTGACCTAACTCTACAGACTGATGAGGAAGAAAACCATCAAGACGCTCTGACCAAACTTTTGGATGTCGTTAGAAGTGCTGACAATCCCTTGAAAAACCTGCCTGAAGATGAGGTAGAGGAGTGGCTTCTAATCGACGAGAATGAGCCTGTTGAACAAGAACTAACCGATGAGGACATTATCAACATTGTAGTAAACCCTCAGCCTACTCAAAATCTTGAAGAAAGTGACTCAGATGCCGAAACAAAAGAAAAGGAAAAAAATCAGCTGGGCAGAAGCTACAGAATTACTAAATAAGTTTATCTCTTTTGCTGAGGCTAGTGCTAGCTACAGTGCTTCAGAAATTATTGATTTCCATATCATTAGAAATAAATTTTATACTATACGCCAAAAGTCAAGAAAACAAAAAGACATTCATGACTTTTTAAAATCTAAGTGAAATATGTTTTACAGTACGTGTACAATGTACACTGTACATACATTATATGAAATGTAAAATAAACTTTGTTGTATGTATTTGTAGTTTAATTATTAACCTAATTGTTCTTATGATTACTGCCCGATATACCGGAATTTTAGGTAGTCCGGCACCGAGCCGGTCCCGAACGTGCCGAATTATCGCACTTCTACTGTACCAAATAAAAGTAAATACGATTTATACGCACTCCAATTATTTAGAGCTCAGTGCTTGACACTAACAAGCCCCATTCCTCTAATACTGTAGGGCAGTGTTTTTCACCCAAGGGTTCCGCAAGGGCCAGCCAGGGGTTCCGCGATTGAATTTTAAAAAAAATTTAATAGCAAAAATTTAGGGCCATTACGGACATAAAGGGGTATACAGGTTCCGCCAGAAATCTGACGACACCAAAGGGTTCCCCTGAATAAAAAAAAGTTGAAAAACACTGCTGTAGGGTGTAAGCATTCCATCTTCTTGGAGCAAATCCTGGTACGCTTATAGCATTAAATAAATCTAGAACTTTGAACATGTTGTGTGTTCCGATTTAAACTTGTATGTCTGAAATTGACCATTGCTTACTCTACTTCTAGATACGACATTAGCAAGTGAATGTTCTACTGTAAACCACTAAATCTGACAGTAATAAGTGAATGTTCTACTGTAAACCACTAAATCTGACAGTAATAAGTGAATGTTCTACTGTAAACCACTAAATCTGACATTAAAAGTGAATGTTCTGCTGTAAACCACTAAATCTGACATTAATAAGTGAATGTTCTGCTGTAAACCACTAAATCTGACATTAACAAGTGAATGTTCTGCTGTAAAGCACAAAATCTGACATTAATAAGTGAAAGTTCTACTGTAAACCACTAAATCTGACATTAAAAGTGAATGTTCTACTGTAAACCACTAAATCTGACATTAAAAGTGAATGTTCTGCTGTATTGATGTATCGAGACACAAATAATTATCTTCACCGGAATGAATTCCATATCAGTTGTCGTGATGACATGTTTGATAAAATATTGGCCAGTGCAGACGTGAGATGGCGACATAGGTTGTTAGTTTATAGACCCTGGCACGTGATGAGCGAGGTATTAACAACTGACCTACATATTTAGACCAATTTGTATTCAAAACATTTCTGCCAGTTTCCATTTCGATAGACTTTCAAGTTATGTTCTGTTTCAGAAATTACATTCTGTCTTTCAATTTGCATGCTATCTTTGAAGTTGGGTTCTGTATATATCACTTCCTTCAAGTTACTCTCTGTCTCTGATGTTAAAATATGTCTCTAAAGTTATGTCCTACTTCTCGAGTTACAGTCTGTCTCTAAAGTTATGTCCTGCTTCTCGAGTTACAGTCTGTCTCTAAAGTTATGTCCTGCTTCTCGAGTTACAGTCTGTCTCTAAAGTTAGGTCCTGCTTCTCGAGTTACATTCTGTCTCTAAAGTTAGGTCCTGCTTCTCGAGTTACATTCTGTTTCTCCTTACATGTAACTTTATATTTCTCCCTGCTGGTAACAACGGTCTTTCCTCTCGAGTTACATTCTGTCTCTCCCTACATGTAACTTTATATTTCTCCCTGCTGGTAACAACGGTCTTTCCTCTCGAGTTACGTTCTGTCAGAGAAATTATATTTGTGTCTCCTGTACCTCGACTTACATTCTCACTCCAAGTTATATTCTGTCACTGAAATTATATTTGTGTCTCCTGTACCTCGACTTACATTCTCACTCCAAGTTACATTCTGTCACTGAAATTATATTTGTGTCTCCTGTACCTCGACTTACATTCTCACTCCAAGTTACATTCTGTCACTGAAATTATATTTGTGTCTCCTGTACCTCGACTTACATTCTCACTCCAAGTTACGTTCTATCAGGGAAAAATGTTTGTAGAAAAAAGTTCATCATTTTCTCCATCTCCTGCCCGAGTCACGCAAACTCTCCAAAAGTCAGTTTGACCTAAGGTATCAGGTTTTTGTTTTCAAAGAGATACTTCCAATATCTTCCCCGCCGCTGAGTTTCATTATTTAAGAAACCTTTAGGTTGATCACACTGCTGTCACCCGGTGTTCTTTAACGTTTCAATCACGGAAGCGAGAGGCGGCGAGGCGCAAACATCTTGTTAGAGGCGTCATTAGAAGAAGTGAAGGGCAAGCACTCACACGTGAAATGTTTGCTCAAAAAAAAAAAACTTGGTTGTTGTGTGTTTTTTTAGCGCCCCCCCCCCCCCCGGGGTCTGTTTAGAGAGAATGGAGGATTATTTCCCTTTATTCTGTTAAAAGATAATTATTGTAATGAAAGACATAACTACATACTATGACTACTGATGGGTTAAAACTGGTTATGTTCATTTATTGAAAATATTAAAACTGATTTGTGTGACCATTGAAAGAGTTACAGTGAGTTATGTTTGAAGAAACAGTTTCATGAATATTGTAAGCCAAATAAAACTTTTTTTTTTTTAAATTGATTCTACGACTACCGAAAAATGTTGAGATTGATTTCCTACGGAAAATGTATAAATGGATGTTGTAGCCTTCAATTTAGACTAACATCAGTCCGTGCCCCTGGGGGGCGAAAGTAAATATCGGAACTTTTGTATAAAGAAACTTCTATAAGGTAATAAAGCTCAGTTTTGAGGGGGTCCTACAGAGATAGTGCCACATGGTTGGTGCATAGTACGCTCGCTGTAAAATTCGCCTCTTCTTCAGATACTATTGAACAGACTATGTATACCTACTGTAGCTTTGATCTGTTGTACGAATACAATTCTAGGTCTAAATCCACAACAAGTCCAGTAGTATGTCTAGAGCAATGAATCTGTTTCTTTGAATATCTCTACCCCAGGCTACAAGAAGGAAAATCCGCTGTAATTTATTACTCGATATCCAACGGTTTAACTACTCACGACTGATATCTCCTCCCCACCCCCGGGGTTATCAATGCAATTATATGTACAATTATCTGTGTACACAGAGACTGAGTAAATGATAGTCACGTACAGGCTAAATACGCTAATTGTAGTGTCAACTATGACCGATCTAACGTTGATGTTACTTTATCTCATTATTTATATACAAGCTTGATCGCTGTCTTTGTATCTGTGTGGGAGAATACCATTAGCTGGTGGATAAATATGTATTATGTGATCGCTGTCGTTGTATCTGTGCGGGAGAATACCATTAGCTGGTGGATAAATATGTATTATGTGTGTGTTTACATCTGTGTGGGAGAATACCATTAGCTGGCGTATGAATATGTTTTATATGTGTGTTTACATCTGTGTGGGAGAATACCATTAGCTGGTGGATAAATATGTATTATGTGTGTGTTTACATCTGTGTGGGAGAATACCATTAGCTGGCGTATGAATATGTTTTATATGTGTGTTTACATCTGTGTGGGAGAATACCATTAGCTGGTGGATAAATATGTATTATGTGTGTGTTTACATCTGTATGGGAGAATACCATTAGCTGGTGGATAAATATGTATTATGTGTGTGTTTTCATCTGTGTGGGAGAATACCATTAACTGGTGGATGAATATGGAAATGTTTGTCTGTGAAGGTTCTGTAATGATATGTTCCTTACTTCCTATAAGCCACTATGGCGGCTTTTTGAGTGCCTTTCTTTCATCCACACATTTGCCAAAAGTGCAATAGCCATGGAGGCACCACTGAAGACATGGAGAAAACTTAAATCATGACAAGGATGATTCCCTTGGTTCTCACCGAAGATCAAACCCGGAATCCTCGGGTCTACTGTTAAGCGCTTTACCGCTCGACCACCCGTCCCTTCTCTATGTTTGTATGTGAAGTCCCTATAAGGATGAAATGTTTTTTTTATTCTGATAGAACATATAAATGTCACTAGTTCCCATCTTTCATGGCACCACGGGGCATAAAGCTGAACTTTAACCATGACCTGAAATATCCATTGGTTCTCACCATAGATCAAACCAGGGACCCTCAGGTCGACAGTTTCTATGTTTATATATATATATATATATATATATATATATATATATATATATATATATAGAGAGAGAGAGAGAGAGAGAGATATAGATAGATAGATAGATAGATAGATAGATAGATAGATAGATAGATAGATAGATAGATAGATAGATAGATAGATAGATAGATAGATAGATAGATAGATAGATGATAGATAGATAGATAGATAGATAGATAGATAGATAGATAGATAGATAGATAGATAGATAGATAGATAGATAGATAGATAGATAGATAGATAGATAGATAGATAGATTAGAGCTGCCGTTCGATTAAAAAATTTAATCGAAATTAACGCATAATTGAAAATTTTATCGCAAATGAACGCATATTTAATCGAAAAAATACTGTATGCTGAATTAGCTTGAGAAATGTTTTAACGCTCTTGGTGGTACAAGTCATCAATTTGTTTGTTGATAACAGATCTAGAAGGTATAGTGTATGACTGATTTCCAGTGGCAACCCGAATAACATCCTGTAGTCCTTCGTCGGTTACAATCTTTATTGGTCGATTATTCTTGGCAACCCATTGGGCGATAGTGTTGGTTATTCTGTTATAATTCATTTGGTCC
Source organism: Bulinus truncatus (assembly GCA_021962125.1). Taxonomy (NCBI): domain Eukaryota; kingdom Metazoa; phylum Mollusca; class Gastropoda; family Planorbidae; genus Bulinus; species Bulinus truncatus. The sequence continues at coordinate 2,224,184 of JAGDYQ010000125.1, forward strand.
ATTGGTTTTGCCTTTTCCTTATGTTCAAACAATGTAGTTCGGCGATGAGTCGATACAGCCGATGTCGATGGAATGTCATGATTGATGAATGCGTGCTTGGATTGTAAATGATATGTCAAAGATGAATTGCTGCGATGGTATTTAAATTCTTTTTTGCAATATTTGCAAACAACAATACTACTAGTTTTGTCAATAAAATTCCCGTTCAAAATTGTTTTTTTCAGTTTGCGATGACATTATAAGAATGGAGAAAAGATTATCAACTTTGCCGAATTACACTAAGACAAAATGTGACAGGGGAGGGAAAGGAAATCTCGATAATAATTACATATGAATCTGAAACAACGTGTTGTTATTTGTACGCACTTAGTTGGCCTAAGCAATAGAGTAATAAAACTTTGTGTGTGTGTGTGTGTGTGTGTGTGTGTGTGTGTATGTGACGTCTTTGACACTCCAGACCTTGAAATGTTCAACTCATTTTTGACGCAAGTAAGCATCCTTGTTCAGTGGTTCTCAGTCTGGAATGTGGGTCGCGACTTGTTATAAAGTGTGTCGTCAAATATGTACATAATTAGTTGATCGAAAACAAATACAATTATTTAAACGTTTTTTTTTTCTTGGATCATTTTTTATCTTTCTTTACGGCTGTGCTGTGGAAATTGAATAAAACTTTTTGGTGTATCGTGAATCGCAAAAGTTTTGGAAACACTGCATAAAATATTTAATTTAGCTAAGTGTCACAATAATTCTGAAAATTACACTCACTGTCTGGTTGTACAGATGTGTGCCTCATTTAAGTCTAGACTTGATTGCAAGTGTCAAGTATATGAAACTATTAGTGCAGCTGTTGCAGACGTGACCAGCAAGATGTATTATCAAATGCGATAAAATTATGCGAAATAAAATGATGATACACAATTTCTAGCATCTCGTTATTTTGATCAAATTATAACCGGGTTCACTAAACACTTGTTCTTTTACCTCCAACAATACATTACAGTATATAATGTAAACTAATGAATGAAAAGTTTCTCTTTTTTTACATCAACCGGAAAGGGAGCAGATGGGTTACTTGTCGAAATGCTATAATATAACAAAAACATCTCATTTTATTTTACAAGTGGGACTTTTGTAGACATACCTGGGTGTTTGTGTGTGTGTGTGTGTGCGAAATGCCGCAGGGTGGGGGTAGGAGATCTACGTAGTAGGTGAACGGACCTTAACTTCAAATGTCTATAGTGAAATTCCGTAATTTATCGATTTGGCGTTATTCTGAACTTTCAGTATTTTGGTCAAATTAACGCAGTTAGGTGTTGCGTTAAACATTTTAATCGCAAATTTTTTTTGACGCGTTAATCGCGCGTTAATGCAGTTTAATCAGCAGACCTATTATATATATATATATATATATATATATATATATATATATATTAGGGTGGGTCAAAAAAATTTTTTTTTATTGAAACATTATTAAAAAGTTGTTACACCATGGTAGTACATGGAATATGTACAAATATTTGAAAACTACATAGTTTTACTACTCCCAACTTTTGTTCGAAATTTTTACTATATTTACTATGAGTTTTTTGTGACTGAACATGTTAAATTTGTGACCTAGGTTATTCAAAAAAGAAATGATATGCATATAAAATTTGTGTTTTATCTTTATAACCTTTTTTATGAATAACTAATTAATTCAGACAACTGGGATAAGCATTGCATCCATTTTCTCTCAACATAACTGGTGTAGCATGTATTCATTATCGGATCACGCATGGTTGTTTTTTTTTCATTTTTGATTAATTTTTCAATTATTTTATTAAGTTCTTCTATGAATATGAGTTCTTCTACAAGAAGTGCAACTGTACATTCTGTGTTTGGGTCAGCAGCTGAATTGCCTAAAAGACAACTTCCAACTAGTGAAGATGTTTTCAAGGCTATTGGTGGATGCTTAAAATGGAACAATACAATCATAGCCTTCATTCACGAGCGCACGCATTAGCGCATGAAGTTAAACAATTATATTACTAGGCTAGTATCCCTACAAATGACATTACCAGTATAACTGTTCGAGTAAAAAGATGCAGGTGTTAGGGATAGAGGAGACCGTAAATGTCCACAATCAGCAATAATTTATGTGCTTGAGTGGGCATTTTGGGTGGATCAAAAGATGGCAAGAAATATGTTCATAGACAATGTTGACAAGCAAACAACAAAAATATTCCAAAATCCAGAAAAGAAAACATTCATTGATGCAGGGTGGCGATCAGATAGGAACCACAAATGATAACGTCAATGATGAGAAAGATAATGATATTCCAGATCAGGATGCTGAAGATGATGAACTACTTGATGCAGACTTCTCCAGCGATGAGGAATGTTCCAAATAACAAAACAGATATCAACATGAAGCAATGGATCGATGTAAACTAAGCAATATGAATATATGTCTTATCGTTAAAGCTGTGTTGAAGGACTTAAACATATTAACACCATCAACAGCTCTGGATCCAGCAAAGATGCGTCGACATAGAAAAATTTGGAGAGATAGGGCAGCCACGGAACATACTGATGAGAGCAAAGATGGTTAACAAAAGCGAACAGGATTTTTGCGATCCATCTTGTCAAAGTGGGGCTAGAAACTTTTTCTATATGATACAACTGCTTCAGAACCTTGATACTGCTGATCAATCTATTATATTGCCTGTATTGGAAAATAACTGCTACTTTGCACATCCAGAAAACATTCGATTGGCTGCAGTTAGGACAATGATGAAGAAATTGGAAGGTATGCAGTAAATAAAATCATAACAGCATGACATAAACCAGCTTCATGCCGAGTTAGAATTTTTCAACAAAAATGACATAATCCTGAATATTGCAGCTAAATCATATGATTAGATGATTAACTGGGATCTTTGTGCAGTGACATCCCCTCCTCTGCAGGAATATATTTGTGATGATGAACTTAAACGCAACAACCCAATCATACTGGATCAAATTCCCCGTCACTCTCAAGCTGTTGAAAGAGCAATTAAAGAAGTTACTGCTGTTAGTTTGAAAGTGTACGGACATTTCAAACTGTACGGACATAGCTCTCGACATGGGATGGTTTTGCAAACAAAGAAATCAAGGGATGTTCTTCCGAAAATTGAAAGCAAAGCAAGTTTCCTGTGACAATCCATAAACAGTATTATTCATATGTACATTGTATATTTTGCATGAACGATTTATAGATTTGTACAATTTCATATTACTAATACCAAACATTCTAAATGTTGTAAAATGTCATACATTGGGGGGGGGGGGAGGTACGGGGTCAAAGCAAAATCTTTTTTATTATCAAAGTTTAAGACATTTTAATATCTTAGTAATGATATAGTAGATTTAAAAATAATTTTGTTAAAAATAAATATTAACATTGATATTTGTGGGCGCGGAATGCCGCCATCTTGAAATTAATGACCTTTTTGTGGCCAATATTTCTGAAATATTTATAGACAGTTTCATATACAATGTACATTTTTATAATCAGAAAAGCTTACTTTAAGGAATGTCAAAGTACTTTTTTGATAATGTAATAAATACATTTTTTATGAATTTTTAAAATTTTGTATGGTGAAAATAAGCAAAAATTGCTAATTTTGAAAATTAAAAAAAAAAAAAGGACTTAAAATTTCTTGAAAAGCCTCTGACATTCTATAAATGCACATCTTCTACATAAAAATTAGAAGTTTTATCAAAATCTGACAGGTGGTTTTTGAGATTTTCTTGCCATAGTGAAGCGAAATGTCAAAAATATTTTTTCAGAGAAAAATGACTTTTAATTTTTTAAATTATTGAAGTTTCTGAATGAGTAACATTCTGAAAATACATTTTAATTGATCTAAAAAAAATTTTCTGCAATATATTTAATTCGTAGTTATTATTGACATGTTTTAGTATCTACAAATGTAAAAAAAAAAATGTTTTTTTTTAGACAGTGCATTTTTTTTCGCCCCGTACCCCCTTGAACTAAAAGTTGGGAGTGGAAGACATTATCTGATTTCTACAAATTTTACATTTTTACAATCAGTAGGACCATAGGCAACTTTTTGAATATGTTTCAAATTCCCAACTCCAAAAAAATTTTTTTGACCCACCCTAATATATATATATATATTGTTTGACTTTATACATGGGATGACCAAAGTTGAGTGAGACCACCATGCCCATGCGCAGAAGAAAACTTTAATCTCTAAAAAATAGAGTGAAGTTAACAGTAATATTACGAATAGAGTGAAGTTAACAGTAATATTACGAATATCAAAGGTGGCTTTCTGGGGGACGATGCCTAAGTCACCGTCCAGGGAGCGCGGCATGGAACGACCGCCGTAAAATCCACCTTTTAGTATATAAGTATATACACACACCCATACAGACCCACACATCCACACAGATCCACACACGCACACAAACCCACACAGGCACACAGACCCATACACCCACACAGACCCACATATATATATATATATATATATATACAGGGGCATCACAATGGTTGGTGTGGGTCTGTGTGCGTGTGTGGGTCTGTGTGCGTGTGTGGGTCTGTGTAGGTGTGTAGGGCTGTGTAGGTGTGTGGATCTATGTGGGTGTATGGGTCTGTGTGCATGTGGGGGTGTGTGCGTGTGTGGGTGTATGGGTCTGTGTGCATGTGTGGGTGTGTGCGTGTGTGGGTGTATGGGTCTGTGTGCATGTGTGCGTGTGTGCGTGTGTGGGTGTATGGGTCTGTGTGCATGTGTGCGTGTGTGCGTGTGTGGGTATTTGGGTCTGTGTGCATGTGTGGGTGTGTGCGTGTGTGGGTGTATGGGTCTGTGTGGGTGTGTGCGTGTGTGGGTGTATGGGTCAGTGTGCATGTGTGGGTGTGTGCGTGTGTGTGGGTGTGTGCGTCTGTGTGGGTGTGTGCGTCTGTGTGGGTGTATGGGTCTGTGTCCATGTGTGGGTCTGTGGGTCTATGAGGGTGTTTCAATAACACATTGCTGATGTGTGTTGGGATAAATAAATAACAAGCATTGTTTGAGTATTTATTGTTAAGTTCGATTGGACACTGGATGAGAAATAGAAAACTGAAGACGACAAGACTGCTGACTGAAACCTGTTGTTGATTTCTCTATCACTCGAGATAACACTGTTCACGGTTGAATGAAGAGTTCCAGCACACAGGTTGTATGACATATTGACTGACAGCGACCAGTCAATTAATCTGAAGTTTCGGAGTATGGTGGTGTAGAACGCGTGACTATCGACCGGGTTTGAACCTCAGGGAGACCCTTGACTTTTTTCAGGTCCTGGTGAGAGTCAACTAAGTCCACCCAGCTTTAAATGAGTACCTGGCCTTAAGTTGCTTACCACATAGTCCCTCAATATGTCCTGACCTCTGAAACAGTACATCACCCTCACTTCACACACACACAAGCACATTAAATACCTCACATTCAGTGCATACACTCACACAGTACTCAATACATCACACTCACTTCACACACACTCTCTCACACACATACACACACTCACAAACACACAAAGTACTAAATACATCACACCCACTTCATACATATTTTATTTTATGAAAAATGAAGCCACACTATAAACACATGAACCTAATAACATTTAAAATTAAGCCACACTATAAACACATGAATCAAATAACATTTAAAATGTCTAACAGTTGAAAATTGTTTTTATAAACAAGTTCCAGTGCAGCAATAGTTTAACGAAGGGAAGTAACACGTAATGTAAGTTAAGTCAAACGAATCGACAAACGTGTTACCTCCCTTAGGATATTCAAAGTCCTAATTGCACGTAATGATATTATATGCTAATTATTAATTTTTAATATTGGAGACTTTTACATTTCATAATTAAAAGCACAGAAACTATTGAAAACTGTAGATTTTTCAAAAACAAATATTGAATCGAGACACGGGGATGACGCCATTTTGAATTATTGTTTTCCGCTTTCGATTTAACGCACTCTGGAAATGAATAGGCCTAATTCAAGGGGGTACGGGGCGAAAAAAATGCACTATGTCTAAAAAATATTTTTTTTTACATTTTTAGATACTAAAACATGTCAATAATAACTATGAATTAATTATATTGCAGAAAAATTTTTTTTAGGTCAATTAAAAAGTATTTTCAGAATGTAACTCATTCAGAAACTTCAATAATTTAAAAACTTAAAAGTCATTTTTCTCTGAATAAATATTTTTGACATTTTGCTTCACTATGGCAAGAAAATCTCAAAAACCACCTGTCAGATTTTGATAAAACTTCTAATTTTTATGTAGAAGAGGTGCATTTATAGAATGTCAGAGGCTTTTCAAGAAATTTTAGGTCTTTTTTTTTTTAATTTTCAAATTAACATTTTTTGCTTATTTTCACCATACAAAATTTTAAAAATTCATAAAAAAAATTATTTATTACATTATCAAAAAAAGTACTTTGACATTCCCTAAAGTAAGCTTTTCTGATTATAAAATTTTACATTTTATATGAAACAGTCTATAAATTTTCAGAAATATTTGCCACAAAAAGGTCATACATTTCAAGATGGCGGCATGCCGCACCCACACATATCAATATGTTAATAATTTTTTTGAACAAAATTATTTTTAAATCTACTATATCATTACTAAGATATTAAAATGTCTTAAACTTTGATAATAAAAAAGATTTTGCTTTGACCCAGGTACCCCCCCCCCCCCATTGTATGACATTTTACAACATTTTGAATGTTTGGTATAAGTAATATGAAATTGTACAAATCTATAAATCGTTCATGCAAATGTACATATGAATAATATTGTTTATGGATTGTCACAGGAAACTTGCTTTGCTTTCAACTTTCGGAAGAACATCCCTTGATTTCTTTGTTTGCAAAACCATCCCATGTCGAGAGTTATGTCCGTACAGTTTGAAATGTCCGTACACTTTCAAACTAACAGCAGTAATTTCTCTTTCAACAGCTTGATAGTGACAGGGATTTTGATCCATTATGATTCGGTTGTTGCGTTTAAGTCCATCATTACAAATATGTTCCAGCTTAGGAGGGGATATCACTGCACAAAGATCCCAGTTAATCATCTGATCATATGATTTAGCTGCAATATTCAGGATTATGTCATTTTTGTTGAAAATTCTAACTCTGCATGGAGCTGGTTTATGTCGTGCTGTTATGATTTTATTTACTGCATACCTTCCAATTTCTTCATCATTGTCCTAACTGCAGCCAATAGAATGTTTCCTGGATGTGCAAAGCAGCAGTTATTTTCCATTACAGGCAATATAATAGATTGATCAGCAGTATCAAGGTTCTGAAGCAGTTGTATCATATAGAAAACGTTTCTAGCCCCACTTTGACAAGATGGATCGCAAAAATTCTGTTCGCTTTTGTTAACCATCTTTGCTCTCATCGGTATGTTCCTTGGCTGCCCTATCTATGTCGACGCATCTTTGCTGGATCCAGAGCTGTAGATGGTGTTAACATGTTTAAGTCCTTCGACACAGCTTTAACGATAAGACATGGTCTGCATCAAGTAGTTCATCATCTTCAGCATCCTGATCTGGAATATCATTATCTTTCTCATCATTGACGTTATCATTTGTGGTTGCTATCTGATCGCCACCCTGCATCAATGATTGTTTTCTTTTCTGTCGATTTTGTAATATTTTTGTTGTTTGCTTGTCAACATTGTCTATGAACATATTTCTTGCCATCTTTTGATCCACCCAAAATGCCCACTCAAGCACATAAATTATTACTGATTGTGGACATTTACAGTCTCCTCTATCCCTAACACCTGCATCAAAACATTTACATGGACAAATGTCAAATAACTTTTTGAAGGAATTGTACCCCTCTTGAAAAGTAACCGATGATCGCTTTATATCTGAATATTTCTCAAGTTCATGACCTTTGGCTATAAGTCTTTTTACTCGAACAATTATACTGGTAATGTCATTTGTAGGGATACTAGCCTGGTCATATAATTGTTTGACTTCATGCGCTAATGCGTGCGCTCGTGAATGAAGGCTATGATTGTATTGTTCCATTTTAAGCATCCACCAATTGCCTTGAAAACATCTTCACTAGTTGGAAGTTGTCTTTTAGGCCATTCAGCTGCTGACCTAAACACAGAATGTACAGTTGCACTTCTTGTAGAAGAACTCATATTCATAGAAGAACTTAACAAAATAATTGAAAAATTAATCAAAACTGAAATAAAACAACCATGCGTGATCCGATAATGAAAACACGGTACACCAGTTATATTGAGAGAAAATGGATGCAAAGCTTATCCCAGTTGTCTGAACTAATTAGTTATTTATAAAAAAGGTTATAAAGATAAAACACAAATTTTATATGCATATCATTTCTTTTTTGAATAACCTAGATCACAAATTTAACATGTTCAGTCACAAAAAAACTCACAGTAAATATGGTTAAAATTTCGAACAAAAGTTGGGAGTAGTAAAACTATGTAGTTTTCAAATATTTCTACATATTCCATGTACTACCATGATGTAACAACTTTTTAATAATGTTTCAATAAAAAAAATTTTTTTGACCCATCCTAATATATATATATATATATATATATATATATATATATATATATATATATAGAGAGAGAGAGAGAGAGAGAGAGAGAGATAGATACAAAAAGGTACTGAAAAAAGGTACTGGAATGCCATTCCGGTGGGTTCCGCTTGAAAATAAGCACCGGAAATTGTAAATACAACTGTAATATGAATTGTGGTCTGTTTTTCTCTTCACCCATGTAGTTAAATAACTTTCTCTTTATGTCTCCTTACAGGTAACGACGGAGATGATGATTCTTACGACGTCTACTTAGAGGACGCAGCGTATAACACTTTACCATACGGAGAATATAAAAGGTGGACAGTTTCTCATTAATACTAGATACAATATTTTTACATTGACCAGTCCAAACATTCACATTTATTGTTAAAATATATTAACACTGATGTGTTTGACATTTCAATGTCATTTAGTAACGTACCGCTGTGGGGGGGACGGGTTCAGTGTCATTTAGTAACGTACCGCTGTGTGGGGGGTCGGGTTCAGTGTCATTTAGTAACGTACCGCTGTAAGGGGGGACGGGTTCAGTGTCATTTAGTAACGTACCGCTGTGAGGGGACGGGTTCAGTATCATTTAGTAACGTACCGCTGTGGGGGGACGGGTTCAGTGTCATTTAGTAACGTACCGCTGTGAGGGGACGGGTAACGTACCGCTGTGTGGGGACGGGTTCAGCGTCATTTAGTAACGTACCGCTGTAAGGTGACGGGTAACGTACCGCTGTGAGGGGACGGGTTCAATGTCATTTAGTAACGTACCGCTGTGGGGGGGGAAAGGTTCAGTGTCATTTAGTAACGTACCGCTGTGGGGGGACGGGTTCAGTGTCATTTAGTAACGTACCGCTGTGAGGGGACGGGTTCAGTGTCATTTAGTAACGTACCGCTGTACGGGGGGACGGGTTCAGTGTCATTTAGTAACGTACCGCTGTGAGGGGACGGGTTCAGTATCATTTAGTAACGTACTGCTGTGGGGGGGACGGGTTCAGTGTCATTTAGTAACGTACCGCTGTGAGGGGGACGGGTTCAGTATCATTTAGTAACGTACTGCTGTGGGGGGGACGGGTTCAGTGTCATTTAGTAACGTACCGCTGTGAGGGGACGGGTAACGTACCGCTGTGTGGGGACGGGTTCAGTGTCATTTAGTAACGTACCGCTGTGAGGTTACGGGTAACGTACCGCTGTGAGGGGACGGGTTCAATGTCATTTAGTAACGTACCACTGTGGGGGGGTGGGTTCAGTGTCATTTAGTAACGTACCGCTGTGGGTGGACGGGTTCAGTGTCATTTAGTAACGTACCGCTGTGAGGGGACGGGTTCAGTGTCATTTAGTAACGTAACGCTGTGAGGGGACGGGTTCAGTGTCATTTAGTAATGTACCGCTGTGAGGGGACGGGTTCAATGTCATTTAGTAACGTACCGCTGTGGGGGCGGGTTCAGTGTCATTTAGTAACGTACCGCTGTGGGGGACGGGTTCAATGTCATTTAGAAACGTACCGCTGTGGGGGGACGGGTTCAATGTTATTTAGTAACGTACCGCTGTGGGGGGACGGGTTCAGTGTCATTTAGTAACGTACCGCTGTGGGGGGACGGGTTCAGTGTCATTTAGTAACGTACCGCTGTGGGGGGACGGGTTCAATGTTATTTAGTAACGTACCGCTGTGGGGGGACGGGTTCAATGTTATTTAGTAACGTACCGCTGTGGGGGGACGGGTTCAATGTTATTTAGTAACGTACCGCTGTGAGGGGACGGGTTCAATGTCATTTAGTAAGGTACCGCTGTGGGGGGTGGGTTCAGTGTCATTTAGTAACGTACCGCTGTGGGGGGGACGGGTTCAGTGTCATTTAGTAACGTACCGCTGTGGGGGGACGGGTTCAGTGTCATTTAGTAACGTACCGCTGTGAGGGGACGGGTTCAGTGTCATTTAGTAACGTACCGCTGTGAGGGGACGGATTCAGTGTCATTTAGTAATGTACCGCTGTGAGGGGACGGGTTCAATGTCATTTAGTAACGTACCGCTGTGGAGGCGGGTTCAGTGTCATTTAGTAACGTACCGCTGTGGGGGCGGGTTCAGTGTCATTTAGTAACGTACCGCTGTGGGGGACGGGTTCAATGTCATTTAGTAACGTACCGCTGTGGGGGGACGGGTTCAATGTCATTTAGTAACGTACCGCTGTGGGGGGACGGGTTCAATGTCATTTAGTAATGTACCGCTGTGGGGGGACGGGTTCAGTGTCATTTAGTAACGTACCGCTGTGGGGGGACGGGTTCAATGTTATTTAGTAACGTACCGCTGTGGGGGGACGGGCTCAATGTTATTTAGTAACGTACCGCTGTGGGGGGACGGGTTCAATGTTATTTAGTAACGTACCGCTGTGGGGGGACGGGTTCAATGTTATTTAGTAACGAACGTACCGCTGTGGGGGGACGGGCGAAAAGGTTGGTCTGTTCTGATATTGGAGGAGTTTAGATTAAGCCGTATACATACTTTTAACATTTCCTAGGTAAGGTATACTTGACTTAATTCATTGAACTCCTTGCGAAGTAATTAGGGCATATGACCATTGTTTGTCTGGGGTGGGAGGGGGCATTTCTTCCATACAAATTATTCCATAAAACGCCTCTGCTTTCATCCACTGAAACTTTCCAATTGAAACTCAAATTCCGGGTTTCTAAGGGGGTTATATGCGGATACTTGTAGATAATTGGAGGACTTCTGGCTAAAGTACCAGTTCGGACCCCCCCTCCCCCAATATTTGATATAATCTATACTGGAAAAGTCTCTATCAGTAGGTGCCCTAGATTGTCTGTGCCTTAGCTATACAGCAACATATGCATTAATTGACCCTCTAAGCCTCACACTTTTCATTCATTAATTAACCCACTTAGCCTCACACTTTCCATTCATTAATTATCCATCTAAGCCTCACACTTTCCATTCATTAATTAACCCTCTAAGCCTCTCACTTTCCATTCATTAATTAACCCACTTAGCCTCACACTTTCCATTCATTAATTAACCATCTAAGCCTCACACTTTCCATTCATTAATTAACCCTCTAAGCCTCTCACTTTCCATTCATTAATTAACCCTCTAAGCCTCACACTTTCCATTCAATGAGTTTGAAATGTTGGTGAGAGATCAAATTCTTTAGTAAGATAAATAAAAAAAATTAAGGAAGGTATATATTTTTTTAGGGAAAACATCCAATCCTTATTGGAACCCCAACTAACATTGGCCAGGATAGATAATTGTTTACTCGCCATGTTAGAAGTAAACAAAGAACATGATGACAAAGCAGGATAAGATCGTCAGTAGAGCACTGGTGCACTGGTCATACACAATGCCCAAGAATGTACTATAGGTATTTTTATTGTATTAAGGGTGGTGAAAGGAAAGAAACGATGAAAAAAATATGGTACAGAGTGCATCAGACGAACAATATATGCCAGGAAAAATCTGGTACAGAATGCATCAGACTCCCAATATATGCCAGGGAAAAAAACAGAGGGATACATCTTAATCCATCAAGGAGAAAGTTTTATGACCACTAATGGAAAGCCTGATGGACGTCATTAGTCAAATTGAGATTGTTAAAATGTTAATGTCATTTTAACACTAATGGAGCCTTCAAGACCTATCCGGTGGGGGGTATTCCTCGAAGGCAGCACAGCATTCTAAAGAAGCGATGACGTAGTGCGCCGCGTGCAAGCGGTGATATTTTTGTCTCGCATACGTTATCAAAAGTAGGGCAAAGCTATCACCGATTACCCGCGGTAGCCATTGAACGACAAGATCTAGAATATATTGACAAGAATAAATGGATAAAATCTTATATTATTTATTCATCTGATTTTTTTTAACAGTATCTGATGGCTATTTTTATTTCTGGTTAAAACAGCCGACAAATTAATGACATGAACTGTACGGAGTTCTCTAATTCTGCTAACTGCAGCAAACATAAATTACATCATGAAATAAACTCTTTTATCTTCTACCGCTATTCGCTAAATGAGATTCATGAAATTACTTAGTACGAATTGGTCTTTTGGTTTAGTAAGTAGTCAAGGACTAAAGTATTTAGAAATCCCACAACATAACAGAGGGAGGTCCCACAACATAACAGAGGGAGGTCCCACAACATAACAGAGGGAGGTCCCACAACATAACAGAGGGAGGTCACACAACATAACAGAGGGAGGTCCCACAACATAACAGAGGGAGATCACACAACATAACAGAGGGAGGTCCCACAACATAACAGAGGGAGGTCACACAACATAACAGAGGGAGGTCACACAACATAACAAGGGGGTCACACAAAATAAAAGAGGAAGGCCCCACAACATAACAGAGAAAGGCCCCACAAAATAAAAGAGGAAGGCGCCACAACATAACAGAGTGAGATCCCACAACATAACAGAAAAAGGTCACACGACATAACAGGGGGAGGTCACACAACATAAAAGAGGAAGACCCCACAACATAACAGAGAAAGGCCCCACAAAATAAAAGAGGAAGGCCCCACAACATAACAGAGTGAGGTCCCACAACATAACAGAGGGAGGTCCCACAACATAACAGAGGAAGGCGTCACAACATAACAGAGAAAGGTCAAACAACATAACAGAGGGAGGTCCCACAACATAACAGAGGGAGGTCCCACAACATAACAGAGGGAGGTCACACAACATTGGTTCTGCAAGTGGGCCTTCAGGTTTTCATGATTATCCAGCAGACTCTTAAAAGAGGAAAATAGTTTCCATTTCTATAATCAGAAGTTTATTAATCAATTTCACGAACATGCAGGGCCGAATTTAAGTACGCCTAAGGCTTGTTACTAAAAAAAAAAAAACTTACCTAACAAAGTTATAAAAACTTAGCACAAATGTGAACAGATAAATGAGAGTTTATCTTTTGTTCAGGGCCTAAGACCAAAAGTTTATTTTTCTATTGGTCCGTCTGTCTGCGAACTTATTTAGAATAACTCTATTCATTTTATTTGCAATGTCTATGTCTTTCAGAAAATCCAAAAGTAATCCAAAACTGAGAATGTGCATACCTTGGAGAGGACCATGTACTACTGACTCTAAACTAGTAGAGAAATACGACTTTCTTAGGTGTTGTCATAACCAGGCTTGCAAGTAATAACAATTTTCTTACTTTGTTAAATGTTCATTATTTATATTTTGTTGCAGGACAGAAAGCAGAAGTTGCTAATATGCAGAATTAGAAAAAGAATTTTTTTTTCTAAATGCACATTCATTAATATTTACTCACAGGAATTTCTTTAGGTCAAAGAACTATTTGTAGAAAATACTTTTAATTAAAATAGCGTAAACTTCATCTATTTCTATTTCATTAGTCAGTAAAGACTTCGTTAATTGTTAATTCGTATAGTTTGTTACAATTTTTGTTTGTTTTATTTTTAAGTACCGGTAATCATCACAAAGCTTGATTATATTTTTACTTTTTTTTTAAATAATACGAAGGCCAGATTGTTACAATAATTCGAACTGCCAATTTTCTATTGTGTATAAATGTATATACATCAATGTTCATATAAACTTTTTTGTATTTAATTACGAACTTAACTGCATTCATCTCTTTATCATACTATAGGTGTACTATCTGGGGAAACAACTGCAGATGTGAAGCTAGAATCGGCTGGTAATCATTTCTTGACATATAATATGTCTTTTTTTTTTTTCGTTCGTTTTTTTCTAATTCAAACATGATTTAGTCAGATTGCTAGTCAAATGGAAAGTCTGCTTGTCAAAATAAAATAAATTTTATAATAGACATCGAAACCTTAAATTTGAAATAATGAATAAACAAATGTTGTGAGACAGGATCGGAAATAATAAATTCATCGCCAAGTCAGTGACATATTTAAAGGTGGTAGAAGGAATGGTCATTCCATATCGTCCGGTAGTTGTTTGATTACCTGGCACAGGAGGTACCATGATCAATAAGGTCAATAGGTGCCTCCTGTGCCAGGCTATCCTGGTCTGGGGGACATGCCATGGTCTTTAGGGAAAAGATCATTGGGGTTCTCCTAGTCAGGTGGTGGTACTGTGGTCAGTGAGGACTATCCGAGACCGTAGTGTTCACAACTGGCGGTGGTGACGGATGTGGTCGGCACACAACACCCTTCCACTCTGACCCACTTAAGCACACCTTCGCAGCCTGCCATTTCTGTTTGTGGGTTCAGGCACATTACATCCTCCACTCCGTCCTAGTGGCGGGAAAAAACCCTTCCCTTGTCAATCTGGCTGATCAGTGTAGGCATGTCTAAAAACCCTTTTTTTCTGCCATCCCGGCAGATGTTAGAAGGAACACTCACCCCGCCGCTCTGAAGGCGTGGCAGACGTGCATCAGCGCCGCCAACAATGCTGGTGTGGTAGGCACTCTACACATTATTATGCTCTCATTGGCGGCGTTACAAAAAATTCCTTTGAGAAAATTAGTCTGCCGCTGTATGTAAATATGTTATTGACTACAATACATTTTATTACTAAAATATGACAGTTTCTACAGGCATTATTTGAATGTTTTGTTCGCGGCTGTACCCAAACTGACGTTTGTTTTAGTCCAGGTAGCTTTGGAAGTCTTGTGGAAAGGGGGAGGAGGGGTACGCGAGATTGTTTTTGCTTGTTCAATATTTAGTCCGACTTAAACTAATTCAACGACCTCAAATTTAGCTCTTGAGTCTTCCACAGCAGAGCTGCCAATCTGGTTTTTTTTTTAAATCGGGATGTTGTTAGAGAAATCTAGTTTTTATTAAATACTATCAAATAATAGATCTGGATAATTATTTTTTTTGTCATTAAAATATAAGGTTTTGATTATTAGCTATATATTTTTAATATATTCTGGATAATTCTTCACGAAAATACTTAAACCATAGCTACCTTGAATGTTTTCATATCTCTTGTATGTGTTTTAATGAGGTGGTAATTCCACCTACTTTGAGACTCGCTGGTTTAAACCATAGAAATCAACTACAAGTGATTGAATCGCAAACATAATGCAACATTTCTTTAAATATACTTTTGTGCTGTCACTTAGACATAAGCTTATGTATTATTGGCACTATGTCCATACAACTCATGTCTGGGTAATGCTGAAATGTCGCAGATGGTGACCAAAGAAAATAAAAGTATTTAGGACAATCCCCCCCCCCTCAAGACCTTTCCTAGCCATGCATGAACCGGAAGTTGAGAAAACAATTTATTGATTTCTGTATACTCACATCTAGATGTTGTTTCTTAACTTGTGTGTACCTTGTTATTATATAGAAAAATTAAAAGAAAAACTTAAAATTTTTTTAAGCATCAGAAAAAGCTTATTAACATGATTCTTGGCAGTCATGTTCAACCTACCACATTGTGTCTCAAATAATTAGCCTTCAACAATTTTAATTACTTTTTGGTTTTGTATTTTTTTACATATCTGTATTTTCTATCAAACTAATTAATATACTTATATGTTTCATATAGAATCAGAGCTTACTTTCAGGAAATTTGACTAGACAACATTTAAAGAAAATTGGCTAATATTTTATTAGAACAAAGCATAGAAATTCAATTAACTTTTTTTAATGTCTGAATTTTTAACCTGCTAGACTACATAATTTCTAAAGACCAAAACAAAGGTCCTAAATGATTAAGTTGGCAACAATACAAAAGCTTGAAATATATTTTTTTTTAAGTCTTTTATTTATTTATTTTAACATGCATTTTGAATTAAAAACATTGTTAAAAATAAGCACTTAAAAAATTCTAAAAGCTATATTTGATATAAACAAAGAATGATACTGTAAAAAGATTCGTTTTTTTATTTCCGCCACAGATCTGCCATTGGACAAAACATCTGCAGGTGTGGAGCTAATCAAGGCCTTGGGCGGTAATATCTCATGAATATCTTTTGTTCTGAGCTAAATATCTGTTTGTTAGTTGATCTTTAAGTCTATAGAAAAATAAACAGGGTTTATAATTTTTTAAATACCTTTATTAAAAAAAAGTAATAAAAAAAAAGATAATAATTCCTGAGATAAGACAACTATTTGAAGAAATTATGTTTTAAAAAAAAAATTCATAAGTTGCTAAGCAACAGACTGTAATTGTATTTAACTCATAATCTCTTTCAGCATTTCCCCCATATAAACATGAATGAAAAAAGTTTGAAAAGTCTACACCATTTTAAAACAATTTCAAAATAGTATAATAAACAATAGTGTTGAAAATTTCACCATGTTTGGATGTTAAAATGTAAATAAAAAACTGAATGCAAGATTTAGAAACCCAACTTATTTACACTCTCCAGAAAAAGTTCAATAAAATGTGTTTCTCATTAAATCATTTTATTTCACCAATGCAATTTAAATCATATTTTTTTTTAAATGAATGCAGTAATTTTTTTTTTCAATGCTACAGATGTTCCATGTGGGGTGATAACTGCAGATGTGAAACTAGACAAGGCTTTGGTTGGTGATCTTTCATGGATAGATGTTTTTTTTTCTGAGCTAGACATCAGTTAGATTTTTAGTCAAATTTTAATTATACCTTTTCATCAAAAATATTATTGCTTTAAAAAAAAAATTACTTACATGACAATGTTATCAAATAAAATTCAATTAAAAATTGTATATATCTAGTGAAATAAAGACTCATTTTTTTTTATGAAAAATTTTGAAATTGTAAATTAGTTAATGATCATCAAGAAAATATGCATTTGATTATAAACAAAATTTATACAGCCTAATTTGGAAATATAATGTCAACATTATAATAAAAATAACAGAATATACTTTTCTTGTGTCTGTCCTTTATAAAAGTCTACAATTTGAGACTTGTTTGATTGTTGTACTATTATTAATAAATACAATTCAGATTTCTAAAACAAAAAAAACAATAAAATTGAAAATATGCATCTATGCCTTCAAAAATAGAAACATCTTCTCAGAATGAAGTACATGTATTTCATAGAAAGTATAAAACTGCATATTTTTATTATAATGGGACAACCAATACACACCCATTTATGAATTAATAAAACACTATACATGTAGTTGTCTTTAGCATCTTTAATCTTATATTTACACTTTCAAATACATCTCATGTTAACGAGAATAGAATACTAGTATAATAAATTGTAAAACTTCACATATTTTGATAATCATATTTATTATCCTTACAATAATAACAAAGAAATAAAATATTATATTAATTATAGACATGTCTATATAATTATGCCTTCAAATTGTAATTAACAAATTATAAATGTAAAAGTTTACTTTAATAAATACATTGTACAAATATTAAAAAGAAATAATTTTTTGCTGGATTAAAAGTACTATTAGCTTTTTGAAAAAATCAATAAGTTTCCATATTTTCATTAATTAAATTAACGTTTCATGATTAGTTCTTTTCCCTGGTTCAATTTCACCATCACAAACATTATAATTATTAGCCAGAAAATTATTTTCAGAACTTTCATCTTGTTTCTCTAATGATTCCAGTACAAACTCCACCTCTACAGAATCACATGCAAGGATATCTTTAGCCTGATTTTCATTTAATCTACGAATATATGCCATTTGTTTAGGTCCTGCATTCTCAGTTTCACTGGTCTTAATATTTTTTTTCATGTTCTCAAAATACAGTTTCTTTTTATCAACAGCTTTTAAAACCTCATACATTCCAAGATGTTCTGCTCTCTCTGGGACAGACATCATAACTAATCTTGAGCAGTCATTGTCATTGGATGATTTATTTACTTCACACTAAATAAATATGAAAAACATAAAGATTACATTAGGTTTAAAAAAAAAGTTAACCACAAGCTACAATAGTTCATTATTGACAAATATTTTTTTTTCAAAGTTAAGTTCTCTTATTTATAAAGGACCATCAGGGAAGATCAAGTGTAGAACTCATCAGTTTCAAAAACTCTATACATGTACAAAGGGATTATGTGGTTAGAACAAAGCCCAACTACCTTTACTTTACCAACTTAAGTAAGGTACCAAATTTAAAGTTTGGTGGACTTAAAGGGCTTTTCAACAACTTCCTCTGGGACCTGGAAAAATTCCCATGGTTTTCAGCAAAGATCAAACCTGAAGATCTCAGGTTGACAGTTGATTGCACGACCACCCGTCCCTCACTGACATATTTATTTTCTCAAATTATAGGCTACTGAGGATTTGTTTATAAATAATTTTAAAAAAAATAATTTCTGAGTGAAAATAAAATTAATTTTTAACTCAAAAACTATCTCAACATACTAATTCTTTTAAAGTCCAATCAGTTCCCAGCTGGATTAGTCGGAGTGCAATTGGTTCTTTTCTCTCCATTGCAAGAAAAATTAAGTCCTGATAGTTATGCACAACTGGCTTAAGCTAAGAATTTAAATAATCAACCAGTATTATATCATTCATTAAAATAATATAAGAAATATGCAAATTAGATTTATGAAATTTTTATTTTGTTTGTCTCATGTTAGTCTATAAAAACTGTGGGTAAAAGTATGATTAAATAATATAAGTATGCTGCATTATACAGCATTCAAATTCATTTAGACTAACTTACTATTTTGCTAAACTGAGCTACTGAGTACTTGAACTTGCAAACTGCTTTTTCAAAATGCTTAAGTTGTTTTTTTTGGGACGCTATGAGTTGAAAAAGCTCTTCGTACTATTTGAATGACAGTAAACATCAAAATGATAATAATCCAAAATTTAATATTAAAAACAATTATAAAAATGATTTATTCTAAAATTTAAGCTAAGCATTTGATATAGCATTAGTAACAAAATCAAATTTAACTTATAATTTTAATCATTACAAAGAAATTTTTAAAAATTTTAGTTCTCCCTATACCTTGTCAACACAGGCTAATTGTTTAGACATTCCATAATGAATCTGTAAAAATTAATAATTAATCATAAGTAATAAATGATAAATGTCAACATCTGAAAATAATAAACTGAAGTGAAACAAAGAAGACACACAATGCACTTTTAAAAAAGCAATGACATAACTTTATCATGTGAATCCCAGTCTATGATTAAAATCCCAGAATTCACAGAAAGTAGTGAATTTTAAAAATGACAAGCCTAGATCTTTAGATACATGTATCAGAAAAAAGATATTCATCATTGTTTAAGTGTTTCAGATACGAAAAATTTTAATACTAAGCTTGCAGAGGTACTTTAAAAAATACAGTCAATTGAAAAACAGTTTTAGCTTTTTTTGAAAGTTAATGGAAGCCAACCTATATTTCAAAATAGATAGCTCCAAGAGAGCAAAGTTACAAGCATTCCTTAAATATATGAACCTATAATCTGCACTATGCAGGTCAGCTCCATATATCAAAGCTTCTTTACCACCCCTGCTTATTGAAAAGTATGATTTAACCATTGTTAAACAGTTCAATAATGAAGTTCTCATATCATACTTTTGAACTTTTTTTTTCTGCTACAATGAAATCTAATAATTAAATCTAATATTAATTTTAGTAAAACATATGACTAGCCATGGAAATATAAATCTTGTGCATGCATATCGATCAGATTAATAATATTTTTTACGACCATAATTTAATTTTGGGCTTTTCTTCAAAAAGATTTTAACTTTGATACTGAGTGTTAAATTTCATCAAAATATTTATATTACTGTAGCTTTAAAGTCACTGACCTTTCTTTCAATGCTGATCCATTCTGCTGCCTGAATATAGTGCACAATATTGTAAGCAGCTGTATGACCTTTCTAAAAAAAATCATTTTGGGAATTTCCAAAAATGTGATAGTCAGTTAACTATTGCAAATTAAATTTGTAATTTAGGCATAATAGTTTTAATTTTAACTGATATTGGAACCCATGAAGTAACTTACAAAATCTTCAATTTCAGTATCAATGTCAACAATTTTCTTTAGCAGCTGACAGATTATTTCCCTTTCATCTTCTTCTTCAATAGAACAAGCATAATGGTATGGTGAACGTCCCACCTGGATGATTCCAAATTTGACATATTAACTTTACATGTTTAATAATTTTATTTAATAGCAAAAAAAAAAAATATTAAATTAGCATGAGAGGAAAAAAAAATAAATTCATTGACAGGAATCAAAAGTCAGGAATTAAGACTGCCAGGTTCTTGCCAATACTAAAAAGAAATAATTGCTTCGTGATTTGTACATATTTAAATAATTAATTAAAAAAAGACCAAATCATGCACCAATGAGCTGCTTAGAATTATAGAGGAATAATTAACTAGAGTAAAGGCTGCATTAACTATTTTTTATCCATTTATTCCCTAACACCTTTAAGCCATCTTTTTTTCAAGTCTTTTCAATTAGCAGCTTGTGATCCCTTTACATCAATAGTAACTTCCACAAAAAATGCCAATGCTATTTAATAACTTCCGATGCTAATCGAATCATTTTTTATAAATTGAAAAAACACTGATCTCTAATTATATTTTTCTTAAAATATTATTAATGATAAAAGTTTTTCCTAAGAAATAAATGAATTACTCACATTGTCAACTAAATTGACATCAATGTTTTCACAACTCAGTAAAAACTTTAAAATGTCAACTCTCCAATGCAAAATGCAAATATGTAAAGCGGTCCTGCCTCCCTAATTAAAACATTAAAAAAAAATTATATGTAACTTTTTTTGCATCAACCTAAAATACCGAGACTTAAAAGAATGATCACACACAGGTTGAAGATTAAGTCTTACACATTTTTAATGATTTGCTTGACTTTTGTAGGAGTTGTAACTTTTTTAAAATTTTTATAATTTTTGTGGGTTACCTGTACCATAAACTAAGATATAACAAGTGAAGCCAAAAAAAAGCCTAATTAATAAAACAGTTCATATATAACTCTTAACTTAAAGTTGGTTTTCATGACTCATTAAAAGGGGGAAAAAATTCTGGACAAAGATTTTGTATAATAAAGTTGGATTATTACCAGAATTTTTTTTACTCTTGTGTAAATGGTGACAAAAAATTGGCAAATTACAATCTAATGATTACTGGTGCATTTAATTATAAATATTATCTGCTATTTTTATAGAGAATCAACAGAACATGTTTACTTTTAACAAATCTAACAGAAAAAAAGATTAGATCAAATACACACCATGTCTTTAGAATTAATCAGTAAGCCAGGTCTTTCTGAAGCATTCAGTAAATCTCTCACTTGATCAACTGGCCACCACTGAGCTCCATAATGAAGTAACTTTACTTCCTCCTGCATCAAAATGTTAATGGATGGTCAAATCTTTTAATTATTACTATTAACTATTAGTTTGATAAATATATGTAAAGCATCAACATATATTAATTAGTTTGATAGAAAATACAGATATGTAAAAAAATACAAAACCAAAAAGTAATTAAAATTGTTGAAGGCTAATTATTTGAGACACAATGTGGTAGGTTGAACATGACTGCCAAGAATCATGTTAATAAACTTTTTCTGATGCTTAAAAAAATTTCAAGTTTTTCTTTTAATTTTTCTATATAATAACTAGGTACACACAAGTTAAGAAACAACATCTAGATGTGAGTATACAGAAATTAATAAATAGTTTTCTCAACTTCCATATTAGTCTTAACATTTATAACAATTTAAATAATGCATAAATTACATGCTGGATTGTGCTCTCTTTTAACCAGAACCAATTACTATGACTGCCATCCCTATCAGAGTACAGGTCAATAACAAAATAACAAAAGCTCTCCAGAGACCTCTATCTGGGCTATCTTTTCCAACATCTCTCCATTCCCAGTCATCACCCCAAGATCAAGACTTGTTCATATTCAGTTTTATCAGACCCAATCTTGGTGTTGAAAATCCCATGAGGATGTTGGTGTCCTTGTCTGGAAAGGTCTAAAGTATCTTCTGCAGCATGTTGTAGAACTGGTCTTTGTCCACCTTGTCTTGTTGATGCTTTACATGGTTGTTAACGAGTGTTTCTCCATGGTCTATTCCATGTGCCTATGTGATTTTCCTAAGTGGGTTTGATTGCTAGCCCCACACACAACCCTCCTCCTTTTTAGCCAGGCTTGTGACCATTCTTGGCAGAATTAGCCAGAAATAGGTCAGTTATAAAAATATGTAATTTAAATATTTACACTTTAAAGTTTAAAAAATAATGAAAGATTTGATGTTTTACATTAAATTTTGGTAACCATTTTGTAAATTCTACAGCTTCTTCTGTTTCATTTCCACTGGCATATATAAATGTATCACGATACTGAAAAAAAAAAACAAGAAAGAAAGAATAAAAAAAAAAAAAAGATTTAAGGTTCTTTTCAATATCTGCATATTTTGCATTAATTTAATTTTAATTACTTACATTGTAATCAATCAATAAACTGTCATATCCCATAGCAGCCATTCTTTCAAGTTCAGTGATATCAGATGATCTGATTTTCTTAACATATGCCTGAAAGGAGTAATTGAATAGTTTTTTTCAAAGACCTAAGTTCTGAGTGCTGATAAATGACATTTAAGCAATAAATACTGAAAGTAACTTATTTTTTACAATTTACCTTCCCAAAAATGTTAATCTTAAAAGATGTTTTGAAAGAAATTTTTACTTTGTCCAACACCCAGAGTTAGCAGTCATATTAGCAAATCATTGGTGTCCCATCGTTTCCTATTCTTCATAACTTTTTTAATTGCATCATTTTGTTTTAAAAGAATTTCTTTTCCATTTAAGTAAATTTTGTGCTAATTTTGTATCATTAGAAAAATACATAATATTTATGTTCTAAATCTGAAACATTTTTTTTTTCATCTAAAGATTCAATGAAAATTAGGAAAATCTAAAAGACATCTATAATGATAATAAATAAGAAAAAAAACTTTACTGTGTTAATTAATAATTACATGTAACTGTTAATAGAACATTTACCTAATGTATTTGTCTCACGAGACCATGCAGTAAAATAATTTAATATTTCTGAATATCTTCACTTGTACTTTATTAATCTTTCCTAATAGTAGATATGTAAGATTATACCTAATATCCCCAGTTATTAGGAATTAATCCTCCCAAATAGTACACATGTAAGTTTATACCTGATATGATTGTTTTTGTAACATTCATTTAGTCAGCATTGTATTATATGTATTTCTATACATAATTTGATGGATGGGCATCAGTAAAAGTGCACAATTGTCAGCCTAGACGTTCAGGGATCAGTTTTAAATAGGTTGACAGTTTAATGACAATTAGTTGGGGAACATAAACGACACTGGGCAGCTTACTAGCCACACAATTGCCAATTATGCTTTAGCAACTAGAAATAAGTAAACTCTACTTCATATGCCCTGAGAGGCTCAAAGGAATCTTTACTTACCTTGTCAATAACACAGACTAAGTCTGTTCGTCTTGCCAACCTAGCAACATCTCTAAGAGTGACTCCAGTCTGTAAAAAAAATTACATAGCAAACAATTTATACATCTAATAAGTTGCTAAGTAAAATTTCCTTAAAACAAAAGCTAACAAACTAAAAAAAAAGGTCTAAATTATTAATGAAAGTTTTTTTAGAAAGGCTTGCACAGAAATGAGTTTGCTTTCTGGCATATAAATGGAAAATTAGTGGCAAATTTTTTTTCATATTCAATATTTTTACAAGTACTGGCATACTTTTGTGCTAATATTTGATAAAAACATTTAGTTCCCAGGCAAAAAAATGAAAAAGTATTGATAAATAACAATAATAATTTCAAAAGACTTACACAGTCTCTTTGGCTGATATCTAATCCATTTTTTATCATATATTCAATAAACTCCTTTGAAATTGTGCCTTTTGTTTTATCAATGGCATATATACCAGCATTTCTGCCCCTCTGAGTAAAAAAATGAAAAATTATATAACCTAAATGATTTGTAGTTTGTGTAAGAGCAGCATAATTCTAATTAAAAAGGTTAAAAGAACTATTATTTTAAATTCTTAATTTACATATTTAATGATCTATAATTAAAAAAAAATTACCTCATCTCTCAGACTAAAATCTGCATTTGATTTAAGAACAGACCATAAGATGTCCTGAGGAGTTTTAGAATCAATAGCCGCAAAAAACAACGGTGCCTAAAAAGGAAAATAAAGGCTATTAATACAGTTTTCATTCAGAATTTGTTAGATAGTGTCATGGTATAGTTACGAGTACTACGCACACAGATGTGTGTGTATCTTTGGAGCTTGGCCAACCAGGTCAACATGTGGTCAAGGGGTCATGATTCGAGATGTTTATAGAAAATAAATATGTTGTTTATTATTCTAGATATTTATAGAAAATAAATATGTTGTTTATTTGTAAATTGTATTGACTAAATGAGTGAGAGACAGAGCGATGTGGAATGTTCGAGATGGATGGAAGGAAATTATATAAAGACGATGTTCAGTTGAGAAAGGGGATTGAGAAGAGAGTTGAGTCAATAACATCATTTACAGATAGTTATATATTTTATTTATAATATTATCTTGATAAAGTCAGAGACATGAATGTAATGTTGTTGACAAATATAACAAATTATAAAAGTCTAGATTTATGTAAAGCATTCATTAGGATTAGAAATAAAATACTAAATTTGTAAAAATATATATGTATTTAGCAAAAATTATAATAATCTTTTTTCATTCCTCTAAAAAAAATATTTATATATGTAAATTTGTATGGACACTTACCCTAAAATATTTATAAACACTAACTCTGATATTAACATTCACATTTGCTTTACATATCATATTTACTATCCTTGCATCTCCAAGTCTGAGAGCATACTGGAGTATGTGTGTGGAACCAGCTGCCTTTCAGTTAAAAAATATACAATTAGTCAGCTTTAAGTGTATAGTAAAAGATGTAACAATCATGTTAAAAATTCACAAGAAATTAAATCCCCAGAGCATTAATCTGTGTTGAAAAAAAAAGTTGTACTTAGTGTCTTTTGATATAAGAAAGAGTTGTAAATAGGGAGATAGTTTGTTGAGAGTATCACTGTATAAAACCTTTGTATTAAGTCCCTATAGCATTTGATGGCAGTTGTGTGTGAAGTCCCTGTAAGGATGAGATAAAATCTCTACGATCCTATAAACCACTAATGGGACGGTTTTTATGGTGCCCTTCTTTCATCCCCACCATAGCCGATAGTGCAATAGCCATGGTACCACAGGAGATATATCAGGAACTTGAGCCAAGACCTGAAAAATTTCCTTGGTCCTCACCGGAGATTGAACCAGGTACCTTCAGGTCGACAGTCGAGCACTTTACCGCACGACCATCATTTGTAGCATCTTTTTCTGTAGCCTTGGGACTGTTTGGCTAGAAAAAAGATCCAGCCGCTTTACTCCCCAATTAAAAGTCTGTTTAATTATGTAACCTTTTTAAAGCTGGGTAGACTCGGGAGACTTTCACCCATCCATCCCCATACCTTTATATTAAGTAAATTAATAATTTATAGACTCACATGATTTAA
This sequence comes from Bulinus truncatus, assembly GCA_021962125.1. NCBI lineage: Eukaryota > Metazoa > Mollusca > Gastropoda > Planorbidae > Bulinus > Bulinus truncatus. Next base: position 2,250,328 of record JAGDYQ010000125.1, read on the forward strand.
AAAATTGACATTACACCTGGGATGAGACAGGAATTTCTGAGCTTTGTCAGCATCACCTTCCAAAACTGCATAAATGGCACCCTATTCATATATAGAAGTTCATAAATAGAATTATATAATTATAGAAATAAAAAATATTTTAAAAAAAAAAAAAAACAACCCTAAATGTGACTAGTTTCTGTGTAGTTTTCTACCCATTATTTTTTGTGTAATAGTGTAGCAAAAAAAATAAACAAAGCAGAATTCATTACGCAGACTGACAACTATTTTTTTTTATAAAATTATTTTCCTTTATTGCCACACTGAATTATCACTAAAAAAATAAATAAAGTTAAATATATTTTTTTTAAAGTACAAATTATAGTATAGTCGAGTCTCCATTGTGGTATGTGTTCTTATCCTGACACAATGAATGGTAATTGTTTAGGACCCTGCGTAAAGTGACTTTAAAGTCGGTGGTCAGAGCAGCCCTTGCCAAAGATTATTAGTAGTCCAAGATTTATAAGTGATGATCTTGACAGCATTTTTAGCCTAGTGCTTCAAATGTGCTTTTGCCTTAGGAACCCTAATGTTCTTTAGCTTACTACGCCAAAATGTACTTTTGCATTGGGCCACCCAAGGGCACCTTTCTCGATATTACCAAAGTTGGAAAGGCTGTAGCTCTATAAATAATAATTAACCGCCTTATATAATACAAATACTCATTTTAAAAAACACCTTGTTTTTTACTAAGCCTCTTGATAATTTTTTTTTTCATTATTAACTAAAATATGAAATTTTAATATGGATAAATATTGTTAACTAGGCCTGACAGTGTGAAGGCCAGATAATGGCAAACCAATCAGTTGAGATTTTCCTTTGATGTATAATATGGTATACATTATATATGCTTTCTCTTAGTGGCCCTGACCAAGACCAACTTAGTTCTTAATGGAGAACTTTAAGTATTACATGCAACTGACTATAAACTAAAACAATAAAAAAAAGGAATTGATTTCCCTGTATTTCTGCCATTCTAAACCATACAAAAGTATATTTACAACATGATAAATGTTGTATGAAGTTTAAGTAAGGTAAAGATGTTATCTCTTTATCCTCTCATGCTGTGGTCACTAACCCCCAGGCCACAGACTGGTACTGGTCTGTGGATCAAATGGTACTCGGCTGCCCAAGAAACATTAAATTAATACTGTGGTTTATTTCTCTCGGGATAGTGTGACTTTCAATGGACAAAAAGTTAACCAGGAGATGAGCGGAATTGGCATTGTAAATCAAAACAATCTGAAATATAAATAATCAAACCCCCCCCCGGCGTCAAGGTGAAATTATCAAACGTCGACAACTGCTCTAATGAACCTATAACCATGATTGAGGGTCTTTTATCCAAACCATAAAAATTGGCTACAATAGACACAAGTGAAAAAGTCTGTCTATAAAAAAAAAGTGCAGGACAACTGAAGTGACCCTCTGGGTTTCTAAACCCAAGGCTAGAACTAGGAAGAGATTTTTTTTTTTAATTTATAACCCAAATTATTTTTTATAAATGGGTTAATCGACTCAAAGATTAACTGTGTAACTAATATTTTTTTTTTACAAATTATAGCAGTTCCTGAAGTTAGCAATACCCAATAATGTTTATAAAAAAAAAGATACCATTTATGAATGAAATGTATAAAATATGAAAATAGATTATATTAGCACAAGAACTTTAGATAATACTCACCAAAGTATGGGAATGAAAGTCAATATGAAAAACAAGATCATGAAATTTACGGGAAGCTGTGAATTGTCTTAGAGTCTGTCCTTCCTGCAGAGGACAGAAGAAAATGTGTTCATTTATTCTCCAGTGATCTTTTCAGAGTACTTTTAATTATTTTAAACATTCTTTCCTGAGTCAACATCACACATTAAAAACAAGATCTGGTGGCAGTTAATCCCCAAGCCTTATCCTATGATGTCCTAGTAAAATGAAGTGTCACTAGGATTTTACACCGTAAGTCAAAATACTAGTAATGATGGGCCTAACACAATGGCTCCAGTAATGAGCCAGAGTCACTATATAGGCCTGATTAAATGAGTTCCTTGTAGGGTGAAGCAAGTCCTCTTTCACCCTTTTGGTGATTTTTTTATTTTGAAAAGGTATAAATCAAACAGTGGGGCGGGTGGCCGAGTGGTGTAGATACTCGACTGTCAACCTGAGAGTCCTGGGTTCGATCCTCGGTGAGGACCATGGACAATTTTCCAGGTTATATTTGTTTCAAAGGCATCCCTAAAGTCCATCCAGCTTTAAATGGGTACCTGACTTAAGTATACTTTATCATTTCTTTTATGTGCTTGTAGTCTGATGCACAGCTATTATGAATGAAATCTTGAATATGTGTGATTTAGTGTGTGAGAGGATATTGATACAAAGGAAGAAGACAATGTAGATTCATCTTTACAGTTGACAGTCTTTAATGAAGAGATGAATATGTTCTAAAGGATATATAAACTAAGTGTTCACTTTTATACTTTGAACAATGTGTTCTATGTTTAGAGTGAATATAATTAATTATGTGTTCAATCTGTTAAATAAATGAAAATATTGTTCTTGATAGTCGGTATGACTATTTCAAATAATCTTATCAAAATTCACTTTTATTTGAAATACCGTCTTTTGAGTATTTCGTGAATTATTGTGTTGTTTGTTGGACAACTAATGACAATTTTATTAATATTAGGCAGATGATTAATGGATAGTAAAGAAAATTAGGTCGTAAACACCTTATTTAACAGAGACACAAAAATATGATACTAGAAAGGCACTTATGATTAAATATACACTAGCATTAAAATTAAATGTCATTCTTATTTTAGAATGCTAGTAACCTTAGTTACTAAAAGAAGTACAGTAAATAGTACAATTTTAACATACAAAAGTTTTTGGATACATTAAAAACTTGAAATAGGTGTGCCAATATAGGCAGCACACATGATAAATTTATTTACTCTTTTTGTGTCTACTCTGGTCCAACACTGAAGTAAATAAATAACTTTATTAACATCATGATTGGCAACTGCTTCAAATATTCCAGGCTGGAAAAAAAAAGAGTTAGTTTATAATATTACCAATAAACTGAATTTAATGAAAATATAAGTACAGGTTTCATTATTCCAGCAAGATAGTCAAACCTGGTATTTGTCATAGATTTTTCTCCAAAATAAATTGTTAGTTTTTATATCAGCAGCCGTTTTGCCATCCTGAAATATCAATTCAGGTTTATTACAATTTGGTATTTCATAAAACTCTATTAGTTTTTATATAACATTGTGATTAAAAAAAAGTATTTCAATAATTTACTTATTAATTAGATTCATGTAATACTTGCTAATGCAAAAAAAAAAAGCAATATGATAATCTCACATATAATGCAGTTATTTTTATTTTAAAGTACAGATTACAAATAAAATATAGTGGCATCGCTTTCAAACTTTAGTAGAGTACTCTAGCATCTCTACCTTTATACTAACCAAGAAAAACATATTCTTACTTTGTTTTTAATGAATGGGTCTACTCCTGCAGCTAAGAGATCACCAACATGGCAACATTCACTGTGGAGAGCTGTCACATGTAAAGCAGTATTTCCATGCTAACAGATCAAATAAATGTTTTTTGATTAAACAAATGATATAGTAAAAACATTAAAAATTATTAAATGATTGAGTCTGATGTTCTAGGCTCTCTGAACTTTCAAAACAAACTAAAAAAAAACATACCCTATTTTGTGCATTTAAATTAATGCCACAGCCCACTAATATGTGGAACATATTTGGCCGATGCATAGTGCAAACGTAATGAAGATAAGTATTACTTTTCTGTTGATAAAAAACAATCATTGAAACAGATTATAAATATAAATACTATAAACTGAAACATATTTAAGTCTCAAGTAAAAATACATGGTTTGTCCTTAATTTAAAAAGAAAATCTTTTGATACAGTGCCTGTGAACTATACCATGAATGCCAGAAGTCCTTATTTATTCAAAAATGTCATTAAGTCATGTATTTTACATTCCTTTTTACATTTAGAATGAGATACCCTACTCTTATAGCTGCTAATTAATAGTTTAATTTTCAAGTCCATTAGTTTAAATTTTGATGTTGGTTTGTTTCTTTTTTTTTTGTTTTTTTTTTTGGGTTGTTTTTTGCTTTCTCGAACGATCAATATACACTGTTCATATGACTTTTTAAACATTTCCCAGACAAATCTCTTAAAGTTAATCTCTTTGTATAATGTTGTCTGTACTTTAAAGTCAAGTTAGGTTGCAGTGAGGATATGAAAAAATTGGTTTATGACTGAATGTCATGAAAGTATTCCATTTTAAGACTTTGCATCTAGATTTATTGGGGGTTTAATTATTTTTTAATAATTTTAAATAGTACTGTTTCCTTTAGAGAATTTTTACCCTTACTTTCTCTTTGTTGATGCTTAATAAAATTTAGAAATATGTCAATTAACATTTTATTTATTAACTGATTTTTTAATTGACACATTGAAAATTTTTAAAGCTTTAAATTACTAAATAGTAAATACCTTCCATTTGTCAAAAACTATGAAAATATTAAAGAGCTAAACTACACTGAAAATTGCAGTTGTATTTCACATTATGTGGATTATTCCATATAGATACTAAAATTACTTTTTTTTAAAGACCTCTTCTTGAAGCTGTTTATTTTTATTGTGCATGTTTTACAGTGTGATGATGCATAATACATAATAAAAAAAAAAGAAATACTAATCTTAACCAATAATAATGATTGCATTAATTATAAAAGACACAAAATAACTATATTAAACTACTATGTGTTTTACGCAGTGTTACTTGAGAATTTACCCTGTCTGTGAGATGTACATTTTCTCCACTATTCAGAGCAGTTTTTAGAGCCATCATATCATTATTAAAAATAGCTTGTCGGATGGGCGTCTAAAAAAACAAAGCATTTTACTATGTTAATAAAAAATATTTTAAATGCCTTGAAATACATCATTTTATAAATTTAAATCTTTCAGATGCTGTGAGAGAATAATTTTAATGTAGGCCACTCAAAATATTTATATCTTTCAATTAGCATAAGTTTTTAATGATAATTAATATTTTTCTCAGAATAAATGTTTTTTGCTTATTTTTTTAACAAGATGCCAAAGAAAGACAAAATTTTAAGGATTTAACTCATAAAGCTCTTCTAAATTTAAAGCTGATTTATTTCTAGCATATTTAATGAGCCTCAATATTGGCAATGCCAATATGGTGAATCATGACCCATAAGTACAAATATGGATATGTAAACCTGAAGAAAAAATATACGGTGGCAGGGCAATCCATGGAGTGTAATCCCTAATATGCCTTGTGTAGGATAGGGAGGCAGGAAGGACATCTTTCTGTTGGGCAGCCAGCTTTGAAGGTTGTTATCAGTGGCTAACATATTTTGAGCAGCCATGTTAGGGTAGGTTGGTGGTTTCTCTGGTAGATAAACATATCATTAGCATTATACAGATCTCTAGCTTGGGAAGTTGTCAGTGAGATATTTTGTTTCTATAAACACCTATCATCTCTGATAAAATTTTTTGCCAAAAGACTGGATCATAGCGAGTGATCAGTCCACTCTATTATGTTTTTTTATGTGGTTAACAGAGATATTCCAAGTGCTAACCCATGCAAGTACATGTATGAGTATTAGGGTGCATCACCAAAAAAAAAAGTTTAATATTTGATCTGTCTGCTATTTAAATTTGTTCCATTGATCAAAAAAAGCATTGTGTAAAAAAATATTTGACAATGTTTAGAGGTCCCCCGGACTTCAAAAAATTTTGCATAATTAAGCGAAAACTAGATAAAACCATCCTTACTTGTAAAGTCGTACAGAGTAACATACAAAAAGTGAATCGCTAAATAGATTGTTTTATAGCCATTGTTTTATAATGTTAGGCAGCCATGATTGATTTTGATGAACAGTTGTGCTAGAAATTAAATTCAAAATTCACATTTTATTACCAAAAACAACACTTTTCCTTACCGCAAATTGATGACCAAGGTAAACATTTTAATTTCTTTATTTTTATAATTTTAATTTCTGATACAAACGACCTTTAAAATTAGAACATGGAAATAATATTGTGCTTTGCAGTGTCCTGTCCAATATGTTATTTCTGTTACTTCTGTGTTGAACAGAATAATATAACTCATTAAACTTTAAGATTAAATCTAACTATAAAATATTATATTTGAACTCCAATAGAATATTTTGAATTAATACAATTAAAGTGCATGTTTTTTAAGGTGCTGTTTGGTTTATAAGGAACACGACAATACATTTTTTTACACCTTCTAAAGAAATGCTGACTGACCCTGACACCACTTCAACAGTGTCATATCCAGTTATTTCTGCGTCTCCTGCCTCATGAACAAAGAAACCACAAACTCGTCAGAAAACTGAATTGTTTGGCATTGCCCCTGCATTCTGTGTTGATGATGCTACAATTACTGGAATTCGACTACCAACTTGTTTACAAGTTATGAGGTGCATGATGTGAGCACACAGTGAGCGTCCAGGTTCTCTTGGTGCACCTTCTCGATTTACAACTGCCAAAATTGTGCTGAATCAAGTTACTGCTTTCTACGAAAAAGCAAACATTCCAATGGTGACAGAGAGGAGAGCATGTGAGAAGATTGTTCAGCTTCTTGATGAAAACAATAAACTTCGCTCAATTGATAAAAGTCGCCGAGACACACCAGCCACCAAACGTAAACTGGAACAAATGAAATCTATGTTGGCAACAACTTTTCAACTGTGGCCACCAAATGTCGAGACTATTATCAAGAATGCAGAAGATCTAGCATTCTTGAGGTCTATGAAAGGAGACAGGGCTTCCAGCTTTGGATCATTTGACAAAACACTTGCAAAAAAAGTCGATCGACCCCATTCACGAAATGCCGCAGCATTGGAACGTCAGAAGCGCACAAGAGAAGACAATGCAGCATGTTCAACGATATCAGTACCTCCCAACGAGGGTAGCAGTGACCGAACCTGATGATTCTACTTCTAAATCCGAAGATAATATGGAGTTTGTTGATAACTGTTTGGATGATATAATGCCATTGCAAAAGCGAAGAAAGCCAACAGGAACTTTGGTATTTCTACCTCCAGATGCTTTAAGCCGACCAAATCTTGTGTCACTGGCGCCAAGATTAAAGATTACACCAACACAGCAGGCAGCTTTCAAACAGGGCCTTATTTGCGAGTCTGGGGGTGATGTATCAATGGTGGCTTCTTCCTATGCCACTGCAGATCGTTAACGTCGCAAAGTTGTAAGTGAGATATCTACAAAGATCCACGACTCCTGGGAACCACCCAAACTCTGCACGCTCCACTGGAATGGCAAACTGACACCTTCTCTTAAAAAATCATCGTGTCACTGAAGAACGCATAATAGTTGTTGTTGGTGATGCAAAGCTATTGAAACTTCTAGGAGTGCCAAATTATGCCAAGGCAACAAAGAAACCCGTTGGTGAAATAATTGCAGAATTAACCATGAAGCTAATGACTGAGTGGCATTGTAATAATTGTATCGTTAATATGACATTCGACACAACAAGGTCAAACACTGGTCATCAGACTGCTGCCTGCATTGCCATACAAAATAACCTGCAACGTGCTGTTCTGTGGTCAGGATGTCGCCATTACATTGGTGAAGTTATCCTCTCGCATGTCTTTGCAGACATGAAAATAGAAGTTTCCAAATCCCCGGATATAACTTTGTCCACCAAGCTGCGAAGTAATTGGGAATCGGTGGCACATGATTGGTCTCACGTTCGTAGTTCGTTTACATTAGCTGATCATGATCTGAAGGCTCAAGAGCGACTGACGATAATGAGAGATGCGGTAATACTCACGCCAACTCTAGTAAACAAACCGAATTCTTGCGAGACGACTACCATGAATTCCTTAAGCTGTCCCTTGTTTACCTGAATGCTACAAATAAGGAGGTTAACTTTAAAAGACCAGGTGCCCTGCACAAAAGCACGATGGATGGCAAAGCTGATATATTGCCCCAAGATTGCACTGTGTGAGGAACAAATTCAATTATTGCCTCCAGGTACTATTACCACACGTGACCAAGTGCCAAAGATTCGTGCATTTGCTACATTTGTAACACATGTTTATGTCGTGTGGTGGCTCACTTGCAAAAAGAGTGTGGATGCACCATGGAATGATCTACAGCTCTACAAGCGACTTTTGGATTACAACGATGTCGACAAAGACATATCCAAGTCAACAATCCGTGCCCTGAATAGGCATCTATGGTACCTGACTGCTGAAATGATCCCACTTGCTCTGTTCAGCAATGAAGTACCTGTGTTGGAAAAGCGAGCTCTAGCAGATGCTCTACTAAGGCTTCCACCGGAGGTTGCCCTCCAAACTCCACAGAATCGATTTGGAAATGGTTGGGGAAAACCATGATTCCAATCAATTGATTCTTCAACTCGGTTGTGTGATCTGGCTGCAGTCGACTCGTGGTTTACTATATACAGACTTCAACTGGACACAGGGTTCCTCGAACTGCCTGTTGATGATTGGTGCCAAACAGCTTCGTACATTGCTAGTGCAGAAAATATTGCTGCTATTAATGTTGTTAACGATTGTGCCAAGAGAGGAGTGAAACTGGCATCTGACTTTGTTGAAGCAGCGCGAACTGATGAACATTTTCAAAGCATTCTTCAAGTGGAAGAAATGGACCGCAAAAACATCTCAAATGTGCGTAAACCTTACAAACTGAATAAAATGCAGCAGTAATAAAGAATTTAATACTTTTATGTCCCCCTCAATACTAACTAGACAACCACCTATAGCTCCTCCCTCATCACTAACTAGACAACCACCTATAGCTCCCTCCCTCACCACTAACTAGACAACCACCTATAGCTCCTCCCTCACCACTAACTAGACAACCACCTATAGCTCCTCCCTCACCACTAACTAGACAACCAACTATAGCTCCTCCTCACAACTAACTAGACAACCAACTATAGCTCCTCCCTCACAACTAACTAGACAACCACCATAGCTCCTCCCTCACCACTAACTAGACAACCACCTATAGCCCCACCGACACCATTAACTAGACAACCACCTATAGCCCTCCCTCACCACTAACTAGACAACCACCTATAGCCCCACCAACACCATTAAAGAATTTAATACTTTTATGCACTCTCTCACAACTAACTAGACAACCACCTATAGCTCCCCCATCACCACTAACTAGACAACCACCTATAGCCCCACCAACACCATTAACTAGACAACCACCTATAGCCACTCTCACAACTAACTAGACAACCACCTATAGTCCCTCCCTCACCACTAACTAGACAACCACCTATAGCCCCACCAACACCATTAACTAGACAACCACCTATGGCTCCTCCTCATAACTAACTAGACAGCCACCTATAGCTCCTCCCCTACCACTAACTAGACAACCACCTATAGCTCCTCCCTCACAACTAACTAGACAACCAACTATAGCTCCTCCCTCACCACTAACTAGACAATACCTATGTCTCCTCACCTAACTAGACAACCATCTATAGTCCCTCTCTCACCACTAACTAGACAACCATCTATAGTCCCTCCTCACAACTAACTAGACAACCACCTATAGCTCCTCCCTCACCACTAACTGAACAACCATCTATAGTCCCTCTCTCACCACTAACTAGACAACCATCTATAGTCCCTCCCTCACAACTAACTAGACAGCCACCTATAGCTCCTACCTCACCCACTAACTAGACAACCAACTATAGCTCCTCCCTCACAACTAACTAGACAACCAACTATAGCTCCTCCCCCTCACTTACTAACTAGACAACCTATAGCTCCTCCCTCACCACTAACTAGACAACCATCTATTGTCCCTCTCTACCACTAACTAGACAACCATCTCTAGTCCCTCCTCACAACTAACTAGACAACCACCTATAACTCCTCCCTCACCACTAACTAGACAACCATCTATAGTCCCTCTCTCACCACTAACTAGACAACCAACCACCAGCTCCTCCCTCACAACTAACTAGACAACCACCTATAGCTCCTCCCTCACCACTAACTAGACAACCACCTATAGCCCCACCAACACCACTAACTAGACAACCACCTATAGCCAATCTCTCACAACTAACTAGACAACCACCTATAGCTCCCCCCTCACCACTAACTAGACCAACCACCTATAAGCCACTCCCTCACCACTAACTAGACAACCACCTATAGCCCCACCAACACCATTAACTAGACAACCACTGGCCCTCTCTCACCACTAACTAGACAACCACCTATAGCCCCACCAACACCATTAACTAGACCAGCCACCTATAGCCCTCCCTCACCACTAACTAGACAACCACCTATAGCCCCACCAACACCATTAACTAGACAACCACCTATAGCCCTCTCTCACCACTAACTAGACAACCACCTATAGCCCCACCAACACCACTAACTAGACAGCCACCTATAGCCACTCTCTCACAACTAACTAGACAACCACCTATAGCTCCCCCCTCACCACTAACTAACCAACCACCTATAGCCCCACCAACACCATTAACTAGACAACCACCTATAGCCACTCTCTCACAACTAACTAGACCAACCCACCTATAGTCCCTCCCCTCACCACTAACTAGACAACCACCTATAGCCCCACCAACACCATTAACTAGACAACCACCTATAGCCTCTCTCACAACTAACTAGACAACCACCTATAGTCCCTCCCTCACCACTAACTAGACAACCAACTATAGCTCCCCCCTCACCACTAACTAGACAACCACCTATAGCCCCACCAACACCATTAACTAGACAACCACCTATAGCCTTCTCTCACCACTAACTAGACAACCACCTATAGCCCCACCAACACCACTAACTAGACAACCACCTATGGCAAAACCTCCACATACAACTAACTAGACAACCACCTATAGCTCCCCTCACCACTAACTGAGCAACCACCTATAGCCCCACCAACACCATTAACTAGACAACCACCTATAGCCACTCTCACAACTAACTAGACAACCACCTAACAGCTCCTCCCTCACCACTAACTAGACAACCACTATAGCTCCTCCCTCACCACTAACTAGGAAACCATCTAGCTACCAACACCACTAACTAGACAACCACCTATAGCTCCTCCCTCACCACTAACTAGACAACCATCTATAGCCCCACCAACACCATAACTAGACAACCATCTATAGCCCCACCAACACCACTAACTAGACAACCACCTATAGCTCCTCCCTCACCACTAACTAGACAACCACCCTATAGCTCCTCCCTCACCACTAACTAGACAACCACCTATAGCTCCCCCACTCACCACTAACTAGACAACCACCTATAGCTCCCCTCACCACTAACTAGACAACCACCTATAGCCCCTCCCTCACCACTAACTAGACAACCACCTATAGCCCCTCCCTCACCACTAACTAGACAACCTATAGCTCCTCCCTCACCACTAACTAGACAACCACCTATAGCTCCTCCCTCACCACTAACTAGACAACCACCTATAGCTCCCCCCTCACACTATCTAGACAACCACCTATAGCTCCTCCCTCACCACTAACTGAAGCCACCTATAGCTCCCCCTCACCACTAACTAGACAACCACCTATAGCCCCACCAACACCATTAACTAGACAACCACCTATAGCACTCTCTCACCATAACTAGACAACCAACTATAGCTCCTCCTCACCACTAACTAGACAACCACCTATAGCCCCACCAACACCATTAACTAGACAACCACCTATAGCCACTCTCTCACCACTAACTAGACAACCACCTATAGTCCCCCTCACCACGAACTAGACAACCACCTGTAGCTCCTCCCTCACCACTAACTAGACAACCAACTATAAGCTCACCTCCGTCACAACTAACTAGACAACCAACTGTTCAGCTCCTCCCTCACCACTAACTAGACAACCATCTATAGTCCCTCTCTCACCACTAACTAGACAACCATCTATAGTCCCTCCCTCACAACTAACTAGACAACCACCTATAGCTCCTCCCTCACCACTAACTAGACAACCAACTATAGCTCCTCCCTCACAACTAACTAGACAACCACCTATAGAAACCACTCCCTCACCACTAACTAGACAACCACCTATAGCCCCACCAACACCACTAACTAGACAACCACCTATAGCCACTCTCTCACAACTAACTAGACAACCACCTAGCTCCCCCCTCACCACTAACTAGACAACCACCTATAGCCTCCCTCACCACTAACTAGACAACCACCTATAGCCCCACCAACACCATTAACTAGACAACCACCTATAGCCCTCCCCCTCACCACTATCTAGACAACCACCTATAGCCCCACCAACACCATTAACTAGACAACCACCTATAGCCCTCTCTCACCACTAACTAGACAACCACCTATAGCCCCACCAACACCACTAACTTAGACAACCACCTATAGCCACTCTCTCACAACTAACTAGACAACCACCTATAGCTCCCATCACCACTAACTAGACAACCACCTATATAGCCCCACCAACACCATTAACTAGACAACCACCTATAGCCACTTCTCTCACAACTAACTAGACAACCACCTATAGTCCTCCCTCACCACTAACTAGACAACCACCTATAGCCCCACCAACACCATTAACTAGACAACCACCTATAGCCACTCTCTCACAACTAACTAGACAACTACCTATAGTCCCTCCCTCACCACTAACTAGACAACCAACTATAGCTCCCCCCTCACCACTAACTAGACAACCACCTATAGCCCCACCAACACCATTAACTAGACAACCACCTATAGCCTTCTCTCACCACTAACTAGACAACCACCTATAGCCCCCACCAACACCACTAACTAGACAACCACCTATAGCCACTCTCTCACAACTAACTAGACAACCACCTATAGCTCCCCCTCACCACTAACTAGACAACCACCTATAGCCCCACCAACACCATTAACTAGACAACCACCTATAGCCACTCTCTCACAACTAACTAGACAACCACCTATAGCTCCTCCCTCACCACTAACTAGACAACTACCTATAGCTCCTCCCTCACCACCTAACTAGACAACCATCTATAGCCCCACCAACACCACTAACTAGACAACCACCTATAGCTCCTCCCTCACACTAACTAGACAACCATCTATAGCCCCACCAACACCACTAACTAGACAACCATCTATAGCCCCACCAAAACCACTAACTAGACAACCACCTATAGCTCCTCCTCACCATAACTAGACAACCACCTATAGCTCCTCCCTCACCACTAACTAGACAACCACCTATAGCTCCCCCTCACCACTAACTAGACAACCACTATAGCTCCCCCTCACCACTAACTAGACAACCACCTATAGCCCCCACCAACACCACTAACTAGACAACCACCTATTGCCCCTCCCTCACCACTAACTTTAGACAACCACCTATAGCTCCTCCCCTCACCACTAACTAGACAACCACCTATAGCTCCTCCCTCACCACTAACTAGACAACCACCTAGCTCCCCCTCACCACTATCTAGACAACCACCTATAGCTCCTCCCTCACCACTAACTAGAAAACCACCTATCGCTCCCCCTCACCACTAACTAGACAGCCACCTATAGCCCCACCAACACCATTAACTAGACAACCACCTATAGCCACTCTCTCACCACTAACTAGACAACCAACTATAGCTCCTCCTCACCACTAACTAGACAGCCACCTATAGCCCCACCAACACCATTAACTAGACAACAACACTATAGCCACTCTCTCACCACTAACTAGACAACCACCTATAGTCCCTCCCCTCACCACGAGCTAGACAACCACCTGTAGCTCCTCCCTCACCACTAACTAGACAACCAACTATAGCTCCTCCTCACCACTAACTAGACAACCATCTATAGTCCCTCTCTCACCACTAACTAGACAACCATCTATAGTCCCTCCCTCACAACTAACTAGACAACCACCTATAGCTCCTCCCTCACCACCTAACTAGACAACCACCTATAGCCCCACCAACACCACTAACTAGACAACCACCTATAGCTCCTCCCTCACCACTAACTAGACAACCATACAATTTTCCACTCACCACTAACTAGACAACCACCTATAGCCCCACCAACACCACTAACTAGACAACCACCTGTAGCTCCTCCCTCACCACTAACTAGACAACCAACTATAGCTCCTCCTCACCACTAACTAGACAACCAACTATAGCTCCTCCCTCACAACTAACTAGACAACCACCTATAGCTCCTCCCTCACCACTAACTAGACAACCACCTATAGCCCCACCAACACCACTAACTAGACAACCACCTATAGCCACTCTCACAACTAACTAGACAACCACCTATAGCTCCCCCCTCACCACTAACTAGACAACCACCTATAGCCACTCCTCACCACTAACTAGACAACCACCTATAGCCCCACCAACACCATTAACTAGACCAACCACCTATAGCCCTCTCTCACCACTAACTAGACAACCACCTATAGCCCCACCTTGCTTACCATTAACTAGACAACCACCTATGGCCACCTCACCACTATCTAGACAACCACCTATAGCCCCACCAACACCATTAACTAGACAACCACCTATAGCCCTCTCTCAACACTAACTAGACAACCACCTATAGCCCCACCAACACCACTAACTAGGCAACCACCTATAGCCACTCTCTCTAACTAACTAGACAACCACCTATAGCTCCCCCTCACCACTAACTAGACAACCACCTATAGCCCCACCAACACCATTAACAGAACAACCACCTACACTTAGCCACTCTCTCACAACTAACTAGACAACCACCTATAGTCCCTCCCTCACCACTAACTAAAGACAACCACCTATAGCCCCACCAACACCATTAGCTAGACAACCACCTATAGCCACTCTCACAACTAACTAGACAACCACCTATAGTCCCTCCCTCACCACTAACTAGACAACCAACTATAGCTCCCCCCTCACCACTAACTAGACAACCACCTATAGCCCAACCAACACCATTAACTAGACAACCACCTATAACCTTCTCTCTCACCACTAACTAGACAACCACCTACAGCCCCACCAACACCACTAACTAGACAACCACCTATAGCCATCTCTCACGCTAACTAGACAACCACCTATAGCTCCCCCCTCACCACTAACTAGACAACCACCTATGGCCCCACCAACACCATTAACTAGACAACCACCTATAGCCACTCTCTCACAACTAACTAGACAACCACCTAAAGCTCCTCCCTCACCACTAACTAGACAACCACCACCTATAGCTCCCTCCTCACCACTAACTAGACAACCATCTATAGCCCCCACCAACACCACTAACTAGACAACCATCTATAGCCCCACCAACACCACTAACTAGACAACTTCCCATAGCTCCTCCCTCACCACTAACTAGACAACCACCTACTGCTCACTCCCTCACCACTAACTAGACAACCACCTATAGCTCCCCCTCACCACTAACTAGACAACCACCTATAGCTCCCCCCTCACCACTAACTAGACAACCACCTATAGCTCCTCCCTCACCACTAACTAGACAACCACCTGTAAGCTCCTCACTCACCACTAACTAGACAACCACCTATAGCTCCCCCTCACCACTAACTAGACAACCACCTATAGCTTCCTCACCACTAACTAGACAACCACCTATAGCTCCCCCCCTCACCACTATCTAGACAACCACCTATAGCTCCTCCCTCACCACTAACTAGAAAACCACCTATAGCTTCCCCTCACCACTAACTAGACAACCACCTATAGCCCCACCAACACCATTAACTAGACAACCACCTATAGCCACTCTCTCACCACTAACTAGACAACCAACTATAGCTCCTCCCTCACCACTAACTAGACAACCACCTATAGCCCCACCAACACCATTAACTAGACCACCTATAGCCACTCTCTCTGCATAACTAGACAACCACCTATAGTCCCTCCCTCACCACGAACTAGACAACCACCTGTAGCTCCTCCCTCACCACTAACTAGAAAACCACCTATAGTCCCTCTCTCACCACTAACTAGACAACCACCTATAGCCACTCCCTCACCACTAACTAGACAGCCACCTATAGCCACTCTCTCACCACTAACTAGACAACCAACTATAGCTCCTCCCTCACCACTAACTAGACAACCACCTATAGCCCCACCAACACCATTAACTAGACAACCACCTATAGCCACTCTCTCACCACTAACTAGACAACCACCTATAGTCCCTCCCTCACCCTTGAACTAGACAACCTGTAGCTCCTCCTCACCACTAACTAGACAACCCACCTATAGCCCCACCAACACCATTAACTAGACAACCACCTATAGCCACTCTCTCACCACTAACTAGACAACCACCTATAGCTCCTCCCTCACTAGCTTTAGACAACCACCTATAGCTTCTTTCTCACCACTAACTAGACAACCACCTATAGTCCCTCTCTCACCACTAACTAGACAGCCACCTATAGTCCCTCTCTCACCACTAACTAGACAACCACCTATAGTCCCTCTCTCACCACTAACTAGACAACCACCTATAGCTCCTCCCTCACCACTAACTAGACAACCACCTATAGTCCCTCTCTCACCACTAACTAGACAGCCACCTATAGTCCCTCTCTCACCACTAACTAGACAACCACCTATAGTCCACTCTCTCACAGCAGCTTCAGCAGCCACCTATAGTCCCTCTCACCACTAACTGAGCCAACCAACTACTTGGCTCCCCCTCACCACTAACTAGACAACCACCTATAGCCCCACTAACACCATTAACTAGACAACCACCCTACCTTCTCTCACCACTAACTAGACAACCACCTATAGCCACTCTCTCACAACTAACTAGACAACCACCTATAGCTCCCCCCTCACCACTAACTAGACAACCACCTATAGCCCCACCAACACCATTAACTAGACAACCACCTATAACTCTCACAACTAACTAGACAACCACCTATAGCTCCTCCTCACACTAACTAGACAACCACCCCTATATTACTCTCTCACCACTAACTAGACAACCACCTATAGCTCCTCCCTCACACCACTAACTAGACAACCATCTATAGCCCCACCAACACCACTAACTAGACAACCACCACCTATAGCTCCTCCCTCACCACTAACTAGACAACCATCTATAGCCCTAAACACCACTAACAAGGCAACCATCTATAGCCCCACCAACACCACTAACTAGACAACCACCTATAGCTCCTCCCTCACCACTAACTAGACAACCACCTATAGCTCCTCCCTATACTAACTAGACAACCACCTATAGCTCCCCCTCACCACTAACTAGACAACCACCTATAGCTCCCCCCTCACCACTAACTAGACAACCACCTATAGCCCCTCCCTCACCACTAACTAGACAACCACCTATTGCCCCTCCCTCACCACTAACTAGACAACCACCTATAAACCTCCCTCACCACTAACTAGACAACCACCTATAGCTCCTCCCTCACACTAACTAGACAACCACCTATAGCTCCCCCTCACCACTATCTAGACAACCACCTATAGCTCCTCCCTCACCACTAACTAGAAAACCACCTATAGCTCCCCCTCACCACTAACTAGACAACCACCTATAGCCCCACCAACACCATTAACTAGACAACCACCTATAGCCACTCTCTCACCACTAACTAGACAACCAACTATAGCTCCTCCCTCACCACTAACTAGACAACCACCTATAGCCCCACCAACACCATTAACTAGACAACCACCTATAGCCACTCTCTACACCACTAACTAGACAACCACCTATAGTCCCTCCCTCACCACGAACTAGACAACCACCTTAGCTCCTCCCTCACCACTAACTAGACAACCAACTATAGCTCCCTCCCTCACCCACTAACTAGACAACCATCTATAGTCCCTCTCTCACCACTAACTAGACAACCATCTATAGTCCCTCTCTCACAACTAATTAGACAACCATCTATAGTCCCTCCCTCACAACTAACTAGACAACCACCTATAGCTCCTCCCTCACCACTAACTAGACAACCACCTATAGCCCCACCAACACCACTAACTAGACAACCACCTATAGCTCCTCCCCTCACCACTAACTAGACAACCACCTATAGTCCCTCCTCACCACTAACTAGACAACTACCTAGCCCCACCAACACCACTAACTAGACAACCACCTGTAGCTCCTCCTCACCACTAACTAAAGACAACCACCTATAGCTCCTCCCTCACCACTAACTAGACAACCAACTATAGCTCCTCCCTCACCACTAACTAGACAACCAACTATAGCTCCTCCTCACAACTAACTAGACAACCACCTATGCTCCTCCCTCACCACTAACTAGACAACCACCTATAGCTCCTCCCTCACCACTAACTAGACAACCAACTATAGCTCCTCCCTCACCACTAACTAGACAACCAACTATAGCTCCTCCCTCACAACTAACTAGACAACCACCTATAGCTCCTCCTCACCACTAACTAGACAACCACCTATAGCCCCCACCAACACCACTAACTAGACAACCACCTATAGCCACTCTCTCACAACCAACTAGACAACCACCTACTCAGCTCCCCCCTCACCACTAACTAGACAACCACCTATAGCCACTCCCTCACCACTAACTAGACAACCACCTATAAGCCCCACCAACACCATTAACTAGACAACCACCTATAGCCCTCTCTCACCACTAACTAGACAACCACCTATAGCCCCACCAACACCATTAACTAGACAACCACCTATAGCCCTCCCTCACCACTATCTAGACAACCACCTATAGCCCCACCAACACCATTAACTAGACAACCACCTATAGCCCTCTCTCACCACTAACTAAGGGCAACCACCTATAGCCCCACCAACACCACTAACTAGACAACCACCTATAGCCACTCTCTCACAACTAACTAGACAACCACCTATAGCTCCCCCCTTACCACTAACTAGACAACCACCTATAGCCCCACCAACACCATTAACTAGACAACCACCTATAGCCACTCTCTCACAATAACTAGACAACCACCTATAGTCCCTCCTCACCACTAACTAGACAACCACCTATAGCCCCACCAACACCATTAACTAGACAACCACCTATAGCCCCACCAACACCATTAACTAGGAGCAACCACCTATAGCCACTCTCTCACAACTAGACAACCACCTATAGTCCCTCCCTCCTTACTAACTAGACAACCAGCTATAGCTCCCCCCTCACCACTAACTAGACAACCACCTATAGCCCCAACACCATTAACTAGACAACCACTATAGCCTTCTCTCACCACTAACTAGACAACCACCTATAGCCCCACCAACACCACCTTTAGACAACCACCTATAGCCACTCTCTCACAACTAACTAGACAACCACCTATAGCTCCCCCCTCACCACTAACTAGACAACCACATATAGCCCCACCAACACCATTAACTAGACAACCACCTATAGCCACTCTCTCACAACTAACTAGACAACCACCTATAGCTCCTCCCTCACCACTAACTAGACAACCACCTATAGCTCCTCCCTCACCACTAACTAGACAACCATCTATACAGCCCCACCAACACCACTAACTAGACAACCACCTATAGCTCCTCCCCTCACCACTAACTAGACAACCATCCATAGCCCCACCAACACCACTAACTAGACAACCATCTATAGCCCCACCAACACCACTAACTAGACAACCACCTATAGCTCCTCCCTCACCACTAACTAGACAACCACCTATAGCTCCTCCCTCACCACTAACTAGACAACCACCTATAGCTCCCCCCTCACCACTAACTAGACAACCCTTTTGGCTCCCCCCTCACCACTAACTAGACAACCACCTACTTAGCTCCTCCCTCACCACTAACTGAACCAACCACCTATAGCTCACCTCCTCACCACTAACTAGACAACCACCTATAGCTCCCCCTCACCACTAACTAGACAACCACCTATAGCTCCTCCCTCACCACTAACTAGACAGCCACCTATAGCTCCCCCTCACCACTATCTAGACAACCACCTATAGCTCCTCCCTCACCACTAACTAGAAAACCACCTATAGCTCCCCCTCACCACTAACTAGACAACCACCTATAGCCCCACCAACACCATTAACTAGACAACCACCTATAGCCACTCTCTCACCACTAACTAGACAACCAACTATGGCTCCTCCTCACCACTAACTAGACAACCACCTATAGCCCCACCAACACCATTAACTAGACAACCACCTATAGCCTTTCTCTCACCACTAACTAGACAACCACCTTTAGTCCCTCCCTCACCACGAACTAGACAACCACCTGTAGCTCCTCCCTCACCACTAACTAGAAAACCACCTATAGTCCCTCTCTCACCACTAACTAGACAACCACCTATAGCCACTCCCTCACCACTAACTAGACAACCACCTATAGCCACTCTCTCACCACTAACTAGACAACCAACTATAGCTCCTCCCTCACCACTAACTAGACAACCACCTATAGCCCCACCAACACCATTAACTAGACAACCACCTATAGCCACTCTCTCACCACTAACTATACAACCACCTATAGTCCCTCCCTCACCACGAACTAGACAACCACCTGTAGCTCCTCCCTCACCACTAACTAGACAACCACTATAGCCCCACCAACACCATTAACTAGACAACCACCTATAGCCACTCTCTCACCACTAACTAGACAACCACCTATAGCTCCTCCCTCACCACTAACTAGACAACCACCTATAGCTTCTTTCTCACCTATAACTAGACAACCACCTATAGTCCCTCTCTCACCACTAACTAGACAACCACCTATAGTCCCTCTCTCACCACTAACTAGACAACCACCTATAGTCCCTATCTCACCACTAACTAGACAACCACCTATAGCTCCTCCTCACCACTAACTAGACAACCACCTATAGTCCCTCTCTCACCACTTACTAGACAACCACCTATAGTCCCTCTCTCACCACTAACTAGACAACCACCTATAGTCCCTCTCTCACAACTAACTAGACAACCACCTATAGTCCCTCCCTCACCACTAACTAGACAACCAACTATAGCTCCCCCTCACCACTAACTAGACAACCACCTATAGCCCCACTAACACCATTAACTAGACAACCACCTATAGCCTTCTCTCACCACTAACTAGACAACCACCTATAGCCCCACCAACACCACTAACTAGACAACCACCTATAGCCACTCTCTCACAACTAACTAGACAACCACCTATAGCTCCCCCTCACCACTAACTAGACAACCACCTATAGCCCCACCAACACCATTAACTAGACAACCACCTATAGCCACTCTCTCACAACTAACTAGACAACCACCTATAGCTCCTCCTCACCACTAACTAGACAACCACCTATAGCCACTCTCTCACCACTAACTAGACAACACCTATAGCTCCTCCCTCACCACTAACTAGACAACCATCTATAGCCCCACCAACACCACTAACTAGACAACCACCTATAGCTCCTCCCTCACCACTAACTAGACAACCATCTATAGCCCCACCAACACCACTAACTAGACAACCATCTATAGCCCCACCAACACCACTAACTAGACAACCACCTATAGCTCCTCCCTCACCACTAACTAGACAACCACCTATAGCTCCTCCCTCACCACTAACTAGACAACCACCTATAGCTCCTCCCTCACCACTAACTAGAAAACTACCTATAGCTCCCCCTCACCACTAACTAGACAACCACCTATAGCCCCACCAACACCATTAACTAGACAACCACCTATAGCCACTCTCTCACCACTAACTAGACAACCAACTATAGCTCCTCCCTCACCACTAACTAGACAACCACCTATAGCCCCACCAACACCATTAACTAGACAACCACCTATAGCCACTCTCTCACCACTAACTAGACAACCACCTATAGTCCCTCCCTCACCACGAACTAGACAACCACCTGTAGCTCCTCCCTCACCACTAACTAGAAAACCACCTATAGTCCCTCTCTCACCACTAACTAGACAACCACCTATAGCCACTCCCTCACCACTAACTAGACAACCACCTATAGCCACTCTCACCACTAACTAGACAACCAACTATAGCTCCTCCCTCACCACTAACTAGACAACCACCTATAGCCCCACCAACACCATTAACTAGACAACCACCTATAGCCACTCTCTCACCACTAACTATACAACCACCTATAGTCCCTCCCTCACCACGAACTAGACAACCACCTGTAGCTCCTCCCTCACCACTAACTAGACAACCACCTATAGCCCCACCAACACCATTAACTAGACAACCACCTATAGCCACTCTCTCACCACTAACTAGACAACCACCTATAGCTCCTCCCTCACCACTAACTAGACAACCACCTATAGCTTCTTTCTCACCACTAACTAGACAACCACCTATAGTCCCTCTCTCACCACTAACTAGACAACCACCTATAGTCCCTCTCTCACCACTAACTAGACAACCACCTATAGTCCCTATCTCACCACTAACTAGACAACCACCTATAGCTCCTCCCTCACCACTAACTAGACAACCACCTATAGTCTCTCTCTCACCACTAACTAGACAACCACCTATAGTCCCTCTCTCACCACTAACTAGACAACCACCTATAGTCCCTCTCTCACCACTAACTAGACAACCACCTATAGCTCCTCCTCACCACTAACTAGACAACCACCTATAGTCTCTCCCTCACCACTAACTAGACAACCACCTATAGTCCCTCTCTCACCACTAACTAGACAACCACCTATAGCTCCTCCCTCACCACTAACTAGACAACCACCTAT
The DNA here is from genome assembly GCA_021962125.1 of Bulinus truncatus. Taxonomy (NCBI): domain Eukaryota; kingdom Metazoa; phylum Mollusca; class Gastropoda; family Planorbidae; genus Bulinus; species Bulinus truncatus. The sequence continues at coordinate 2,273,361 of JAGDYQ010000125.1, forward strand.
AGTCCCTCTCTCACCACTAACTAGACAACCACCTATAGCCCCTTCCCCACCACTAAAAGACAACCGACTATAGCCCTCCATCACCACTAACTAGACAACCACCTATAGCCCCTTCCCCACCACTAAAAAGACAACCGACTATAGCCTCCATCACCACTAACTAGACAACCACCTATAGTCCCTCTCACCACTAACTAGACAACCACCTATAGCCCCTTCCCCACCACTAAAGACAACCGACTATAGCCCCTCCATCACCACTAACTAGACAACCACCTATAGCTCCTTCCCCACCACTAAAAAGACAACCGACTATAGCCCCTCCATCACCACTAACTAGACAACCACCTATAGCCCCTTCCCCACCACTAAAAAGACAACCGACTATAGCCCCTCCATCACCACTAACTAGACAACACCTATAGTCCCTCTCTCACCACTAACTAGACAACCACCTATAGCCCCTTCCCCACCACTAAAAAGACAACCGACTATAGCCCCACCAACACCACTAACTAGACAACCACCTATAGCCCCTCCATCACCACTAACTAGACAACCACCTATAGCTCCCCCTCACCACTAACTAGACAACCACCTATAGCTCCTCCCTCACCATTAACTAGACAACCACCTATAGCTCCTCCCTCACCACTAACTAGACAACCACCTATAGTCTCTCCATCACCACTAACTAGACAACCACCTATAGCCCCTCCATCACCGCTAACTAGACAACCACCTATAGCCCCTTCCCCACCACTAAAAAGACAACCGACTATAGCCCCTCCATCACCACTAACTAGACAACCACCTATAGTCCCTCTCTCACCACTAACTAGACAACCACCTATAGCCCCTTCCCCACCACTAAAAAGACAACCGACTATAGCCCCACCAACACCACTAACTAGACAACCACCTATAGCCCCTCCATCACCACTAACTAGACAACCACCTATAGCTCCTCCCTCACCACTAACTAGACAACCACCTATGGCTCCTCCCTCACCATTAACTAGACAACCACCTATAGTCTGTCCCTCACCACTAACTAGACAACCACCTATAGCTCCTCCCTCACCACTAACTAGACAACCACCTATAGCTCCTCCTCTCACCACTAACTAGACAACCACCTATAGCTCCTATCTCACCACTAACTAGACAACCACCTATAGCTCCTCCCTCACCACTAACTAGACAACCACCTATAGCTCCTCCCTCACCACTAACTAGACAACCACCTATAGTCTCTCCCTCACCACTAACTAGACAACCACCTATAGCTCCTCCCTAGCCACTAACTAGACAACCACCTATAGCTCCTCCCTCACCACTAACTAGACAACCACCTATAGCTCCTCCCTCACCACTAACTAGACAACCACCTATAGTCTCTCCCTCACCACTAACTAGACAACCACCTATAGCTCCTCCCTCACCACTAACTAGACAACCATCTATAGCCCCTCAACACCATTAACTAGACAACCACCTATAGCTCCTCCCTCACCACTAACTAGACAACCACCTATAGCTCCTCCCTCACCGCTAACTAGACAACCACCTATAGCTCCTCCCTCAACACTAACTAGACAACCACCTATAGCTCCTCCCTCACCACTAACTAGACAACCACCTATAGTCTCTCCCTCACCACTAACTAGACAACCACCTATAGCTCCTCCCTCACCACTAACTAGACAACCATCTATAGCCCCACCAACACCATTAACTAGACAACCACCTATAGCTCCCCCTCACCACTAACTAGACAACCACCTATAGCTCCCCCCTCACCACTAACTAGACAACCACCTATAGCTCCTCCCTCACCACTAACTAGACAACCACCTATAGTCCCTCTCTCACCACTAACTAGACAACCACCTATAGCCCCTTCCCCACCACTAAAAAGACAACCGACTATAGCCCCTCCATCACCACTAACTAGACAACCACCTATAGCTCCTTCCCCACAACTAAAAAGACAACCGACTATAGCCCCTCCATCACCACTAACTAGACAACCACCTATAGCCCCTTCCCACCACTAAAAAGACAACCGACTATAGCCCCTCCATCACCACTAACTAGACAACCACCTATAGTCCCTCTCTCACCACTAACTAGACAACCACCTATAGCTCCTCCCTCACCACTAACTAGACAACCACCTATAGCTCCTCCCTCACCACTAACTAGACAACCACCTATAGCTCCTCCCTCACCACTAACTAGACAACCACCTATAGCTCCCTCCTCACCACTAACTAGACAACCACCTATAGCTCCCCCTCACCACTAACTAGACAACCACCTATGGCTCCTTCCTCACCACTAACTAGACAACCACCTATAGCTCCCCCTCACCACTAACTAGACAACCACCTATAGCTCCTCCCTCACCACTAACTAGACAACCACCTATAGCTCCTCCCTCACCACTAACTAGACAACCACCTATAGTCCCTCTCTCACCACTAACTAGACAACCACCTATAGCTCCCCCTCACCACTAACTAGACAACCACCTATAGCTCCTCCCTCACCACTAACTAGACAACCACCTATAGTCCCTCTCTCACCACTAACTAGACAACCACCTATAGCCCCTTCCCCACCACTAAAGACAACCGACTATAGCCCCTCCATCACCACTAACTAGACAACCACCTATAGCTCCTTCCCCACCACTAAAAAAGACAACCGACTATAGCCCCTCCATCACCACTAACTAGACAACCACCTATAGTCCCTCTCTCACCACTAACTAGACAACCACCTATAGCCCCTTCCCCACCACTAACTAGACAACCGACTATAGCCCCTTCCCCACCACTAAAAAGACAACCGACTATAGCCCCTCCATCACCACTAACTAGACAACCACCTATAGCTCCTTCCCCACCACTAAAAAGACAACCGACTATAGCCCCTCCATCACCACTAACTAGACAACCACCTATAGCCCCTTCCCCACCACTAAAAAGACAACCGACTATAGCCCCTCCATCACCACTAACTAGACAACCACCTATAGTCCCTCTCTCACCACTAACTAGACAACCACCTATAGCCCCTTCCCCACCACTAAAAAGACAACCGACTATAGCCCCTCCATCACCACTAACTAGACAACCACCTATAGTCCCTCTCTCACCACTAACTAGACAACCACCTATAGCTCCTCCATCACCACTAACTAGAAAACCACCTATAACCCTCCCCCACCACTAACTAGACAACCACCTATAGTCCCTCCATCACCACTAACTAGACAACCACCTATATTCCCTCCCTCACCACTAACTAGACAACCACCTATAGTCCCTCTCTCACCACTAATTAGACAACCACCTATAGTCCCTCCCTCACCACTAACTAGACAACCACCTATAGTCCCTCTCTCACCACTAACTAGACAACCACCTATAGCCCCCACCAACACCACTAACTATACAACCACCTATAGTCTCTCCCTCACCACTAACTAGACAACCACCTATAGCCCCTCCAACAACACTAACTAGACAACCACCTATAGTCCCTCTCTCACCACTAACTAGACAACCATCTATAGCCCCACCAACACCACTAACTAGACAACAACCTATAGCCCCTCCCACACCACTGACTGGACAACCACCTATAGCTCCTCTCTCACCACTAACTAGACAACCACCTATAGCCCTCTCTCACCACTAACTAGACAACCACCTAAAACCCCACCAACACCACTAGCTAGACAACCACCTATAGCTCTCTCTCACCACTAACTAGACAACCACCTATAGCCACACCAACACCACTAGCTAGACAACCACCTATAGCTCCTCTCTCACCACTAGCTAGACAACCACCTAAACCCCACCAACACCACTAGCTAGACAACCACCTATAGCTCCTCTCACCACTAACTAGACAACCACCTATAGCCACACCAACACCACTAACTAGACAACCACCTATAGCTCCTCCCTCACCACTAGCTAGACAACCACCTATAGCTCCTCTCTCACCACTAGCTAGACAACCACCTAAAACCCCACCAACACCACTAGCTAGACAACCACCTATAGCTCCTCTCTCACCACTAACTAGACAACCACCTATAGCCACACCAACACCACTAACTAGACAACCACCTATAGCCACACCAACACCACTAACTAGACAACCACCTATAGCCACACCAACACCACTAACTAGACAACCACCTATAGCTCCTCTCTCACCACTAACTAGACAACCACCTATAGCCACACCAACACCACTAACTAGACAACCACCTATAGCCACACCAACACCACTAACTAGACAACCACCTATAGCCACACCAACACCACTAACTAGACAACCACCTATAGCTCCTCCCTCACCACTAACTAGACAACCACCTATAGCCACACCAACACCACTAGCTAGACAACCACCTATAGCTCCTCTCTCACCACTAACTAGACAACCACCTATAGCCACACCAACACCACTAGCTAGACAACCACCTATAGCTCCTCTCTCACCACTAGCTAGACAACCACCTAAAACCCCACCAACACCACTAGCTAGACAACCACCTATAGCTCCTCTCACCACTAACTAGACAACCACCTATAGCTCCTCCCTCACCACTAACTAGACAACCATCTATAGCTCCTCCCTCACCACTAACTAGACAACCACCTATAGCTCCTCCCTCACCACTAACTAGACAACCATCTATAGCTCCTCCCTCACCACTAACTAGACAACCACCTATAGCTCCTCCCTCACCACTAGCTAGACAACCACCTATAGCTCCTCCCTCACCACTAGCTAGGTGCATCACCACAATAGAGGAAAAAATTGGTTGTTTGTTTTTGAGCTGTCTATGTTTCTAATTTGTTCTAATATCATTAATAATAACTTGTGTAAAATATTTTTCAAATCAGAGTTGATTTAGAGGTCCCCCCCTCCGGCCTAAGAAATCACAAAACATGACATGTAAGGCAAAAACGTTTATTCTAGCCTATATAAAAATTACATAAAAGTATTAAATTCTTTATTACTGCTGCATTTTATTCAGTTTGTAAGGTTTACGCAATTTGAGATTTTTTTGCGGTCCATTTCTACCACTTGAAGAATGCTTTGAAAATGTTCATCCGTTCGCGCTGCTTCAACAAAGTCAGATGCCAGTTTCACTCCTCTCTTGGCACAATCGTTAACAACGTTAACAGCAGCAACATTTTCTGCACTGGCAATGTAAGAAGCTGTTTGGCACCACTCATCAACAGGCAGTTCGAGGAGTCCTGTGTCCAGTTGAAGTCTGTATATAGTAAACCACGAGTCAACTCCAGCCAGATCACACAACCGAGTTGAAGAATCAATTGATTGGAATCATGGTTTTCCCCAACCATTTCCAAATCGATTCTGTGGAGTTTGGAGGGCAACCACCGGTCGAAGCCTTAGTAGAGCATCTGCTAGAGCTCGCTTTTCCAACACAGGTACTTCATTGCTGAACAGAGCAAGTGGGATCATTTCAGCAGTCAGGTACCATAGATGCCTATTCAGGGCATGGATTGTTGACTTGGATATGTCTTTGTTGACATCGTTGTTATTCAAAAGTCGCTTGTAGAGCTGTAGATCATTCCATGGTGCATCCACATTCTTTTTGCAAGTGAGCCACCACACGACATAAACATGTGTTACAAATGTAGCAAATGCACGAATCTTTGGCACTTGGTCACGTGTGGTAATAGTACCTGGAGGCAATAATTTAATTTGTTCCTCACACAGTGCAATCTTGGGGCAATATATCAGCTTTGCCATCCATCGTGCTTTGTGCAAGGCACCTGGTCTTTTAAAGTTAACCTCCTTATTTGTAGCATTCAGGTAAACAGGGGACAGCTTAAGGAATTCATGGTAGTCGTCTCGCAAGAATTCGGTTTGTTTACTAGAGTTGGCATGAGTATTACCGCATCTCTCATTATCATCAGTCGCTCTTGAGCTTTCAGATCATGATCAGCTAATGTAAACGAACTACGAACGTGAGACCAATCATGTGCCACCAATTCCCAATTACTTCACAGCTTGGTGAACAAAGTTATATCCGGGGATTTGGATACTTCTATTTTCATGTCTGCAAAGACATGCGAGAGGATAACTTCACCAAGGTAATGGCGACAACCTGACAACAGAACAGCACGTTGCAGGTTATTTTGTATGGCAATGCAGGCAGCAGTCTGATGACCAGTGTTTGACCTTGTTGTGTCGAATGTCATATTAACGATACAATCATTACAATGCTACTCTGTCATTAGCTTCATGGTTAATTCTGCAATTATTTCACCAACAGGTTTCTTTGTTGCCTTGGCATAATTTGGCACTCCTAGAAGTTTCAATAGCTTTGCATCACCAACAACAACTATCATGCGTTCTTCAGTGACACGATGATTTTTTTAGAGAAGGTGTCAGTTTGCCATTCCAGTGGAGCGTGCAGAGTTTGGGTGGTTCCCAGGAGTCGTGGATCTTTGTAGATATCTCACTTACAACTTTGCAACGTTAACGATCTGCAGTGGCATAGGAAGAAGCCACCATTGATACATCACCCCCCAGACTCGCTAATAAGGCCCTGTTTGAAAGCTGCCTGCTGTGTTGGTGTAATCTTTAATCTCGGCGCCAGTGACACAAGATTTGGTCGGCTTAAAGCATCTGGAGGTACAAATACCAAAGTTCCTGTTGGCTTTCTTCGCTTTTGCAATGGCATTATATCATCCAAACAGTTATCAACAAACTCCATATTATCTTTAGATTTAGAAGTAGAATCATCAGGTTCGTCGCTGCTACCCTCGCTGGGAGGTATTGCTGCATTTTCTTCTCTTGCGCGTTTCTGACGTTCTAATGCTGAGGCATCTCGTGAATGGCGTCGATCGACTTTTTTTTGCAAGTGTTTTGTCAAATGATCCAAAGCTGGAAGACCTGTCTCCTTTCAAAGACTTCAAGAATGCTAGATCTTCTGCATTCTTGTTAATAGTCTCGACATTTGGTGGCCACAGTGAAAATTTTTTGCCAATATAGATTTCATTTGTTCCAGTTTACGTTTGGTGGCTGGTGTGTCTCGGTGACTTTAATCAATTGAACGAAGTTTATTGTTTTCATCAAGAAGCTGAACAATTTTCTCACATGCTCTCCTCTCTGTCACCATTGGAATGTTTGCTTTTTCGTAGAAAGAAGTAACTTGATTCAGCACAATTTTGGCAGTTGTAAATCGAGAAGGTGCACCAAGAGAACCTGGACGCTCACTGTGTGCTGCTACGTTGCAGTGATACATCATGCACCTCATAACTTGTAAACAAGTTGGTAGTCGAATTCCAGTAATTGTAGCATCACAAACACAGATTGCAGGGGCAATGCCAAACAATTCAGTTTTCTGATGAGTTTGTGGTTTCTTTGTTCGTGAGGCAGGAGACGCAGAAATAACTGGATGTGACACTGTTGAAGAGGTGTCAGTCAGCATTTCTTTAGAAGGTGTAAAAAAATGTATTGTCGTGTTCCTTATAACCCAAACAGCACCTTAAAAAACATGCACTTTAATTGTATTAATTCAAAATATTCTATTGGAGTTCAAATATAATATTTTATAGTTAGATTTAATCTTAAAGTTTAATGAGTTATATTATTCTGTTCAACACAGAAGTAACAGAAATAACATATTGGACAGGACGCTGCAAAGCACAATATTATTTCCATGTTCTAATTTTATAGGTCGTTTGTATTAGAAATTAAAATTATAAAAATAAAGAAATTAAAATGTTTACCTTGGTCATCAATTTGTGGTAATGAAAAGTGTTGTAATTGGTAATAAAATGTGGATTTTAAATTTAATTTCTAGCACAACTGGTCATCAAAATCAATCATGGCTGCCTAACATTATAAAACAATGGCTATAAAACAATCTATTTAGCGATTCACTTTTTGTATGTAACTCTGTAAGACTTTACAAGTAAGGATGGTTTTATCTAGTTTTCGCTTAATTATGCAAAATTTGTTGAAGTCCGGGGGACCTCTAAACATTGTCAAATATTTTTAAAATTTTTTTACACAATGCTTTTTTTTATCAATGGAACAAATTTAAATAGCAGACAGATCAAATATTAAACTTTTTTTTTTGTTGATGCACCCTAATACTCATACATGTACTTGCATGGAACATCTCTGTTAATCACATAAACAAGCATAATAGAGTGGACTGATCACTCGCTATGATCCAGTCTTTTGGCAAAAAATTTTATCAGAGATGATAGGTGTTTATAGAAACAAAATATCTCACTGACAACTTCCCAAGCTAGAGATCTGTATAATGCTAATGATATGTTTATCTACCAGAGAAACCACCAACCTACCCTACCCTAAGAGATGGCTGCTCAAAATGTGTTAGCCACTGATAACAACCTTCAAAGCTGGCTGCCCAACAGAAAGATGTCATTCCTGCCTCCCTATCTTACACAAGGCATATTCATAATTCAGGGATTACACTCCATGGATTGCCCTGCCACCGTATATTTTTTCTTCAGGTTTACATATCCATATTTGTACTTATGGGTCATGATTCACCATATTGGCATTGCCAATATTGAGGCTCATTAAGTATGCTAGAAATAAATCAGCTTTAAATTTAGAAGAGCTTTATGAGTTAAATCCTTAAAATTTTGTCTTTCTTTGGCATCTTGTTAAAAAAATAAGCAAAAAACATTTATTCTGAGAAAAATATTAATTATCATTAAAAACTTATGCTAATTGAAAGATGTAAATATTTTGAGTAGCCTACATTAAAATTATTCTCTCACAGCATCTGAAAGATTTAAATTTTTAAAATGATGTATTTCAAGGCATTTAAAATATTTTTTATTAACATAGTAAAATGCTTTGTTTTTTTAGACGCCCATCCGACAAGCTATTTTTAATAATGATATGATGGCTCTAAAAACTGCTCTGAATAGTGGAGAAAATGTACATCTCACAGACAGGGTAAATTCTCAAGTAACACTGCGTAAAACACATAGTAGTTTAATATAGTTATTTTGTGTCTTTTATAATTAATGCAATCATTATTATTGGTTAAGATTAGTATTTCTTTTTTTTTATTATGTATTATGCATCATCACACTGTAAAACATGCACAATAAAAATAAACAGCTTCAAGTAGAGGTCTTTAAAAAAAAGTAATTTTAGTATCTATATGGAATAATCCACATAATGTGAAATACAACTGCAATTTTCAGTGTAGTTTAGCTCTTTAATATTTTCATAGTTTTTGACAAATGGAAGGTATTTACTATTTAGTAATTTAAAGCTTTAAAAATTTTCAATGTGTCAATTAAAAAATCAATTAATAAATAAAATGTTAATTGACATATTTCTAAATTTTATTAAGCATTTACAAAAAGAAAGTAAGGGAGAAAATTCTATAAAGGAAACAGTACTATTTATAATTATTAAAAAACAATTAAGCCCCCAATAAATCTAGATGCAAAGTCTTAAAATGGAATACTTTCATGACATTCAGTCATAAACCAATTTTTTCATATCCTCACTGCAACCTAACTTGACTTAAAGTACAGACAACATTATACAAAGAGATTAACTTTATGAGATTTGTCTGGGAAATGTTTAAAAAGTCATATGAACAGTGTATATTGATCGTTCAAGAAAGCAAAAAAACAACCCAAAAAAAAAAAAAAAACCAACATCAAAATTTAAACTAATGGACTTGAAAATTAAACTATTAATTAGCAGCTATAATAGTAGGGTATCTCATTCTAAAAGTAAAAAGGAATGTAAAATACATGACTTGATGACATTTTTGAATAAAAAAGGACTTCTGGCATTCATGGTATAGTTCACAGGCACTGTATCAAAAGATTTTCTTTTTAAAATAAGGACAAACCATATATTTTTACTTGAGACTTAAATATGTTTCAGTTTATAGTATTTATATTTATAATCTATTTCATTGATTTTTTTTTATCAACAGAAAAGTAATACTTATCTTCATTACGTTTGTACTATGCATCGGCCAAATATTTTCCACATATTAGTGGGCTGTGGCATTAATTTAAATGCACAAAATAGGGTATGTTTTTTTTTTTAGTTTGTTTTGAAAGTTCAGAGAGCCTAGAACATCAGACTCAATCATTTAATAATTTTTAATGTTTTTACTATATCATTTGTTTAATCAAAAAACATATATTTGATCTGTTAGCATGGAAATACTGCTTTACATGTGACAGCTCTCCACAGTGAATGTTGCCATGTTGGTGATCTCTTAGCTGCAGGAGTAGACCCATTCATTAAAAACAAAGTAAGAACATGTTTTTCTTGGTTAGTATAAAGGTAGAGATGCTAGAGTAATCTACTAAAGTTTGAAAGTGATGCCACAATATTTTATTTGTAATCTGTACTTTAAAATAAAAATAACTGCATTATCTGTGAGATTATCATATTGTTTTTTTTGCATTAGCAAGTATTACATGAATCTAATAAATAAATTATTGAAATACTTTTTTTAATCACAATGTTATATAAAAACTAATAGAGCTTTATGAAATACCAAATTGTAATAAACCTGAATTGATATTTCAGGATGGCAAAACGGCTGCTGATATAAAAACTAACAATTTATTTTGGAGAAAAATCTATGACAATTACCAGGTTTGACTATCTTGCTGGAATAATGAAACCTGTACTTATATTTTCATTAAATTCAATTTATTGGTAATATTATAAACTAACTCTTTTTTTTTTCCAGCCTGGAATATTTGAAGCAGTTGCCAATCATGATGTTAGTAAAGTTATTTATTTACTTCAGTGCTGGACCAGAGTAGACACAAAAAGAGTAAATAAATTTATCATGTGGGCTGCCTATATTGGCACACCTATTTCAAGTTTTTAATGTATGTTAAAATTGTACTATTTACTATACTTCTTTTAGTAACTAAGGTAACTATAGGATTTTAAAAAAGAATACAATTTAATTTTAATGCTTGTGTATATTTAATCATAAGTGCCTTTCTAGTATAATTTTTTTGTTTCTCTGTTAAATAAGGTGTTAACTACCTAATTTCTTTACTATCCATTAATCATCTGCCTAATATTAATAAAATTGTCATTAGTCGTATGTCCAACAAACAACACAATAATTCACAAAATACTCAAAAGACAGCATTTCAAATAAAACTGAAGTTTAATAAAATTATTTGAAATAGTCATACCGACTATCAAGAACAATATTTTCATTTATTTAACAGATTTAACTCATAATTAATTTTATTCACTGTAAACATAGAACACATTGTTCAAAGTATGAAAGTGAACACTTAGTTTATATATCCTTTACAACATATTCATCTTTTCATTAAAGTCTCTCAACTGTAAAGATGAATCTACATTGTCTTCTTCCTTTGTATCAATATCCTCTCACACACTAAATCACACATATTCAAGTTTTCATTCATAATAGCTGTGCATCAGACTACAAGCACATAAAATAAATCATAAAGTATACATGAAGGTATACATCATCTCCCTAATATTTATAAAAAATTGTTTCCCTAATACTAATTAAGCTGTCTCCCTAATACTAATAAAAATGCCTTCCTAACAGTATTATTAATAAACTAGATCAACTTTTAAAAAGAACTTTATTTACGGAATTAGTTATGACAAACATGCTCGCTATTCTCATTGTCAGAGAATTTTTGATTATTACTTTTGTTTACGTTTGACAATTTTAAAATGCTATCTGTTGTAATAAAAACAACAATAATTTAAATGATGTTATGTTATTATAACTTTTTAATATTTTGGACTTTTACGTTTCAATAATAAAAACTACAGAAACTATTTAAAACTGTAGATTTTTTAAAAAGAAATATCTAGTCTAGACTGGGATGGAGCTATAATTAATATTTTTAACTGGAGCACTGTTGTATTAATTCTTTACTTTCGATTTAATGCAGAACCCACATCGCTATTATTTAAATAAGATTTGTCTCCTTAACATTAATAAAATGGGAAAACAGGCTTAACAATGATCAAACTATGTATCACTATAGTAAACCTATGCCAGCCACATGTCTTAACCACTATGCTGGTCAGCTTACCCCTCAGAGTGTTTCCATCTCCTGTGTACCATGGCAAAAGATCAGAGGGGCGAGGTTTTTTTTTGGGTAAGGCTCAAGGGGGCAAGTTTGTTGGATTAATAGGCATTTTTTCGTCATCAATATTTTATATTACTTCAATACCATTAAAAAATAAAAACCCATACAATTTAAAATGTGAGTAATTTTTACATTTCTTTTCAATTTTACAAATCTAACAGGCTTTCTGTGGATTTCTGTATGAGTTTTGGTGGTTTTCTTTTAAAACACTTAAAAAATAATGCCCCTGGCTTTCTGAGACATTTTTGGCATTATGAAATATATATTGTGTATTCCTGATTTTGAGAGTTATAAAAGTTGATTGATTTATAAAAAAGTAAAGTTCTCTTAGCCCAAATGGGCCATCGAAGTGTAGAATTCATCTGTTTCTATAACCTCTGCATATAAAAGGATTGTGTGGTTAGCACAAAGCACAACCACCTTTACTTTCCTGACTTTAGGGATGCCTTTGAAACAAATATAACCTGGGAAATTATCCATGGTCCTCACTGAGGATTAAACCGAGGACTCTTAGGTTGACAGTCAAGTATCTACTCCACTCGGCCACCCGCCCCACTGTTTGATTTATACCTTTTCAAAAAAAAATCACCAAAAGGGTGAAAGAGGACTTGCTTCACCCTACATGGAACTCATTTAATCAGGCCTATATAGTGACTCTGGCTCATTACAGGAGCCATTGTGTTTGGCCCATTATTACTAGTATTTCGACTTACGGTGTGAAATCCTAGTGACGACCTTAAAATAATATTAGGCGTGACACTTCATTTTACTAGGGCATCATAGGATAAGGCTTGGGGGTTAACTGCCACCAGATCTTGCTTTTACTTGCTTTTAATGTGTGATTTTGACTCAGGATAGAATGTTTAAAATAATTAAAAGTACTCTGAAAAGATCACTGGAAAATAAATGAACACATTTTCTTCTGTCCTCTGCAGGAAGGACAGACTCTAAGACAATTCACCGCTTCCCGTAAATTTCATGATCTTGTTTTTCATATTGACTTTCATTCCCATACTTTGGTGAGTTTTACCTAAAGTTCTTTTGCTAATATAATTTATTTTCATATTTTATACATTTCATTCAGATAGATCTCATAAATGGTATCTTTTTTTATAAACATTATTAGGTATTGCTAACTTCAGGAACTGCTATAATTTGTAAAAAAAAAATATTAGTTACACAGTTAATCTTTGACTCAATTAACCCATTTATAAAAAATAATTTGGGTTATAAATAAAAAAAAATCTCTTCCTTGTTCTAGCCTTGGGTTTAGAAACCCAGAGGGTCACTTCAGTTGCCCTGCACTTTTTTTTTTATAGACAGACTTTTTCACTTGTGTCTATTGTAGCCAATTTTTATAGTTTGGATAAAAACCCCTCAATCATGGTTATAGGTTCATTAGAGCAGTGGTCCGGTCGACGTTTGATAATTTCACTGTGGCCCAAAGGGAGGGGGGTGTTTTGATTATTTATATTTCAGATTGTTTTGATTTACAATGCCAATGCTGCTCAACTCCCAATTAACTTTTTGTCCATTGAAAGTCACACTATCCCAAGAGAAATAAACCACAGTATTAATTTAATGTTTCTTGGGCAGCCGAGTACCATTTGATCCACAGACCAGTACCAGTCTGTGGCCTGGGGGTTAGTGACCACAGCATGAGAGGATAAAGAGATAACATCTTTACCTTACTTAAACTTCATACAACATTTATCATGTTTTAAATATACTTTTGTATGGTTTAGAATGGCAGAAATAAAGGGAAATCAATTCCTTTTGTTATTGTTTTAGTTTATAGTCAGTTGCATGTAATACTTAAAGTTGGTCTTGGTCAGGGCCACTAAGAGAAAGCATATATAATGTATACCATATTATACATCAAAGGAAAATCTCAACTGATTGGTTTGCCATTATCTAGCCTTCACACTGTCAGACCTAGTTAACAATATTTATCCATATTAAAATTTCATATTTTAGTTAATAATGAAAAAAAAAATTATCAAGAGGCTTAGTAAAAAACAAGGTGTTTTTTAAAATGAGTATTTGTATTATATAAGGCGGTTAATTATTATTTTTAGAGCTACAGCCTTTCCAACTTTGGTAATATCGAGAAAGATGCCCTTGGGTGGCCCAATGCAAAAGTACATTTTGGCGTAGAAAGCTAAAGAACATTAGGGTTCCTAAGGCAAAAGCACATTTGAAGCACTAGGCTAAAAATGCTGTCAAGATCATCACTTATAAATCTTGGACTACTAATAATCTTTGGCAAGGGCTGCTCTGACCACCGACTTTAAAGTCACTTTACGCAGAGTCCTTAACAATTACCATTCATTGTGTCAGGATAAGAACACATACCACAATGGAGACTTGACTATACTATAATTTGTACTTTAAAAAAATGTATTTAACTTTATTTATTTTTTTAGTGATAAATCAGTGTGGCAATAAAGGAACATAATTTTATGAAAAAAAAAATAGTTGTCAGTCTGCGTAATGAATTCTGCTTTGTTTATTTTTTCGCTACACTATTACACATAAAATAATGGGTAGAAAACTACACATTTAGAGTTGTTTTTTTTTACAAAAATATTTTTTATTTCTATAATTATATAATTCTATTTATGAACTTCTATATATGAATAGGGTGCCATTTATGCAGTTTTGGAAGGTGATGCTGACAAAGCTCAGAAATTCCTGTCTCATCCCAGGTGTAATGTCAATTTTTTAAATCATGTGAGTCTATAAATTACACTGGTAAACAGTGATTTCGTTGCCAGTGATATTTGAATCATTTTATACAAAGTCAACCATGCTGATTTAGAATATGTAAGTGCTTTTGCTAGATTGGCTCTATTTTATGAGATAATTAAAATTAATTAAATAATGTATGCACCGTGTTTGGAATTTGTCAAGAATTGCATGAAGTATAATAGTATACTAACAAAAAGTAGTGAAACTGTTAATAGTCATGCAGAAATATGTTCAAAAATATGTGTAATAGTGTTATAGAAGAAAACATTTTCATTTGAAAAACTAATTATGTCTAATTAATTAATTAATATGTTAATTGTCTATAGTAATGCATTAGCAAATCGCTATTTGCTCGACTTCCTTTTGTATGTGTCGTTGGTGCAATTGCGCTGGAGGCTCCAACAGTAGTCAGCCATCATATGTATGTCCCATCTTCCTTGATATCTCTCCTCCATCACCATCATATCCTGATGGAACCTCTCGCCTTGTTCCTCACTGAAGTCCCCAAGGTTACCTGGAAATTTGTCTAAATGACTGTGCAGGTAATGTACCTTGATGCTCATATTTACTCCAATGTTTCTGAAGTTAGCGAGCATATCTTGCACCAGTTCTTTGTAATTCTATGCTCTGTTATTACCTAAGAAGTTCATGACAACTGAAACAAAACTGTTCCATGAAGAAGCTTCAAAGGTGATCCATGAAATTAGTATAATGTCGATCGTTGATGAGTTTCAGAATCTGAGGACCGTCAAAAATCCCAGCTTTCAGCTTCTCCATGCTCAATCTGGGGAATGATCTGCAAATATACTTGAAGCATTTGCCAGATTTGTCCAAAGCCTTAACAAATTGTTTCATTAAACCTAATTTGATATAAAGCGGTGGGAGAATGATCTTATTTTTGTCTACAGTTATGGTTTCCCTTGCAGGCCATGTTACTCTTGTCCAATGATCTTGCTTTGCCCTGCTATCCCAAAGGCACATGAAGCATGGGTATTTTTTGTATCCTGACTGCTGCCCAAGCAAGAAGTTTACCATTTTTAGATCAACACAAATTGACCACTGATGCTCATAATAACGGACTTTCTGCAATACTGTTTTGATATTCTCATACTCTTCTTTAAGTGTTGTTGAGTGAGCAATGGGAAGAGATGCATATCGGTTACCATTGTGTAACAGAACACATTTCAAGCTTGTGATGGAACTGTCTATAAAAAGACGCCAGTCTTCGGAATGGTAGTCTTGTAGTCCCATTTGGAGCGGAAGTCCAGGGATGTCATTACAGTAAACTTAAATATTGAAGAAGAAAATCTTCTCTTTTCCGATAAAATGTTATTTTAACTTCTGGTTTGAGAAAATTTCTTTCATTGAGCCTGGACACTAAAAGCTCAGATGCTTGCTTGGACAGATTTAGGTCTCGTATTAGGTTATTGAGTTCTTCTTGGCTGAATGGTTGAGGTGTTGAAGAACTTCCTTCATAATCGCTTCCACTGTTTTCACCTCCCAAAAAACTCCAGATCTTGCCCCTCGTCGGAGTCTGATGGTGAAAGCTCTAATAATCCAGTAAACACTGGTATAGGAACTTCACTGCTATGTGGAATTGGTCTCATTGCAGATTCAAGATCAGGATAACCCCACTTAGATTTCTTGTGGCGATTGAAGCCTTTAACATTCACAATACAAAAATAACAATCACCAAAATGGTCTTTCGGCTCTCGCCATATCATTTGTACACCGAAACTTAGACTTTTCTTCTCACTATTTGTCCACTGCCGTAGGCTCTCCACGCAGTTTTTGCAGACCTTATGGGGAACCCAAGACTTGTCTTGGTCTTCCAGCTTCACACCGAAATAAGCCAAATATGCCTGCTACACAAAGTCAGTTATATTTCTTCTTTGCTTTTCAATCATGTATTCTCCACAGATGTAACAGAATACATTCGGATTATTTTTGCAGCATCTTCATGATGAACTCATGATGTCTTTAGAAAGCAGCTATAAAAGAGAAAAAAATAAACCAAGTTATAACTTGGTATAGTTAAATAAAACAACAGACACCAAACGTATTGCATTTGTTTTACACAAAGGGTACAATCATATTTTCAAGATTGTCCAATATCTCAGAAACTAGAGCCAATTCAGCAAAAGCAGTGGCATTTTTGAAATCAGCACCCATGAATTGCTATAAATTCATTCAAATATTCTTGGCAATTCGAAAAAAAATTTTTTTTGTTGAGCTGTATAAAGGTATGGGGATGGATGGGTGAAAGTCTCCCTAGTCCACCCAGCTTTAAAAAGGTTACATAATTAAACAGACTTTTAATTGGGGAGTAAAGCGGCTGGATCTTTTTTCTAGCCAAACAATCCCAAGGCTACAGAAAAAGTTGCTACAGCTGATGGTCGTGCGGTAAAGTGCTCGACTGTTGACCTGAAGGTACCTGGTTCAATCTCCGGTGAGGACCAAAGAAATTTTTCAGGTCTTGTCTCAAGTTCCTGATATATCTCCTGTGGTACCTCCAAGGCCATTGCACTATCGGCTATGGTGGGGATGAAAGAAGGGCACCGTAAAAACCGTCCCATTAGTGGTTTATAGGATCGTAGAGATTTTATCTCATCCTTACAGGGACTTCACACACAACTGCCATCAAATGCTAAAGGGACTTAATACAAAGGTTTTATACAGTGATACTCTCAACAAACTATCTCCCTATTTACGACTCTTTCTTATAACAAAAGACACTAAGTACAACTTTTTTTTTCAACACAGATTAATGCTCTGGGGATTGAATTTCTTGTGAATTTTTAAAATGATTGTTACATCTTTTACTATACACTTAAAGCTGACTTATTGTATATTTTATAACTGAAAGGCAGCTGGTTTCACACACATACTTCAGTATGCTCTCAGACTTGGAGATGCAAGGATAATAAATATGATATGTAAAGCAAATGTGAATGTTAATATCAGAGTTAGTGTTTATAAATATTTAAGGGTAAGTGTCCATACAAATTTACATATATAAATATTTTTTTAGAGGAATGAAAAAAGATTTATTATAATTTTTGCTAAATACATATATATTTTTACAAATTTAGTATTTTATTTCTAATCCTAATGAATGCTTTACATAAATTTAGACTTTTATAATTAGTTATATTTGTCAACAACATTACATTCATGTCTCTGACTTTATCTAGATAATATTATAAATAAAATGTATAACTATCTAACAAATTCTGAAAGAAAACTGTATTAATAGCCTTTATTTTCATTTTTAGGCACCTTTGTTTTTTGCGGCTATTGATTCTAAAACTCCTCAGGGCATCTTATGGTCTGTTCTTAAATCAAATGCAGATTTTAGTCTGAGAGATGAGGTAATTTTTTTTTAATTATAGATCATTAAAAATGTAAATTAAGAATTTAAAATAATAGTTCTTCTTTTAACCTTTTTAATTCGAATTATGCTGCTCTTACACAAACTACAAATCAATTAGATTATATAATTTTTCATTTTTTTACTCAGAGGGGCAGAAATGCTGGTATATATGCCATTGATAAAACAAAAGGCACAATTTCAAAGGAGTTTATTGAATATATGATAAAAAATGGATTAGATATCAGCCAAAGAGACTGTGTAAGTCTTTTGAAATTATTATTGTTATTTATCTATACTTTTTCATTTTTTCGCCTGAGAACTAAATGTTTTTATCAAATATTAGCACAAAAGTATGCTAGTACTTGTATAAATATTGAATATGAAAAAAAAAATTGCCACTAATTTTCCATTTATATGCCAGAAAGCAAACTCATTTCTGTGGAAGCCTTTCTAAAAAAACTTTCATTAATAATTTAGACATTTTTTTTTAGTTTGTTAGATTTTATTTTAAGGAAATTTTACTTAGCAACTTATTACATGTATAAATTGTTTGCTATGTAATTTTTTTTACAGACTGGAGTCACTCTTAGAGATGTTGCTAGGTTGGCAAGACGAACAGACTTAGTCTGTGTTATTGACAAGGTAAGTAAAGATTCCTTTGAGCCTCTCAGGGCATATGAAGTAGAGTTTACTTATTTCTAGTTGCTAAAGCATTATTGGCGATTGTGTGGCTAGTAAGCTGCCCAGTCTCATTTATGTTCCCCAACTAATTGTCATTAAACTGTCAACCTATTTAAAACTGATCCCTGAACGTCTAGGCTGACAATTGTGCACTTTTACTGATGCCCATCCATCAAATTATGTATAGAAATACATATAACACAATGCTGTCTAAATGAATGTTACAATCTTATCAGGTATAAACTTAAATGTCTACTATTTGGGAGGATTAATTCCTAATAACTGGGGATATTAGATATAATCTTACATGTCTACTATTAGGAAAGATTAATGAAGTACAAGTGAAGATATTCAGAAATATTCAATTATTTTACTGCATGGTCTCATGAGACAAAAACATTAGGTAAAAAAAAAAAATGTTTCAGATTTAGAACATTAATATTATGTATTTTTCTAATGATAAAAAATTAGCACAAAATTTACTTAAATGGAAAAGAATTTTTTTTAAAACAAAATAATGCAATTAAAAAAGTTATGAAGAATAGGAAACAATGGGACACCAATGATTTGCTTATATGACTGCTAACTCTGGGTGTTTGACAAAGTAAAAATTTCTTTCAAAACATCTTTTAAGATTAAAATTTTTGGGAAGGTAAATTGTAAAAAATAAGTTACTTTCAGTATTTATTGCTAAAGTGTCATTTATCAACACTCAGAACTTAGGTCTTTGAAAAAACATTCAATTACTCCTTTCAGGCATATGTTAAGAAAATCAGATCATCTGATATCACTGAACTTGAAAGAATGGCTGCTATGGGATATGACAGTTTATTGATTGATTACAATGTAAGTAATTAAAGTTAAATTAATGTAAAATATGCAGATATTGAAAAGAACCTTAAATCTTTTTTTTTTATTCTTTCTTTCTTGTTTTTTTTTTCAGTATCGTGATACATTTATATATGCCAGTGGAAATGAAACAGAAGAAGCTGTAGAATTTACAAAATGGTTACCAAAATTTAATGTAAAACATCAAATCTTTCAGTTATTTTTTAAACTTTAAAGTGTAAATATTTAAATTACATATTTTCATAATCTGATCCTACTCTCCAGCTGATCTCTGCACAAGGATTGGTCACAAGCCTGGCTAAAAAAGGAGGAGGGTTGTGAGTGGGGCTAGCAATCAAACCCACTTAGGAAAATCACATAGGCACATGGAATAGACCATGGAGAAACAACCTGTTAACAACCATGTAAAGCATCAACAAGACAAGGTGGACAAAGACCAGTTCTACAACATGCTGCAGAAGATACTTTAGACCTTTCCAGACAAGGACACCAACATCCTCATGAGATTTTCAACACCAAGATTGGGTCTGATAAAACTGAATATGAACAAGTCTTGATCTTGGGGTGATGACTGGGAATGGAGAGATGTTGGAAAAGATAGCCCAGATAGAGGTCTCTGGAGAGCTTTTGTTATTGACCTGTACTCTGATAGGGATGGCAGTCATAGTAATTGGTTCTGGTTAAAAGAGAGCACAATCCAGCATGTAATTTATGCATTATTTAAATTGTTATAAATATTAAGACTAATATGGGTAATACAGTTAATAGTAATAATTAAAAGATTTTACCATCCATTAACATTTTCATGCAGGAGGAAGTAAAGTTACTTCATTATGGAGCTCAGTGGTGGCCAGTTGATCAAGTGAGAGATTTACTGAATGCTTCAGAAAGACCTGGCTTACTGATTAATTCTAAGGACATGGTGTGTATTTGATTTAATCTTTTTTTCTGTTAGATTTATTAAAAGTAAACATGTTCTGTTGATTCTCTAGAAAAATAGCAGATAATATTTATAATTAAATGTACCAGTAATCATTAGATTGTAATTTGCCAATTTTTTGTCACCATTTACACAAGAGTAAAATAATTCTGGTAATAATCCATCTTTATTATACAAAATCTTTCTACAGAATTTTTTCCCCCTTTTAATGAGTCATGAAAACCAACTTAAAGTTAAGAGTTATATATGAACTGTTTTATTAATTAGGCTTTTTTTTTGGCTTCATTTGTTATATCTTAGTTTATGGTACAGGTAACCCACAAAAATTATAAAAATTTAAAAAAAGTTACAACTCCTACAAAAGTCAAGCAAATCATTAAAAATGTGTAAGACTTAATCTTCAACCTGTGTGTGATCATTCTTCTAAGTCTCGGTATTTTAGGTTAATGCAAAAAAAGTTACATATAATTTTTTTTTAATGTTTTAATTAGGGAGGCAGGACTGCTTTACATATTTGCATTTTGCATTGGAGAGTTGACATTTTAAAGTTTTTACTGAGTTGTGAAAACATTGATGTAAATTCAGTTGACAATGTGAGTAATTCATTTATTTCTTAGGAAAAATAAAACTTTTATCATTAAAAATATTTTAAGAAAAATATAATTAGAGATCAGTATTTTTTCAATTTATAAAAAATGATTCGATTAGCATCGGAAGTTATTAAATAGCATTGGCATTTTTTTTGGAAGTTACTATTAATGTAAAGGGATCACAAGCTGCTAATTGAAAAGACTTGAAAAAAAGATGGCTTAAAGGTGTTAGGGAAAAAATGGATAAAAAATAGTTAATGCAGCCTTTACTCTAGTTAATTATTCCTCTATAATTCTAAGCAGCTCATTGGTGCATGATTTGGTCTTTTTTTAATTAATTATTTAAATATGTACAAATCACGAAGCAATTATTTCTTTTTAGTATTGGCAAGAACCTGGCAGTCTTAATTCCTGACTTTTGATTCCTGTCAATGAATTTATTTTTTTTTCCTCTCATGCTAATTTAATATTTTTTTTTTTTTTGCTATTAAATAAAATTATTAAACATGTAAAGTTAATATATCAAATTTGGAATCATCCAGGTGGGACGTTCACCATACCATTATGCTTGTTCTATTGAAGAAGAAGATGAAAGGGAAATAATCTGTCAGCTGCTAAAGAAAATTGTTGACATTGATACTGAAATTGAAGATTTTGTAAGTTACTTCATGGGTTCCAATATCAGTTAAAATTAAAACTATTATGCCTAAATTACAAATTTAATTTGCAATAGTTAATCTGACTATCACATTTTTGGAAATTCCCAAATGATTTTTTTAGAAAAATGATACAGCTGCTTACAATATTGTAAAATCATAATTCAGGTAGAAAAGTGGATCAGCATTGAAAGAAAGGCCAGTGACTTTAAAGCTACAGTAATATAAATATTTTGATGAAATTTAACACTCAGTATCAAAGTTAAAATCTTTTTGCAGAAAAGCCCAAAATTAAATTATGGTCAAATAAAAAATATTATTAATTTAATCGATATGCAAGCAATAAGATTTATATTTCCATGACTAGTCATATGATTTGACTAAAAATTAATTTTAGATTTAATTATTAGATTTCATTGTAGCAGAAAAAAAAGTTCAAAAGTATGATATGAGAACTTCATTATTGAGCTGTTTAACAATGGTTAAATCATACTTTTCAATAAGCAGGGGTGGTAAAGAAGCTTTGATATATGGAGCTGACCTGCATATGTAGTGCAGATTATAGGTTCATATATATAAGGAATGCTTGTAACTTTGCTCTCTTGGAGCTATCTATTTTGAAATATAGTTTGGCTTCCATTAACTTTCAAAAAAGCCAAAACTGTTTTTCAATTGACTGTATTTTTTAAAGTACCTCTGCAAGCTTAGTATTAAAATTTTTCGTATGTGAAACACTTAAACAATGATGACAGAGGCATCCCTAGGGGTTTGGGGGCCCGGGGGGCTTGGCCTTTTTGGGGGGCCCTGCAGATTTGACATACGATATCATGACATGAAATAACGTACTTAATAAATATATGTCTAAATTTAAATTAGTACAGTATATCAATAAAATTAACAAAAAATAATCATTTAAACTCTTATAATGAATAATTGCATTGTTTAGTGACGAGATAATGCACAAGTGACAAATCTCAATTCATTTTGGCTCACGTCGTGCGTTCTGTGCAGTAAAGGCATTTATAACATCATCTAAATCAATGATGTCTAGTATTTTTGACTTCACTTACATTAAAGCCATGCTGCTAAGTCTTTCTTGCATCATTGTACTCCTGATATAGTTTTTTGATTGACTTTGAGTTTTGAGAATGTACTCTCACATGATGCAATGGAAGTGGCCTGAGTTAGCAGTATTTGGAAGGAGGTTGCAAGGTTTGAGCACACATCATTACCATATGAAGCCAGATTCTTCAATATGTCAAATGGTGATTGTGGTACTAGTTTGTTGATGAAAAGTGCTCGTGCATCAATGACACCATTGAAAAAGTGATTTGCCTGTAGGTTATCATACAAACAGGAAAAAGTAACAGTTTTTCATCAGTGTGTAATCATCCATAGAATTCAACAGGTGTCTTGGTTTAAGTAAAGTAAAAAAAAAAGTAAAGTTCCCTTCTTAGCCTTAACGGGCCTTCGGGGCAGATGAAGTGTAGAATTCATCTGTTTCTATAACCTCGGCATATGAAGGGATTGTGTGGTTAGCACAACGCCCAGCCGCCTTTACTTCCCCAACTTAAAGTCAGGTACCCATTTAAAGCTGGGTGGACTTGGGGACTTTCACCAGGACCTGAAAAAATCCCAAGGTTCTCACTGAGATTCGAACCCGGGACCCTCCGGTCGACAGTCGAGCGCTCTGTCTTGGTTTAAGAAGAACCCCAAATGTGCCCACATGGTTTTGCAACCTTTGGAATCTATCCTTCATCTCCATATGAAGTCTGTCAAGCACTTCTGTCGCAACACGTTTGAATTGCAGTTCTATTTACAGTCCTACATCAGAACTCAACTCCCCATCAAGTCTTTTCTTTCTTCTGGTTGTTTTGCCTACAGGAAATCCATAGCATTCAATTCCTTCTTTTGCTCTTTCAATGGATTGGGTGATCAGTTCCGTCTGTTTCTCATCATTTTGCAGAAAGCATGAAATGATCTTAATCTCTTCAGCATCTTTGTCAAGATGCAAGGAAAGTGACGACGTAGCTTCTTCTCTTGAGTACTCTCCTTTTTTAGTTTCCCGGCTCCATTTTATTTCAGTTTGGTCTCTGGTGTGAATTGGAGCAATTCATGAAAAAAGGTGACAATGGCTGGATCTATCTCAGCAGAATGAAGAGCTGCCAAGTTGAGGGAGTGATTATCACAGTTCAGAAATGTTACGTTTGGATTTATGTCTAAGAGACGTTTCTGCCGGCCAGACCGACGGCCACTCATTGTGGCTGCGTTATTATAGGTTTGATCTGTGCACAGATTAAAGTCTAGTTCAATGTCTTAAAGAGTTTTCAGAACATATTCTCAATTATGTTGTGCATCTGGCTTCACAATTTCAAAATAACCAAGGAATGACTCTTTTATTTCAAAATTCTCGACATCCAAGTTACGAACTTTAAGGGATACTTGTTCTTTGTGAGAAACATATGGAGTGGAATCAAACATAAGAGAAAAGTAACAAACTTGCTTGACTTTCCCAACAATTGATTCCCTATCTTTATTGCCCACCAAGCTTATGAACTCATGTTGAATTATTCAAGTGATGTTACGTTACTTCATCAAATTCTGCAAGAAATTTCAAAGATTCTGGGAAGTTCCCAGGACTTGGAGAATCTAGTTCTTCTTTGGTGGCCAAGTAAGTTTGAGTTGGTTTTTGCTACTTACTTGACAGCTGTTACACACTGCTGTATCTTTGTATGAATTATCTGAATGGTGATACTTTTTCTTCACCATGTTCATGGTCTTCTTTCTTTTCAATGCTATTATCAGGTTTCTCTTCTTAAAAACTCTCTTCCAAATTTTTCCCTTGATTTTGCAGCTCTTGTCTTTCTGTAGCACGCTTTTTCCGTTTTGCTTCACTCGTGGTAAACTCATCTTCTTTCGGCAAGGGTGAAGTTTCTCTATAAAGAATAACACTCTTTACATTTCACAAATAAAAAATATACAAAAAATTATGTATACTTGTTTCATCCGCCATGATTGTGAGATTTCTTTATCAGACGAATAGACATAAGTATACGAACTATGACCCTTCTATTTATGTCTATGGATAGATGGATTATAGCACGGACAAAAAAAACGGAAGATACAATGCCGTCAGGATAACGTGTTTTACAACAACCTAAACTATGTTTTGACACTTTTAGTAAACTTATTACCAGTTTTTATTTGCGTGATGATTTACATAATTTTGAAATCCTTAATCTGTGTGGAACACATGCAACAGTGTCACTAAACTCAGTGGCATCACTATGGTTAATGTCACCCGATACGGACAATTCAGGGTGTCACTCCCCCCCCTCCCCAAGACTTCCAGCACGAACAATGGTACATATTTCGAATTTTCCTGCTCTATACGGTCTTCGCCTTAGAGAGAATTTAATTTTAAAATATTTAAGCGATGAAAACGATAGTATTACTGACTGTATTTCAGAAATATGTAGGCCCTATATTACATTTAATTCAACTAAGTTTATAAACTACGTCTCCTATTTCATAAACCACGTGACTACCTCTCTGTCCTTTTTTTTCCAAAAGCGCTTACAAAAAAACTCAAGATTGATCCGAGCAGCTTTGAATTAGATTCATTTACCGCTCTGCATGATGACACCCTGTGCTACTGATCATGTTTTTGACTATGATCGATTATAAAACTGACCATGCCGAGTTCTTTCTGCTATAAAATCTAGAATTGTTCATTGTGGTGTCACCCCTATGTTGGTGTCACCCGGTGCGGCCCGCACCTTCTGAGTGACGCCTCTGCACTAAGTTATATAACAACGTGCATAACAAGATTATATGGCGGTGGCTTTATCTATGTAGATAAAATGTAAATAGGATTCACGGCTAGCTAATTGCATTAAATTAATAAACTGAATTAGAAACGAAATTTTTCTCAATACTTACTTTTACATTAAAGTAGGTGTCATAACTACTTGTATTATTAGTTATGCATTGTGAGTTCTTGTGAGATCTGTCTATGTCTTCTCTTCTCTGGTAGGGCTTGACACTTTATCTAAGCGTGTACTCAATCACATACATCACAAATAAAATAAATAAACTGCCAAGTCCGATTCATATACTTTATTTGACGATTACGCAAAATTTAATTTAAAAATATAAGTAGAATGAAACTATACACTGAAAGATACATGTTCACCGAAACATCACTACTCTATCCTGTGTGCTGCCTATTTTGTCGAACTGCATGTCTGTTCTGTACCTCTCTGTTCTCCTCCTTTCTCCCCTTAATTAATTAACTCATCCCTGACCCAATGATCCATATTCTTGAAAATACAATGTTTAATCTATATTCTTGTAAATACAATGCTCAACAATGCTCTTTGTATCACTAATCAAGCACATGTAGAAGTTTGGCGCCATGTATACGAAACCAGACAGTAGATAATTAGCTTATCACAACATTTTTCTCTCGAAAATACAAGGACGCTTAGCCTTGCTTTTAATTCCAGCCTAACTAGGTTATCTAACATTCTAACTTAACAGGTATGTGTCCCCTAAAATACAAACTCTCTCTAAACGTGACCGACATTGTACCTATGGCGCATTTCCAGCCATTCCAAAGTATGTTATAAAAACATAACCGACTTTGGTCGTTACAGAAGGCTTAGTCACGGCAGCGCGTGGCGGTTACAG
The DNA here is from genome assembly GCA_021962125.1 of Bulinus truncatus. Taxonomy (NCBI): domain Eukaryota; kingdom Metazoa; phylum Mollusca; class Gastropoda; family Planorbidae; genus Bulinus; species Bulinus truncatus. The sequence goes on from JAGDYQ010000125.1 coordinate 2,300,096, forward strand.
CTAGTATTAAAATAAAAAAAATGGAAACTCGTTTGGGGAAATGGAAATGGAAACTCAAGCTGGGGCCCGGAGAGACGTTCAAATTTGGACCCCCCTCCCCCACTCTAGCTACGCCACTGAATGATGAATATCTTTTTTCTGATACATGTATCTAAAGATCTAGGCTTGTCATTTTTAAAATTCACTACTTTCTGTGAATTCTGGGATTTTAATCTTAGACTGGGATTCACATGATAAGTTATGTCATTGCTTTTTTAAAAGTGCATTATGTGTCTTCTTAGTTTCACTTCAGTTTATTATTTTCAGATGTTGACATTTATCATTTATTACTTATGATTAATTATTAATTTTTACAGATTCATTATGGAATGTCTAAACAATTAGCATGTGTTGACAAGGTATAGGGAGAACTAAAATTTTTAAAAATTTCTTTGTAATGATTAAAATTATAAGTTAAATTTGACTTTGTTACTAATGCTATATCAAATGCTTAGCTTAAATTTTAGAATAGATCATTTTTATAATTGTTTTTAATATTAAATTTTGGATTATTATCATTTTGTTGTTTACTGTCATTCAAATAGTACGAAGAGCTTTTTCAACTCATAGCGTCCCAAAAAAAACAACTTAAGCATTTTGAAAAAGCAGTTTGCAAGTTCAAGTACTCAGTAGCTCAGTTTAGCAAAATAGTAAGTTAGTCTAAATAATTTTGAATGCTGTATAATGCAGCATGCTTATATTATTTAATCATACTTTTACCCAGTTTTTATAGACTAACATAAGACAAACAAAATAAAAATTTCATAAATCTAATTTGAATATTTCTTATATTATTTTAATGAATGATATAATACTGGTTGATTATTTAAATTCTTAGCTTAAGCCAGTTGTGCATAACTATCAGGACTTAATTTTTCTTGCAATGGAGAAGAGAAAAGAACCAATTGCACTCCGACTAATCCAGCTGGGAACTGATTGGACTTTAAAAGAATTAGTATGTTGAGATAGTTTTTGAGTTAAAAATTAATTTTATTTTCACTCAGAAATTATTTTTTTAAAAAATTATTTATAAACATAACCTCAGTAACCTATAATTTAATTGAGAAAATAAATATGTCAGTGAGGGATGGGTGGTCGTGCAATCAACTGTCAACCTGAGATCTTCAGGTTTGATCTTTGCTGAAAACCATGGGAATTTTTCCAGGTCCCAGAGGAAGTTGTTGAAAAGCCCTTTAAATTTGGTACCTTACTTAAGTTGGTAAAGTAAAGGCAGTTGGGCTTTGTTCTAACCACATAATCCCTTTGTACATGTATATAGTTTTTGAAACTGATGAGTTCTACACTTGATCTTCCCTGATGGTCCTCTATAAATAAGAGAACCTAACTTTGAAAAATAAAATATTTGTCAATAATGAACTATTGTAGCTTGTGGTTAACTTTTTTTAAAACCTAATGTAATCTTTATGTTTTTCATATTTATTTAGTGTGAAGTAAATAAATCATCCAATGACAATGACTGCTTAAGATTAGTTTTGATGTCTGTCCCAGAGAGAGCAGAACATCTTGGAATGTATGAGGTTTTAAAAGCTGTTGATAAAAAGAAACTGTATTTTGAGAACATGAAAAAAAATATTAAGACCAGTGAAACTGAGAATGCAGGACCTAAACAAATGGCATATATTCGTAGAGTAAATGAAAATCAGGCTAAAGATATCCTTGCATGTGATTCTGTAGAGGTGGAGTTTGTACTGGAATCATTAGAGAAACAAGATGAAAGTTCTGAAAATAATTCTCTGGCTAATAATTATAATGTTTGTGATGGTGAAATTGAACCAGGGAAAAGAACTAATCATGAAATGTTAATTTAATTAATGAAAATATTGAAACTTATTGATTTTTTCAAAAAGCTAATAGTACTTTAAATCCAGCAAAAAATTATTTCTTTTTTCTTTTCAATATTTGTACAATGTATTTATTAAAGTAAACTTTTACATTTATAATTTCGTTAATTACAATTTGAAGGCATAATTATATAGGCACGTCTATAATTAATATAATATTTTATTTCTTTGTTATTATTGTAAGGACAATAAATATGATTATCAAAATATGTGAAGTTTTACAATTTATTATACATGTATGCTATTCTCGTTAACATGAGATGTATTTGAAAGTGTAAATATAAGATTAAAGATGCTAATAACAACTACATGTATAGTGTTTTATTAATTCATAAATGGGTGTGTATTGGTTGTCCCATTATAATAAAAATATGCAGTTTTATACTTTCTATGAAATACATGTACTTCATTCTGAGAAAATGTTTCTATTTTTGAAGGCATATTTTCAATTTTATTGTTTTTTTTGTTTTAGAAATCTGAATTGTATTTATTAATAATAGTACAACAATCAAACAAGTCTCAAATTGTAGACTTTTATAAAGGACAGACACAAGAAAAGTATATTCTGTTATTTTTATTATAATGTTGACATTATATTTCCAAATTAGGCTGTATAAATTTTGTTTATAACAAAATGCATATTTTCTTGATGATCATAAACTAATTTACAATTTCAAAATTTTTCATTAAAAAAAAGGATTCTTTATTTTTCTAGATATATACAATTTTTAATTGAATTTTATTTGATAACATTGTCATGTAAGTAATTTTTTTTTTAAAGCAATAATATTTTTGATGAAAAGGTATAATTAAAATTTGACTAAAAATCTAACTGATGTCTAGCTCAGAAAAAAAAAACATCTATCCATGAGAGATGACCAACCAAAGCCTTGTCTAGTTTCACATCTGCAGTTATCACCCCACATGGAACATCTGTAGCATTGAAAAAAAAAATTACTGCATTCATTTAAAAAAAAAATATGATTTAAATTGCATTGGTTACATAAAATCATTTAATGAGAAACACGTTTTATTGAACTTTTTCTGGAGAGTGAAAATAAGTTGGGTTTTTAAATCTTGCATTCAGTTTTTTATTTACATTTTTACATCCAAACATGGTGACATTTTCAACACTATTGTTCATTATACTATTTTGAAATTGTTTTAAAATGGTGTAGACTTCTCAAGCTATTAACTTTTTTTCATTCATGTTCATATGGGGGAAATGCTGAAAGAGATTATGAGTTAAATACAATTACAGTCTGTTGCTTAGCAACTTATGAGGTTTTTTTTAAAACATAATTTCTTCAAATAGTTGTCTTATCTCAGGAATTATTATCTTTTTTTTTATTACTTTTTTTTAATAAAGGTATTTAAAAAATTATAAACCCTGTTTATTTTCCTATAGACTTAAAGATCAACTAACAAACAGATATTTAGCTCAGAACAAAAGATATTCATGAGATATTACCGCCCAAGGCCTTGATTAGCTCCACACCTGCAGATGTTTTGTCCAATGGCAGATCTGTGGCGGAAATAAAAAAACGAATCTTTTTACAGTATCATTCTTTGTTTAGATCAAATATAGCTTTTAGAATTTTTTAAGAGCTTATTTTTAACAATGTTTTTAATTCAAAATGCATGTTAAAATAAATAAATAAAAGACTAAAAAAAATATATTTCAAGCTTTTGTATTGTTGCCAACTTAATCATTTAGGACCTTTGTTTTGGTCTTTAGAAATTATGTAGTCTAGCAGGTTAAAAATTCAGACATTAAAAAAAGTTAATTGAATTTCTATGCTTTGTTCTAATAAAATATTAGCCAATTTTCTTTAAATGTTGTGTAGTCAAATTTCTTGAAAGTAAGCTCTGATTCTATATGAAACATATAAATATATTAATTAGTTTGATAGAAAATACAGATATGTAAAAAATACAAAACCAAAAAGTAATTAAAATTGTTGAAGGCTAATTATTTGAGACACAATGTGGTAGGTTGAACATGACTGCCAAGAATCATGTTAATAAACTTTTCTGATGCTTAAAAAAATTTCAAGTTTTTCTTTTAATTTTTATTTATAATAACAAGGTACACACAAGTTAATAAACAACATCTAGATGTGAGTATACAGAAATTAATAAAGGCACTTGTTACATGACCAACCATTTGGTCTTCGTATTTTTTTTACTTCGTGTTCCAGCCATAGATAATATTGCTCCTAACCCTAACCCTATCTCTATCCCTAACCCTAATCCTGAAAAAAAAATTCTGAAAAAAAAAATAAAATGTATATATGTCATGTTCCTTATATCCTAATATAATGGTCACGTTTGGTCTTCTAACAAGTGCAATCGGTTTTTAAAGGCACTTGTTACATGACCAATGGTTACGTTTGGTCTTCTAACAAGTGCGATCAATAATAAATTGTTTTCTCAACTTCCGGTCCATGCATGGCTAGGAAAGGTCTTGAGGGGAGGGGGGGATTGTCCTAAATACTTTTATTTTCTTTGGTCACCATCTGCGACATTTCAGCATTACCCAGACGTGAGTTGTATGGACATAGTGCCAATATAAGCTTATGTCTAAGTGACGGCGCAAAAATATATTTAAAGAAATGTTGCATTATGTTTGCGATTCAATCACTTGCAGCTGATTTCTATGGTTTAAACCAGAGAGTCTCAAAATAGGTGGAATCACCACCTCATTAAAACACAGAAATATGAAAACATTCAAGGTAGCTATGGTTTAAGTATTTTCTTGAAGAATTATCCAGAATATAATAAAAATATATAGCTAATAATTAGAGCTGCTGTTCGATTAAAAATTTTAATCGAAATTAACGCATAATTAAACAAATTATCGCAAATTAACGCATATTTAATCGAAAAAATACTTTATTTATTAATTGTAACATTTTTTTAATTCTATCAACATGTCATTTTAAAATAATAACGTGTTGTTATTTTTTCGCACATACTTGGCCTAAGCAATAGAGTATTAAACCTTTGTGTGTGTGTTGTGTGTGTGACGTCTTTGACAAGCCAGACCTTGAAATGTTCGACTCATTTTTGACGCGAGCAAAAGCATCCTTGTTCATTTTTCTCAGTCTCACATGTGGGTCGCGATTTGTTATAAAGTGTGTCGTCAACAGGAAAGAAAGAACAGAAGATGAAAAATGAAAGCCGACCGATAACTTCAAAGAGTGTCATTTTACACAATATATTTTTATTAATATAATTGACAGACCGATAAAAAAATTCTTTTTTGTTGTTCACTAAAACATTGAACAAATAGTTGATAGTAAGAAAGTAAATAAATGAAAGAGTATAAGAATAACCTCAAAAGAAGATTAAAAGTAAATGTGTCCTTCAACTCGCCGACTGTGGTAGATGACGTCACTTACCAACCACAAGTTACATTGTTTCAAAGCCATGACACTTGTCAATCAAACTATAACACGTGCAGATGTTCATTAATTGCATCATTCAGGGTCATAAGCTTGAATTAAGAAATGGCAATCCTATTATTTCAGGGTCATATAGCTGCTATGATTTTATTTAAACGTGACACTCTGTGTTCGGGTTTTTTTTCTTCCTTTTTTTTTTAATCTCGTCTGATCTGGTTATAGAATTGGGTTATTTACTGATTTTTTTAAATTTTATTTGCAACTCTGAAATAACACCATTTGGGTAAAATTTAACGCATTTAGGTGTTTATGTTAAAAAATGTAATCGCATATTTTTAACGCATTAATTACGCTTTAATTGCAGTAAATCAACAGCCATATATAAAATTTAACTCAGTATCACAATAATTATGAAAAATACAACCACTGTCTCGGGTACAGATGTTTTAGCAAGATGTTATACTATCAAAATACGATACAAAATTATGCGCAAAAAAAAATGGTGATTCAAAATTTCTAGCATCTCGTTATTTTGGTCTAATTATAAACGGGTTCATTATACCTTCAACAATACACTATAGTACCTCCACCAATAAACTACAGTATATAATGTAAACTAGTGAATGAAAGTTTTCTCTTTTTACATCGACCGGTAAGGGAGCAGGAGGTTTACTAAAGGGCTAAATAACCAAAACATCTTCATCATATATTACAAGTGGGGCTTCAGTCAATATACCTGGGGGTGAGGGTATGTGTGAATTGCGGCAGGGTGGGTGTGGTAGATCTACTTAATAAGTGGACGGAACTTAAACTTCAAATGGTGAAATTCTTTTATTTATCATTTTGGTGAACTTTCCGCATTTAGTCAAATTAACGCATTTAAGTGTTGCGTTAAAAATTTTAATCGCAAATTTTTTTGACGCGTTAATCGCTAATTAACGCAGTTTAATCAGCAGCCCTACTAATAATCAAAACCTTATATTTTAATGACAAAAAAAAATTATCCAGATGTATTATTTGATAGTATTTAATAAAAACAAGATTTCTCTAACAACATCCCGATTAAAAAAAATCCAGATTGGCAGCTCTGCTGTGGACGACTCAAGAGCTTAATTTGAGGTCGTTGAATTAGTTTAAGTCGGACTAAATATTGAACAAGCAAGAACAATCTCGTGTACCCCTCCTCCCCTTTCCACAAGACTTCCAAAGCTACCTGGACTAAAACAAACGTAGTTTGGGTACAGCCGCTAACAAAACATTCAAATAATGCCTGTAGAAACTGTCGTATTTTAGTAATAAAATGTATTGTAGTCAATAACATATTTACATACAGCGGCAGACTAATTTTCTCAAAGGAATTTTTTGTAACGCCGCCAATGAGAGCATAATAATGTGTAGAGTGCCTACCACACCAGCATTGTTGGTGGCGCTGATGCACGTCTGCCATGCCTTCAGAGCGGCGGGGTGAGTGTTCCTGCTAACATCTGCCGGGATGGCAGAAAAGAAAAGGGTTTTTAGACATGCCTACACTGATCAGCCAGATTGGCAAGGGAAGGGTTTTTTCCCGCCACTAGGACGGAGTGGAGGATGTAATGTGCCTGAACCCACAAACAGAAATGGCAGGCTGCGAAGGTGTGCTTGAGTGGGTCAGAGTGGAAGGGTGTTGTGTGCCGACCACATCCGTCACCACCGCCAGTTGTGAACACTACGGTCTCGGATAGTCCTCACTGACCACAGTGCCACCACCTGACTAGGAGAACCCCAATGATCTTTTCCCTAAAGACCATGGTATGTCCCCCAGACCAGGATAGCCTGGCACAGGAGGCATCCTATTGATCATGGTACCTCCTGTGCCAGGTAATCAAACAACTACCGGACGATATGGAATGACCATTCCCTCTACCCACCTTTAAATACGCCACTGACTTGGCGATGAATTTTTTATTTCCGATCCTGTCTCACAACATTTGTTTATTTATTATTTCAAATTTAAGGTTTAGATGTCTATTATAAAATTTATTTTCTATTGACAAGCAGACTTTCCATTTGACTAGGAATCTGACTAAATCATGTTTGAATTAGAAAAAAAAGAACGAAAAAAAAAGACATAATATATGTCAAGAAAATATTACCAGCCGATTCTAGCTTCACATCTGCAGTTGTTTCCCCAGATAGTACACCTATAGTATGATAAAAGAGAGGAATGCAGTTAAGTTCGTAAATACAAAAAAGTTTATATGAACATTGATGTATATACATTTATACACAATAGAAAATTGGCAGTTCGAATTCTTATAACAATCTGGCCTTCGTATTATTTTTAAAAAAAAGTAAAAATATAATCAAGTTTTGTGATGATTACCGGTACTTAAAAATAAAACCGTGTGCACCGTTTGGGAATTGTAACAAACTATATGAATTAACGAGTCTTTACTGACTAATGAAATAGAAATAGATGAAGCTTACGCTATTTTAATTAAAAGTATTTTCTACAAATAGTTCTTTGACCTAAAGAAATTCCTGTGAGTAAATATTAATGAATGTGTATTTAGAAAAAAAAATTCTTTTTCTAATTCTGCATATTAGCAACTTCTGCTTTCTGTCCTGCAACAAAATATAAATAATGAACATTTAAAAAAGTAAGAAATTGTTATTACTTGCAAGCCTGGTTATGACAACACCTAAGAAAGTCGTATTTCTCTACTAGTTTAGAGTCAGTAGTACATGGTCCTCTCCAAGGTATGCACATTTTCAGTTTTGGATTACTTTTGGATTTTCTGAAAGACATAGACATTGCAAATAAAATGAATAGAGTTATTCTAAGTAAGTTCGCAGACAGACGGACCAGTAGGAAAATAAATTTTGGTCTTAGGCTCTGAACAAAAGATAAACTCTCATTTATCTGTTCACATTTGTGCTAAGTTTTTATAACTTTGTTAGGTAAGTTTTTTTTTCTTTTTAGTAACAAGCCTTAGGCCTACTTAAATTCGGCCCTGCATGTTCGTGAAATTGATTGATAAACTTCTGATTATAGAAATGGAAACTATTTTCCTCTTTTAAGAGTCTGCTGGATAATCATGAAAACCTGAAGGCTCACTTGCAGAACCAATGTTGTGTGACCTCCCTCTGTTATGTTGTGTGACCTCCCTCTGTTATGTTGTGTGACCTCCCTCTGTTATGTTGTGTGACCTCCCCCCTGTTATGTTGTGTGACCTCCCTCTGTTATGTTGTGTGACCTCCATCTGTTATGTTGTGGGACCTCCCCCCTGTTATGTCGTGTGACCTCCCCCTGTTATGTTGTGGGACCTCCCCCTGTTATGTTGTGTGACCTCCCTCTGTTATGTTGTGTGACCTCCCTCTGTTATGTTGTGGGACCTCCCTCTGTTATGTTGTGTGACCTCCCCCTGTTATGTTGTGTGACCTCCCTCTGTTATGTTGTGTGACCTCCCCCTGTTATGTTGTGTGACCTCCCTCTGTTATATTGTGTGACCTACCCCTGTTATGTTGTGTGACCTCCCCCTGTTATGTTGTGGGACCTCCCCCTGTTATGTTGTGTGACCTCCCTCTGTTATGTTGTGTGACCTCCCCCTGTTATTTTGTGTGACCTCCCCCTGTTATGTTGTGTGACCTCCCCCTGTTATGTTGTGTGACCTCCCTCTGTTATATTGTGTGACCTACCTCTGTTATGTTGTGTGACCTCCCTCAGTTATGTTGTGCGACCTCCCTCAGTTATGTTGTGCGACATCCCTCTGTTATGTTGTGGGGCCTTCCTCTGTTATGTTGTGGGACCTCACTCTGTTATGTTGTGGGGCCTTCCTCTTTTATTTTGTGGGGCCTTTCTCTGTTATGTTGTTGAGCCTTCCTCTTTTATGTTATGGGACCTCCCTCTGATATGTTGTGGGACCTCACTCTGTTATGTTGTGGGGCCTTCCTCTTTTATTTTGTGGGGCCTTTCTCTGTTATGTTGTGGGGCCTTCCTCTTTTATGTTATGGGACCTCCCTCTGTTATGTTGTGTGACCTTTTTCTGTTATGTTGTGGGGCCTTCCTCTTTTATGTTGTGTGACCTCCCCCTGTTATGTTGTGTGACCTCCCTCTGTTATGATGTGTGACCTTTCTCTGTTATGTTGTGGGGGCCTTCATCTGTTATGTTGTGGGATTTCTAAATACTTTAGTCCTTGACTACTTACTAAACCAAAAGACCAATTCGTACTAAGTAATTTCATGAATCTCATTTAGCGAATAACGGTAGAAGATAAAAGAATTTGTTTCATGATGTAATTTATGTTTGCTGCAGTTAGCAGAATTAGAGAACTCCGTACAGTTCATGCCATTAATTTGTCGGCTGTTTTAACCAGAAATAAAAATAGCCATCAGATACTGTTAAACAAAATCAGATGAATAAATAATATAAGATTTTATCCATGTATTCTTGTCAATATATTCTAGAATATTCTAGATCTTGTCGTTCAATGGCTACCGCGGGTAATCGGTGATAGCTTTGCCCTACTTTTGATAACGTATGCGAGACAAAAATATCACCGCTTGCACGCGGCGCACTACGTCATCGCTTCGTTAGAAGGCTGTGCTGGAATACCCCCCACCGGATAGGTCTTGAAGGCTCCATTAGTGTTAAAATGACATAAACATTTTAACAATCTCAATTTGACTAATGACGTCCATCAGGCTTTCCATTAGTGGTCATAAAACTTTCTCCTTGATGGATTAAGATGTATCCCTCTGTTTTTTTTTCCTGGCATATATTGCGAGTCTGATGCATTCTGTACCAGATTTTTCCTGGCATATATTGTTAGTCTGATGCACTCTGAACCAGATTTTTTTCATCGTTTCTTTCCTTTCACCACCCTTAATAAAATAAAAATACCTATAGTACATTCTTGGGCATTGTGTATGACCAGTGCAGCAGTGCTCTACTGACGATCTTATCCTGCTTTGTCATCATGTTCTTTGTTTACTTCTAGCATGGCGAGTAAACAATTATCTATCCTGGCCAATGTTAGTTGGGGTTCCAATGAGGATTGAATGTTTTCCCTAAATATATATACCTACCTTAATTTTTTTTAATTTATCTTACTAAAGAATTTGATCTCTCACCAACATTTCAAACTCATTGAATGGAAAGTGTGAGGCTTAGAGGGTTAATTAATGAATGGAAAGTGTGAGGCTTAGAGGGTTAATTAATGAATGGAAAGTGTGACGAAAGTGTGAGGCTTTGAGGGTTATTTAATGAATGGAAAGTGTGAGGGGGGGGGGTCCCAGACTGGTACTTTAGCCAGAAGTCCCCCAATTATCTCCAAGTATCCGCATATAATCCCCTTAGAAACCCGGATGTTGAGTTTCAATTGGAAAGTTTCAGTGGATGAAAGCAGAGGCGTTTTATGGGATAATTTGTATGGAAGAAATGCCCCCTCCCACCCCAGACAAACCATGGTCTTCTGCCCTAATTGCTTCGCAAGGAGTTCAAGGAATTAAATCAAGTATACCTGACCTAGGAAATGTTAAATGTATGTATACTGTTTAATCTACACTCCTCCGATATCAGAACTGACCAACCTTTCCGCCCGTCCCCCCACAGCGGTACGTTACTAAATGACACTGAACCCGTCCCCTCACAGCGGTACGTTACTAAATGACACTGAACCCGCCCCCACAGCGGTACGTTACTAAATGACACTGAACCCGTCCCCTCACAGCGGTACGTTACTAAATGACACTGAACCCGCCCCCACAGCGGTACGTTACTAAATGACACTGAACCCGTCCCCTCACAGCGGTACGTTACTAAATGACACTGAACCCGCCCCCACAGCGGTACGTTACTAAATGACATTGAAAGGTCAAACACATCAGTGTAAATATATTTTAACAATAAATGTGAATGTTTGGACTGGTCAATGTAAAAATATTGTATCTAGTATTAATGAGAAACTGTCCACCTTTTATATTCTTCGTATGGTAAACTGTTATACGCTGCGTCCTCTAAGTAGCCATCGTAAGAATCATCATATCCGTCGTTACCTGTATGGAGAAATAAAGAGAAAGTTATTTAATCATCAAATCCGTCGTTACCTGTATGGAGAAATAAAGAGAAAGTTATTTAATTACATGGGTGAAGAGAAAAACAGACCACAATTCATACTACAGTTGTATTTACAATTTCCGGTGCTTATTTTCAAGCGGAACGCACCGGAACGGCATTCCGGTACCTTTTTTTCAGTACCTTTTTGTATCTATATATATGTTACAGGTAAAGTGTGAAATCCGGCATTCTATAGAATGCCTAGGCAATGTATAGAATGCCTAAATTTTTCAGGCAAAGTATGAAATAAATTGCTATTTCATACATTTCCTAGGCATTCTATAGAATGCCGAGTATCCGTTCGGCAAAGTATGTAATTGGCCTTGTTAGGAACTAGAGTAGATTTAGAGACCGACAATCCCCTTCGACGTTGTAAGAAAAGAAGATATATCAGAAGTAGGAGTAATGCAAATTATGGTTGACAAGGTGACAGACGACTTAGGACAAGGTGGTCAGAAAACAATAGAGTAGTAAACAGCAAAGGAGTGACGTTTCTTGAAGAATTCACCGTATGTCCAAAAGATTTAATAAAAGCGGAAGACGTTCCTGACCTTGAAATAGCTCTCCGATCTGCTGCTAATTCTCAGTCTACAGGAAGTGGCCAAGGATTCGTCAGATGTAAATGCAAGACGAAATGCCAAACTATGAGGTGTCTTTGTGTGAAAAAGAAAATTAAATGCAATTCAAAATGCCATTCTAGTCTTACCTGCTGCAACAAGTAGCTCATTCCAGTTGTGTTCTGCTTGTTTTCACCAGAAACAACATCTTTTTATTATTTATCAATTCTTCACTAATTCGTGAAATATGAACATGACAGATCAAAATACCAAAATATGAAGTGTTTTGTGTGAAAGAAGAAAATTAAGTACAGTACAATTCTAAGTGTGAATCCAGTCTTACCTGCTGAAGCAAATACTTCAATCTGCTGTCGTTTTTTTTTCGGTATGAACATCATATGCTTTATTTTGCATTCATTCCATATTAAAATACGTTTTTATCAATAAAAGCTTTTGTTTTTCTATTCTGATACTTTGCCTAAACGACACTAGTCATTTTATACAATGCCTAGGCATTGTATAGAATGCCTAGGAAAAGTATGCACAATTTAAAAATGTTATAGTTTGCCTAAAATCACCAGGCATTCTATACATTGCCTTTCACACTTTGCCATATATATTATTAACATATATATTATATATTATTCATTTCCAGAGTGCGTTAAATCGAAAGCGGAAAACAAGAATTCAAAATGGCGTCATCCCCGTGTCTCGTTTCAATATTTGTTTTTGAAAAATCTACAGTTTTCAATAGTTTCTGTGCTTTTAATTATGAAATGTAAAAGTCTCCAATATTAAAAATTAATAATTAGCATATAATATCATTCAAACTATTGTATTTCAATAGCATTTCAACATCGTCAAACGTAAACAATAGTAATAATCGAAAATCTCCGACGTCGGTGACGATAAGACTAGTGACCGCGTTTTCGTATCTAATTTCGTAAATAAAGTTCTTTTTTAAAAATCGATATAATATTTAAAAAAAAAAGAAATTCTGCAAATTTCTGTACAAATTATGTTCTCAGCTTTTATAATATTTATTTTTTTCAAAATAAATACGGCTTTGAATTATTTTAAATTACAAAATAAGAATATAGGCCTAAAACTAGATCAAAGGTAGTGAAAACATAAACGAGCAATGTTTTTCTAATAGTACATTAAAATTGTAGCTCAGTTAGAGTGACGTGGTGGCAGAATGGTTAAAGCAGCTTGGGGGTTGACTTATTTTTATGCCCACTATCCAGGTTCGATTCCTCCCAGAGACATATTTTTAATTTTTTTTTTTTTTAGAATGTATCCTTTTAGCTGTTTTAATGAAAAGTAACTAGACGTAGCTAGATCTCTTTGACATTTTTTTTATTGAAATAATGTATCCTTTAGGAGGTTGTAAGAAAAAGAAACAACAACTAATCAGGGTTTTAACTATTTCATAACTTAAAAAAAAACTAAAATAATTTTGAAAATATGTATCAAATCTGAACACAGAGGCGTAACTAGGGTGGGGGGGGTCCAAAATCGTAAGTCCCACCGGGCCCCAGCTTGAGAGGTGCCCCCAAAATTATTTTTTACAATAAATATTAAGTACATAATCTCATGTCATGGTATCGAATGTCAAAATGCAGGGCCCCCAAATCCTAGGTTCGGCAATGGCTTTACAATAGTCTATATTCCTGCGAAGGCTTTGCAGGGTACAGCTAGTATTAGTATATTTCTGTTTATGACACAACGGACATAAAAAAATATAACACTGACAATTCCTTCGTCAGTACAGAAACACAGGACACAAGTCAAGTTTAGGAATTAAAATGGTTCTTGGAACTACCTACTTCATTATAAATAACTAGAGAAGTATGTCACCCAGTAATAAGTAAAACAGTTAAAGGTCCAGATGCGTAAAAAACGTGACGCCCGAGAGTTCTAACGTGAGAGGTAGCATAACATGAGAGGTAGCATAACGTGAGGGGTAGTATAACGTGAGAGGAAGCATAACGTGAGAGGTAGCATAACGTGAGGGATATCATAACATGAGAGGTAGCATAACATGAGAGGTAGCATTACGTGAGAAGTAGTATAACATGAGAGGTAGCATAACGTGAGAGGAAGCATTACGAGAGAAGTAGTATAACATGAGAGGTAGCATAACGTGAGAGGAAGCATTACGTGAGAAGTAGTATAACACGAGAGGTAGAATAACGTGAGAGGAAGCATAACACGAGAGGTAGCAACTGATTCATATATAAGAAAAATTACCACAGCATTCCAATTTATAACATAAATACTGCGAAGAGCAGCATCCTGGTCAATTTAACAAATGGAAACATTAATACTAACACAACAAAAAATACGTTAACCCCAACACAAGCTACAATAACCCCAACAAAAGTCTCACAAACCCCAACACAAGCTACAATAACCCCAACATAGTCTCACAAACCCCAACACAAGCTACAATAACCCCAACAAAAGTCTCACAAACCCCAACACAAGCTACAATAACCCCAACAAAAGTCTCACAAACCCCAACACAAGCTACAATAACCCCAACAAAAGTCTCACAAACCCCAACACAAGCTACAATAACCCCAACAAAAGTCTCACAAACCCCAACACAAGTTACAATAACCCCAACAAAAGTCTCACAAACCCCCCAAAAAGCCTCACTAACTCCCAAAAAGCCTCACTAAACCCCAAAGCTCATTGACCCCAACAAAAGCCTCATTTACCCCAACAAAAGTCTCATTAACCACTACAAAAGCCTCATTAACCACAACAAAAACGTCATTTATCCCAACAAAAGTCTCATTAACCACAACAAAAGCCTTATTAACCCCAACAAAAGCCTCATTAACCCCAAAAAAGCCTCATTAACCCCAACAATAGCCTCATTAACCCCAAACAAAAGCCTCATTAACCCCAACAAAAGTCTCATTAACCCCAACAAAAACCTCATTTACCCCAACAAAAGTCTCATTAACCCCAACAAAAGCCTCATTAACCCCAACAGAAGCCTCATTAACCCCAACAAAAACGTCATTAACCCCAAACAAAAACCTCATTAACCCCAACAAAAGTCTCATTAACCCCAACAAAATCCTCCTTAACCCCAAACAAAAGCCTCATTAACCCCAACAAAAGTCTCATTAACCCCAACAAAAGCCTCCTTAACCCCAAACAAAAGCCTCATTAACCCCAACAAAAGCTCATTAACCACAACAAAAGCCTCATTAACCCCAACAAAAGCCTCATTAACCCCAAAACAAAATCCTCCTTAATCCCAACAAAAGTCTCATTAACCACAACAAAAGCCTCATTAACCACAAGAAAACCTGATCAAACCCCAACAAAAGCCGCATTACAACGATGGTCTTGCGACTTTTAAAGTTTAGAACTGTATCACCGTCATTGTATTAGTTCAACTGTATCACTATCATTGTATTAGTTCAACTGTATCACTATCATTGTATTAGTTCAACTGTATCACTATCATTGTATTAGTTCAACTGTATCACCATCATCGTATTTGTCTACATGTTTTTCTTCAAGTTAAAATAAATACATCCATGTATTTCTACTTCAATCACGGCCATTTTTGGTAAAGTGAAATTTCAATCAGGTATATTTTAGCGGCACTTTTGTTTTTATTTCATTTTAAAATTGTTCACTTTGATAAGTAGACTTACATGCAATTAGGACTTTGAATATCCTAAGGGAGGTAACACGTTTGTCGATTCGTTTGACTTAACTTACATTACGTGTTACTTCCCTTCGTTAAACTATTGCAGCACTGGAACTTGTTTATAAAAACAATTTTCAACTGTTAGACATTTTAAATGTTATTTGGTTCACGTGTTTATAGTGTGGCTTCATTTTAAATGTTATTTGTTTCTTTTGCTTATAGTGTGGCTTAATTGTAAATGTTATTTTGTTCCTGTGCTTATAGTGTGGCTTCATTTTTCATAAAATATATATGAAGTGGGTGTGATGTATTTAGTACTTTGTGTGTTTGTGAGTGTGTGTGTAAGTGTGTGAGAAGTGAGTGTGATGTATTGAGTACTGTGTGAGTGTATGCACTGAATGTGAGGTATTTAATGTGCTTGTGTGTGTGTGTGAAGTGAGTGTGATGTACTGTTTCAGTAGTCAGGACATATTGAGGGACTATGTGGTAAGCAACTTAAGGCCAGGTACTCATTTAAAGCTGGGTGGACTTAGTTGACTCTCACCAGGACCTGCAAAAAAGTCAAGGGTCTCCCTGAGGTTCAAACCCGGTCGATAGTCACGCGTTCTACACCACATACTCCTAAACTTCAGATTAATTGACTGGTCGCTGACAGTCAATATGTCATACAACCTGTGTGCTGGAACTCTTCATTCAACCGTGAACAGTGTCATCTCGAGTGATAGAGAACTCAACAACAGGTTTCAGTCAGCAGTCTTGTCGTCTTCAATTTTCTATTGTCTTTCTCATCCAGTGTCCAATCGAACTTAACAATAAATACTCAAACAATGCTTGTTATTTATTTATCCCAACACACATCAACATTGTGTTATTGGAACACCCACATAGACCCACACACCCACATAGACCCACACATGCACACAGACCCACACATGCACACAGACCCATACACCACACAGACCCACACACGCACACAGACCCACACACACAGACCCACACACGCACAAACCCACACACGCACACAGACCCATACATGCACACAGACCCACACACGCACACAGACCCACACCCCCACACACGCACACAGACCCAAACACCCACACATACCCATACACCCACATAGATCCACACACCTACACAGCCCTACAAACCTACACAGACCCACACACGCACACAGACCCAAACACCCACACAGACCCATACACCCACATAGATCCACACACCTACACAGCCCTACAAACCTACACAGACCCATACACCCACATAGATCCACACACCTACACAGCCCTACAAACCTACACAGACCCACACATCCATACAGACCCATAAACCCACACAGACCCACACACGCACTCACCCACACACGCACACACCCACACAGACCCAAACACCCACACAGACCCATACACCCACATAGATCCACACACCTACACAGCCCTACAAACCTACACAGACCCATACACCCACATAGATCCACACACCTACACAGCCCTACAAACCTACACAGACCCACACACCCATACAGACCCATACACCCACACACACCCACACACCCACACACGCACACACCCACACACGCACACAGATCCAAACACCCACACAGACCCATACACCCACATAGATCCACACACCTACACAGCCCTACAAACCTACACAGACCCATACACCCACATAGATCCACACACCTACACAGCCCTACAAACCTACACAGACCCACACACCCATACAGACCCATAACCCACACAGACCCACACACGCACACACCCACACAGACCCATACACCCACACAGACCCATACACCCACATAGATCCACACACCTACACAGCCCTACAAACCTACACAGACCCACACAGCCTCACACACGCACACAGACCCACACACCCATACAGCCCCACACCAACCATAGTGATGCCACTGTATATATATATATATATATATATATATATATATATATATGTGGGACTGTGTGGGTGTATGGGTCTGTGTGCATGTGTGGGTTTGTGGGTCTGTGTGCGTGTGTGGGTCTGTATGGGTGTGTGTATATACTTATATACTAAAAGGTGGATTTTACGGCGGTCGTTCCATGCCGCGCTCCCTGGGCGGTGACTTAGGCATCGTCCCTCAGAAAGCCACCTTTCTGCTGATTAAACTGCATTAACGCGCGATTAACGCGTCAAAAAAAAATTTGCGATTAAAATGTTTAACGCAACACCTAAATGCGTTAATTTGACCAAAATGCTGAAAGTTCAGAATAGCGCCAAATCGATAAATTACGGAAATTCACTATATACATTTGAAGTTAAGGTCCGTTCACCTACTACGTAGATCTCCTACCCCCACCCTGCGGCATTTCGCACACACACACCCAGGTATGTCTACAAAAGTCCCACTTGTAAAGTAAAATGAAGATGTTTTTGTTATAGAATTTCGACAAGTAACCCCCCTGCTCCCTTTCCGGTCGATGTAAAAAGATAAACTTTTCTTTCATTTGTTTACATTATCTACTGTAATGTATTGTTGGAGGTAAAAGAACAAGTGTTTAGTGAACCCGGTTATAATTTGATTAAAATAACGAGATGCTAGAAATTGTGTATCATCATTTTATTTCGCATAATTTTATCGCATTTGATAATACGACATCTTGCTGGTCACGTCCGCAACAGCTGCACTAATAGTTTCATATACTTGACACTTGCAATCAAGTCTAGACTTAAATGAGGCACACATCTGTACAACCAGATAGTGAGTGTAATTTTCAGAATTATTGTGACACTTAACTAAATTAAATATTTTATACAGTGGTTCTAAGACTTTTGCGATTCACGATACACCAAAAAGTTTTATTCAGTTTCCACAGCACAGCCGTAAAGAAAGATAAAATTGATCAAAGAAAAAAAAAAAACGTTTAAATAATTGTATTTGTTTTCGACCAACTAATTATGTACATGTTTGACGACACACTTTATAACAAGTCGCGACCCACATGCGACACTGAGAACCACTGAACAAGGATGCTTGCTTGCGTCCAAAATGAGTTGAACATTTCAAGGTCTGGCGTGTCAAAGACGTCACATACACACACTCACCCCTCCCCCCACACACACAAAGGTTTATTACTCTATTGCTTAGGCCAAGTAAGTGCGTACAAATAACAACACGTTGTTTCAGATTCATATGTAATTATTATCGGGATTTCCTTTCCCTCCCCTGTCACATTGTAATTCCGCAAAGTTGATAATATTTTCTCCATTCTTATAATGGAATCGCAAACTGAAAAAACGATTTTGAACGGGAATTTTATTGACAAAACTAGTAGTATTGTTGTTTGCAAATATTGCAAAAAAGGATTTAAATACCATTGCAGCAATTCATCTTTGACATATCATATACAATCCAAGCACGCATTCATCAATCATGACATTCCATCGACATCGGCTGTATCAACTCATCGCCAAACTACATTGTTTGAACATAAGGAAAAGGCAAAACCAATGGACCAAACGAAATATAACAGAATAACCAACACTATCGTCCAATGGGTTGCCAGGAATAATCGACCAATAAACATTGTAACAGACGAAGGACTACAGGATGTTATTCGGGTTGGCACTGGAAATCAGTCATACACTTTACCCTCTAGATCTGTTATCAACAAACAGATTAATGACTTGTACCACCAAGAGCGTTAAAACATTTCTCAAGCTATTTCAGTATACAGTATTTTTTCGATTAAATATGAGTTAATTTGCGATAAATCTATCTATCTATCTATATATATAAACATAGAAACTGTCGACCTGAGGGTCCCGGGTTTGATCCCCGGTGAGAACCAATGGATATGTCAGGTCATGGTTAAAGTCCAGCTTTATACCCCGTGGTGCCATGAAAGATGGGAACTAGTGACATTTATATGTGGCTTATAGGAAGTAAGAGATAAACATATCATCATTACAGAACCTTCACAGACAAACATTTCCATATTCATCCACCAGCTACTGAAACTCTCACACAGATGTAAACACACACATAAAACATATTCATCCACCAGCTATTGAAACTCTCTCACACAGATGTAAACACACATATAAACATATTCATCCACCAGCTAATGGTATTCTCTCACACAGATGTAAACACACATATAAAACATATTCATCCGCCAGCTATTGAAACTCTCTCACACAGATGTAAACACACATATAAAACACATTCATCCGCCAGCTAATGGTATTCTCCCACACAGATGTAAACACACATATAAAACATATTCATACGCCAGCTAATGGTATTCTCCCACACAGATACAACGACAGCGATCAAGTTTGTATATAAATAATGAGATAAAGTAACATCAACGTTAGATCGGTCATAGTTGACACTACAATTAGCGTATTTAGCCTGTACGTGAGTATCAATTACTCAGTCTCTGTGTACACAGATAATTGTACATATAATTGCATTGATAACCCCGGGGGGTGGGGAGGAGATATCAGTCGTGAGTAGTTAAACAGTTGGATATCGAGTAATAAATTACAGCGGATATTCCTTCTTGTAGCCTGGGGTAGAGATATTCAAAGAAACAGATTCATTGCTCTAGACATACAACTGGTCTTGTTGTCGATTTAGACCTAGAATTGTATTCGTACAACAGATCAAAGCTACAGTAGGTATACATAGTCTGTGAAATAGTATCTGAAGAAGAGGCGAATTTTACCGCGAGCGTACTATGTACCAACCATGTGGCACTATCTCTGTGGGACCCCTCAAAACTGAGCTTTATTACCTTATAGAAGTTTCTTTATACAAAAGTTCCGATATTTACTTTCGCCCCCAGGGGCACGGACTGATGTTAGTCTAAATTGAAGGCTACAACATCCATTTATAAATTTTCCGTAGGAAATCAATCTCAACATTTTTCGGTAGTCGTAGAATCAATTTAAAAAAAAAGTTTTATTTGGCTTACAATATTCATGAAACTGTTTCTTCAAACATAACTCACTGTAACTCTTTCAATGGTCACACAAATCAGTTTTAATATTTTCAATAAATGAACATAATCAGTTTTAACCCATCAGAAGTCATAGTATGTAGGTATGTCTTTCATTACAATAATTATCTTTTAACAGAATAAAGGGAAATAATCCTCCATTCTCTCTAAACAGACCCAGGGGGGGGGGGGCTAAAAAAAAAACAACACAAAACAACCAAGTTTTTTTTTTGAGCAAACATTTCACGTGTGAGTGCTTGCCCTTCACTTCTTCTAATGACGCCTCTAACAAGATGTTTGCGCCTCGCTGCCTCTCGCTTCCGTGATTGAAACGTTAAAGAACACCGGGTGACAGCAGTGTGTTCAACCTAAAGGTTTCTTAAATAATGAAACTCAGCGGTGGGGAAGATATTGGAAGTATCTCTTTGAAAATAAAAACCTGATACCTTAGGTCAAACTGACTTTTGGAGAGTTTGCGTGACTCGGGAAGGAGATGGAGAAAATGATGAACTTTTTTCTACAAATATTTTTCACTGACATAACGTAACGGAGTGAGAATGTAAGTCAAGGTACAGGAGACACAAATATAATTTCAGAGACAGAATGTAACTTGGAGTGGGAATGTAAGTCGAGGTACAGGAGACACAAATATATTTTCACTGACAGAACGTAACTCGAGAGGAAAGACCGTTGTTACCAGCAGGGAGAAATATAAAGTTACATGTAGGGAGAGACATAATGTAACTCGAGAGGTAGGACCGTTGTTACCAGCAGGGAGAAATATAGAGAAAGTTACATGTAGGGAGAAACAGAATGTAACTCGAGAAGCAGGACATAACTTTAGAGACATAATGTAACTCGAGAAGCAGGACCTAACTTTAGAGACAGAATGTAACTCGAGAAGCAGGACATAACTTTAGAGACATAATGTAACTCGAGAAGCAGGACCTAACTTTAGAGACAGAATGTAACTAAAGATACATATTTTAACATCAGAGACAGAAAGTAACTTGAAGTAAGTGATTATTACAGAACCCAACTTCAAAGATAGCTTGCAAATTGAAAGACAGAATGTAATTTCTGAAACAGAACATAAATTGAAAGCCTATTGAAATGGAAACTGGCAGAAATGTTTTGAATACCAATTGGTCTAAATATGTAGGTCAGTTGTTAATACCTCGCTCATCACGTGCCAGGGTCTATAAACTAACAACCTATGTCGCCATCTCACGTCTGCACTGGCCAATATTTTATCAAACATGTCATCACGACAACTGATATGGAATTCATTCCGGTGAAGATAATTATTTGTGTCTCGATACATCAATACAGTAGAACATTCATTTTTAATGTCAGATTTAGTACTTTACAGTAAACATTCACTTTTAATGTCAGATTTAGTGCTTTACAGTAGAACATTCACTTGTTAATGTCAGATTTAGTACTTTACAGTAGAACATTCACTTTTAATGTCAGATTTAGTACTTTACAGTAGAACATTCACTTGATAATGTCAGATTTAGTACTTTACAGTAGAACATTCACTTTTAATGTCAGATTTAGTACTTTACAGTAGAACATTCACTTATCAATGTCAGATTTAGTGGTTTACACTTGCTAATGTCGTATCTAGATGTAGAGTAAGCAATGGTTAATTTCAGACATACAAGTTTAAATCGGAATACACAACATGTTCAAAGTTCTAGATTTATTTAATGCTATAAGTGTACCAGGGTTTGCTCCAAGAAGATGGAATGCTTACACCCTACAGTATTAGAGGAATGGGGCTTGTTAGTGTCAAGCACCGAGCTCTAATATAATTGGAGTGCGTACAAATCATATTTACTTTTATTTGGTACAGTAGAAGTCCGATAATTCGGCACGTTCGGGACCGGCTCGGTGCCGGACTACCGAAAATTCCGGTATATCGGGCAGTAATCATAAGAACAATTAGGTTAATAATTAAACTACAAATACATACAACAAAGTTTATTTTACATTTCATATAATGTATGTACAGTGTACATTGTACACGTACTGTAAAACATATTTCACTTAGATTTTTAAAAAGTCACGAATGTCTTTTTGTTTTCTTGACTTTTGGCGTATAATATAACATTTATTTCTAATGATCTGGAAATCAATAATGTCTGAAGCACTGTAGCTAGCACTAGCATCAGCAAAAGAGATAAACTTATTTGGTGATTCTGCAGCTTCTGTCCAACTGATTTTTTCCTTTTCTTTTGTTTCGGCATCTGAGTCACTTTCTTCAAGATTTTGAGTAGGCTGAGGGTTTACTACAATGTTGATAATGTCCTCATCGGTTAGTTTTTGTTCAACAGCTCACATTCTCGTCGATTAGAAGCCACTCCTCTACCTAATCTTCAGGTAGGTTTTTCAAGGGATTGTCAGCACTTCTAACGACATCCAAAAGTTTGGTCAGAGCGTCTTGATGGTTTTCTTCCTCATCAGTCTGTAGAGTTAGGTCAGATGCAGGGTTTGCAGCTGGCCAAATTTTTCTCCAGCATTTTTGGAGTGTTGTATTTTTTACCTGGTTCCAAGACAGGGCAATAGCTTAGACGAACTATCCCGAAACTTCCGAATAACTCTCGAGTGTTTTTATTTGCTTTAAAGACACACTTTTGGAGAAAACCAAAATTTTTACAATTTTCTGGAGTGATGCCGGACTATCGGGCATTCCGGACTGTTGGATGCCGGACTAATGGACTTCTACTGTAGTATGAAATAAATGTTACACCATATTGTGGGCTTTTCAGTATCATGTTAACAATTTTCGCCTTAATACAATAGCTTCCGGCACTGGACGATTTTATATGGTTGCATTTATAAACAGACGTGAATAAAACTATTTGCAGTCTGTGAACTTTGTGACTTTAATTTAATATTTCACGAAGTTTTTTTGATTTCCTCTTAAAATATGTGTCGTAGGAACTGTTTTATTATGACTGAACGTTCATTTTTTTTTAAAGTTTGAGTCAATGTTTCTAAGCCGCCAGTTTTGTTTTTGTCATCAAGTCAAAACATTAAAGTAAGTCTCTTTTAGTCCGAAATACTGGTATCTAGGAATAACATGAATTTTATACATGTTTTGCTGCAATGAAGTGCTCATATACCAATCTATATAAATAATAGCGGTGTGGGTTGTGCGTTAAATCGGAAGTAAAGAATTGATACAACAGTTTTCTAGTTTAAAATCGTCAAACGTAAACAATAGTAATAAAAATCATGAAAAAAATGGATCTGTCCGAAACCAAAAATAACCTACTGATCAAACCTAAAAGAATATAACTCTATGCAAAGGTTTTGCAGGGTACAGCTGGTGTAGACGATTATCTATTCAAATTGATGCTTTTGAGCAACCGTTTAGTTTACCATTGTCAAAAACTACACATGCGGGAGTAAAACTCCACCAGCAGCTAAAATGAAAATGTTTACTACGCCGAGGCGGAAATCCGAAGTTTTGCGAATATTTCGATGAGTACGTTATTGCAGCGAAACAGATACGAAATTCGCGGGGTCTATTCCGTTGCGGTCTAATTGAGGCATATCGTTAGAGTCTCTATCAATATGGTGGCACATATTTATCCTGGGATGAGCTATTTGAGAACTACATTTATATTAGAGCTCGGTTGAATAAATATTTTGGTGATAAAATTAGGACACTGGTTTTCGTCTGCTGTTGTATCAATAACTGTGCCTAGTAAATTGGTGTGCCCCTACTTTACAGAAGGAATCCATTTTTAGTATGTGGACAGAAAATGAAAACAATGCTTTAAAAATGTAAATAATGAAAAATGTTTGCCTGCTGTTATGTAAGTTGTTTTTTTAAGTGTGATGGCGCGGACTGAATTCCGGAGTATTGTATGGAAATATAAATGTCATACGTCCACAGTCAAATGTATCACATTAAGTACTATCTGTTTGTGTAATATGGAAATATAAATGTCATACGTCCAAAGTCAAATGTATCACATTAAGTACTATCTGTTTGTGTAATTTGGAAATATAACTGTCATATGTCTACATGTATCACGTTAAGTACTATCTGTTTGTGTTATATGGAAATATAACTGTCATATGTCCACATATATCACATTAAGTACTATCTGTTTGTTTAATATGGAAATATAACTGTCATATGTCCACATGTATCTCATTAAGTACTATCTATTTGTGTAATCACCATCTGTTACATGGAATGTGTTCAGTAGAAGTTGTGAGTAGTGTTGTGGTCAGGACAGGATTTATTTACTGTTCAGTGAAGTGTAGCGTGTTTTTCTTGGTTAACTCCTAATTATACATCAGCTTTACTCTCGTTCAAGGAAGATGTATATTTTCAATACTATGACTTTTTCAAGAAAAAAAAAGACATACATACACACGTTCACATCTTTAAATATAGAATTTAATAGAGATGCATAAAAAAGAATTATGAACTAGTATAATTTTAATAATTCAACCCATAGTTACATTCATCAATTATTCACAGTCATTCATTGGGAAAGGCAGTCCCACCCCTATTGGGACTTTTATTTCGCCAATCACAATAAAGGGAAAATCTGATTATTTGTTAGTTATTTTCACAGTTGGGAATGTCCACTGGTAATCCAGTTTTTTAAGATTAGACAAGTCCCACTATTTCCTAGCACCGACCTTGGCAACGCTTTTGCTTAGGGCCAATGATACCATAAACTACCTGGGTCATAACCAATGTTCCCTCTAAGGTGTGGTATGAAGTGAGCAAAAAATTTTGCCTCTGAGCGACATTTTTGTTTGAGGCTAAAATTTGTGAGCGATTTAAGCGATGTCGTCCGTCGGAGTGAGCGATCGTACTTGTAGTATGAGCGACGCTCTGAATACGTGTGAGCGATCGCTCACGCGCTCAGCTTAGAGGGAACATTGGTCATAACTACCATAAATGACCTGGGCCATAACTACCATAAATGACCTAGGTCATAACTACCTTCCATGACCTGGGCCATAACCACCATAAATGACCTGGGCCATAACTACCATAAATGACCTGGGCCATAACTACCTTCCATGACCTGGGCCATAACCACCATAAATGACCTGGGCCATAACTACCATAGATGACATGTGCCATAACTACCATAAATGACATGTGCCATAACTACCATAAATGATCTGGGTCATAACTACCATAAATGATCTGGGCCATAACTACAATAAATGACATGTGCCATAACTACCATAAATGACATGTGCCATAACTACCATAAATGACCTGTATCATAACTACCATAAATGACATGTGCCATAACTACCATAAATGACATGTGCCATAACTACCATAAATGACCTATATCATAACTACCATAAATGACATGTGCCATAACTACCATAAATAACCTGTATCATAACTACCATAAATGACATGTGCCATAACTACCATAAATGATCTGGGTCATAACTACCATAAATGATCTGGGCCATAATTACCATAAATGACATGTGTCATAACTACCATAAATGACATGTGCCATAACTACCATAAATGACATGTGCCATAACTACCATAAATGATCTGGGTCATAACTACCATAAATGATCTGGGCCATAACTACCATAAATGAAATGTGCCATAACTACCATAAATGACATGTGCCATAACTTCCATAAATGACCTGTATCATAACTGCCATAAATGACATGTACCATAATTACCATAAATGACCTGGGCCATAACTACCTTAAATGATCTGGGCCATAACTACCATAAATGACATGTGCCATAACTACCATAAATGACATGTGCCATAACTACCATAAATGACATGTGCCATAACTACCATAAATGATCTGGGTCATAACTACCATAAATGATCTGGGCCATAACTACAATAAATGACATGTGCCATAACTACCATAAATGACATGTGCCATAACTACCATAAATGACCTGTATCATAACTACCATAAATGACATGTGCCATAACTACCATAAATGACATGTGCCATAACTACCATAAATGACCTATATCATAACTACCATAAATGACATGTGCCATAACTACCATAAATAACCTGTATCATAACTACCATAAATGACATGTGCCATAACTACCATAAATGATCTGGGTCATAACTACCATAAATGATCTGGGCCATAATTACCATAAATGACATGTGTCATAACTACCATAAATGACATGTGCCATAACTACCATAAATGACATGTGCCATAACTACCATAAATGATCTGGGTCATAACTACCATAAATGATCTGGGCCATAACTACCATAAATGAAATGTGCCATAACTACCATAAATGACATGTGCCATAACTTCCATAAATGACCTGTATCATAACTGCCATAAATGACATGTACCATAATTACCATAAATGACCTGGGCCATAACTACCTTAAATGATCTGGGCCATAACTACCATAAATGACATGTGCCATAACTACCATAAATGACATGTGCCATAACTACCATAAATGACATGTGCCATAACTACCATAAATGATCTGGGTCATAACTACCATAAATGAAATGTGCCATAACTACCATAAATGACATGTGCCATAACTTCCATAAATGACCTGTATCATAACTGCCATAAATGACATGTACCATAATTACCATAAATGACCTGGGCCATAACTACCTTAAATGATCTGGGCCATAAATACCATAAATGACATGTGCCATAACTACCATAAATAACATGTGCCATAACTACCATAAATGACATGTGCCATAACTACCATAAATGATCTGGGTCATAACTACCATAAATGATCTGGGCCATAACTACCATAAATGAAATGTGCCATAACTACCATAAATGACATGTGCCATAACTACCATAAATGACCTGTATCATAACTGCCATAAATGACATGTACCATAATTACCATAAATGATCTGTGCCATAACTACCATAAATGACCTGTGCCATAACTACCATAAATGATCTGTGCCATAACTACCATAAATGACCTGTATCATAACTACCATAAATGACATGTGCCATAACTACCATAAATGATCTGTGCCATAACTACCATAAATGACCTGTATCATAACTACCATAAATGACATGGGTCATAACTACCTTAAATGACCTGGGCCATAACTACCATAAATGACCTGGGCCATAACTACCTTAAATGACCTGGGTCATAACTACCATAAATGACCTGGGCGATAACTACCATAAATGACATGGGTCATAACTACCTTAAATGACCTGGGCCATAACTACCTTAAATAACCTGGGCCATAACTACCATTAATGACCTGGGCCATAACTACCTTAAATGACCTGGGTCATAACTACCATAAATGACCTGGGCCATAACTACCATAAATGACCTGGGCCATAACTACTATAAATGAACTGTATCATAACTACCTTAAATGACCTGGGTCATAACTACCTTAAATGACCTGGGCCATAACTACCATAAATGATCTGGGTCATAACTACCATAAATGACCTGGGCCATAACTACCATAAATGAACTGTATCATAACTACCTTAAATGACCTGGGTCATAACTACCTTAAATGACTTGGGTCATAACTACCATAAATGACCTGGGTCATAACTACCATAAATGACCTGGGCCATAACTACCATAAATGACCTGGGTCATAACTACCTTAAATGACCTGGGCCATAACTACCATAAATGACCTGGGTCATAACTACCATAAATGACCTGGGTCATAACTACCTTAAATGACATGTACCATAACTACCATAAATGACCTGGGTCATAACTACCTTAAATGACCTGGGCCATAACTACCATAAATAACCTGTATCATCACTACCATAAATGACATGTGCCATAACTTTCATAAATGATCTGTGTCATAACTACCATAAATGATCTGGGCCATAACTACCATAAATGACATGTGCCATAACTACCATAAATGACATGTGCCATAACTACCATAAATGACCTGTATCATAACTACCATAAATGACATGTGCCATAACTACCATAAATGACCTGGGTCATAACTACCATAAATGACCTGGGTCATAAGTACCTTAAATGACATGTACCATAACTACCATAAATGACATGTGCCATAACTACCATAAATGACCTGGGTCATAACTACCATAAATGACCTGGGTCATAACTACCTTAAATGACCTGGGCCATAACTACCATAAATTACCTGGGTCATAACTACCATAAATGACCTGAGCGATAACTACCATAAATGACCTGGGTTATAACTACCTTAAATGACCTGGGTCATAACTACCTTAAATGACCTGGGCCGTAAATACCATTAATGACCTGGGCCATAACTACCTTAAATGACCTGGGTCATAACTACCTTAAATGACCTGGGCCATAACTACCATAAATGACCTGGGTCATAACTACCTTAAATGACCTGGGTCATAACTACCTTAAATGACCTGTATCATAACTACCTTTAATGACCTGGGTCATAACTACCTTAAATGACCTGTATCATAACTACGATAAATGACCTGGGCCATAACTACCATAAATGACCTGGGCCATATCTACCATAAATGACCTGGGTCATAACTACCATAAATGACCTGGGTCATAACTACCTTAAATGACCTGGGTCATAACTACCTTAAATGAACTGCGTCATAACTACCTTAAATGACCTGTATCATAACTATCATAAATGACCTGGGTCATAAGTACCTTAAATGACATGTACCATAACTACCATAAATGACCTGGGCCATAACTACCATAAATGATCTGGGCCATATTTACCTTAAATGACTTGGGCCATAACTACCTTAAATGACCTGTATCATAACTACCATAAATGACCTGGGTCATAAGTACCTTAAATGACATGTACCATAACTACCATAAATGACCTGGGCCATAACTACCATAAATGACCTGGGTTATAACTACCTTAAATGACCTGTATCATAACTACCATAAATGACCTGGGCCATAACTACCATAAATGACCTGGGTCATAACTACCATAAATGACCTGGGTCATAACTACCATAAATGACCTGGGTCATAACTACCTTATATGATCTGGGTCATAACTACCTTAAATGACCTGGGTCATAACTACCATAAATGACCTGGGTCATAACTACCATAAATGACCTGTTTCATAACTACCTTAAATGACCTTGGTCATAACTACCTTAAATGACCTGGGCCATAGCTACCTTTATTGACCTTGGCCATAACTACCATAAATGACCGGATTCTGAAATTATTTCATTTATCTGTTGTCACTGTTTGCAAATTAAGATTATTTCATTTCTTATTGCCAAGTTTTTCCTATGTCTATTTCTACGGTTCATGTACTAGGAAGAGGTGTAACTATCTGGCATGATGACTACGTAAACTGTACATGACAAACTATAATATAATATTGTTGCACTATGATTCATATCCTGATAAGTAACCAAACCAACCAGTTTATTGCTGTCTTCAAGTCCATTGACCATCAAATTGTAAAATGTTTGGTAAAAATATAATGAAATAATTTATTTCAGTTTAGGGCTTAAAATTTTGTAAACAAAAAATGATCATGCACAGAATAAGGCAAAATAAAAAGTCAGTTTTTTGTTTTCAAAGATCTAGGTTTAAAAAAGTTTTGATTCTATCACTAGCAAGTGTAGACAGTTTTGACAGTGGACATGTCAAACTACCGAACAGATCGATAAGCAAATACGTTTCCTCGAGATGTCACCTCTGTCGGGCAGGGTGGCGGGTGGGAGTTACACCTGACATGATTTACACCCCCCTTTTGCTCCTGTGGCTGAACCGTGGAGTTGCACATTGCCAGAGCACCAATATAAGCAGTGCCCTGAGTTGAACACGAGATCTCGAGCAACACGAGATCTCTAGCAACACGAGATCTCTAGCAACACGAGAACTGCTTTAGGAGATTCTCTTCAAGTTATATTTCTTACTCCCATATCATTCCCAGATGTTATACCACAATAACAGGAACAAAGTAACCAACCAAAGAATAGCAGTGCAGCGTTGACTGGCATTTTTTTCAGGTCTTCAACTGCATGGCTTTGCTGGTAGGAGTTCGAATCTCAAAAGGCGGAATACATTGGGGGCATTTCGTGGGTGACATTAGGACGTGGGGCTAATGCTTTCAACAATAACGTTCAATTATAGACTAGACGAGTAAAGTTGGAACAGTTAAAGTTTAGATATATCCAGGTTGACGTAGAGCAAATATTTCGCATTTCAAATTAATTACTAAATGTGCACAAAAAAAAGATAACAAAGCTCTTGAAAAGCAATAATTGTTTGATTGTAAAATATTTCATCTGGTAAAGATTTAGATCCTTTCCATATATCGTGAGAAAATAAATTTTGTAAGCGAGAAGTTCCAGAAAAAAAAGGCAGAGATCGTCTACAAGTACAGAGAGTAATTTGATCACAACAGAGGAGCCAAATTAAATTCTCGTGTTCTCCATTAACCGAACCACAATATCTGGCCAGTTTCATGGAAGTCCCGACCTAGATAACTCCCCATCACAAGAGCTACAATTCACATAGGACAATGTTTTACAATTATGGCAGACCATCCTACTAATATTGTCATGAAAGTTAATTGTCAATATGTTAGCATACAATAATTGTGTACAACAAATTGTCAATATGTTAGCATACAATAATTGTGTACAACAAAGTGTCAATGTGTTAGCATACATTAATTGTATACAACAAATTGTCAATATGTTAGCATACAATAATTGTGTACAACAAATTGTCAATATGTTAGCATACAATAATTGTGTACAACAAAGTGTCAATGTGTTAGCATACATTAATTGTATACAACAAATTGTCAATATGTTAGCATACAATAATTGTGTACAATAAATTGTCAATATGTTAGCATACAATAATTGTGTACAACAAAGTGTCAATGTGTTAGCATACATTAATTGTATACAACAAATTGTCAATATGTTAGCATACAATAATTGTGTACAATAAATTGTCAATATGTTAGCATACAATTATTGTGTACAAAAAATTGTCAATATATTAGCATACAATAATTGTGTACAACAAATTGTCAATATATTAGCATACAATAATTGTGTACAACAAATTGTCAATAAATTAGCATACAATAATTGTGTACAACAAAGTTTTTTCTCCATGTAAATAATGGAAAGTTCATGGTCAGCTTTTTTTGTCAATATAAAACTTAAAAGAAATTATGTCTAGATATGACATTGTCAGGAATGAAAGGCACTGATGGCTCTGATTCTAGTCAGGAATGAAAGGCACTGATGGCTCTGATTCTAGTCAGGAATGAAAGGCACTGATGGCTCTGATTCTAGTCAGGAATGAAAGGCACTGATGGCTCTGATTCTAGTCAGGAATGAAAGGCACTGATGACTCTGATTCTAGTCAGGAATGAAAGGCACTGATGACTCTGATTCTAGTCAGGAATGAAAGGCACTGATGGCTCTAATTCTAGTCAGGAATGAAAGGCTCTGATTCTATTCAGTAATAGTCAAGTTCTATTATAAATGCCAATTTCAACAGTTCAAGTTCTATATCACATGTCACAATATAAATGAAAGATTATATTTTAATTTACTTGACAAATTTAAAAATTAAAACGGTGAAGGTTCTATTGAGTGTCATACATTTAAATATTAGACGCAGGTTTACCTTGATAACCATCCGTTAAAAGAATATTTCAAAACTAGAGTCAAATTGTAATTAACTTATCAACAACCAAGTAAGAAAACTAATAGATAGAACATCTTATTATTATTATTATTATTATCATTTTAGAAATTATAACAACAACAAGCTAATTAACAAAACGTAGTACAAAATCTTCACAGCGTGCAAGAGAACATACAACACTTTCTTTAGTTTCTCTTCAAAATGATTCAGACTTCAGTTGTAATTCTCCCCCCCCCCCTGTTAATAGGCAACAGAATTGAGTTCCTACGTCACGATCAGAAGAAATGATGATCAGGAGGATAGAACTCTTGGTAAAAATCAACTTCATGTCATTTCTATGACTTGAATAATTGATTTATATATCTGATTACATTCATTAATTCGTTTTGGTTATTCTGACCCGTTCATCGCTTGATTGCAATGTTAAATGCATGAACACACACATGATAATTCATATTTCTTACTGCAATTAACTTGATATAATTTATTATAATCGCGGTCTGAAATAGTGCTTGCAATTCTGGTTGTTTTAATTTGTTGATATATTTCAACCGCTAAATTTTATTAATTTGTATTATGAAATACATGTAATTTTATCTTAAAAAATTCTAATAATATATTTTTTTTTAATTCGAAGATATATTTCAGACAAATTTCAAAGGCTAAAAATGTATGTTGTCACAATGTAATCAAATAAAAATATATAAACTGATTAGTTTATAACTCATACAACTTGACCATCCCAGAAGCCCTCTGTCTGGACTTCGCTCATCGGAAGTAAACAATTCAGAAATGACAATAGCTTAAGATTGAGACTTGTGAAACCCATTTGAAACTTTAATGACTCGAGGCAGACGGTTTTTTTTTAAATTTTCTTTTCCTTGCAACAAATCAAATTGCGTCATCAGAAAATAACGTGTGATGAAACAGGGAAAAAAGAAATAAAGTCCAGTTATTTACTTTTTAATAATAATCATTTTGATCGTCACAAATTGTATTACAGAAATAGAATAGGATTACTGGATATGAAAAAAAATAGTATGTTTAAAAAAAAAGTAATCGATAAATGCTTACAAGGTACATAAAAGTCGATCCGTAAAATTTAGACGACGTATTAATGATGTCATTGCATTCTGGTCGACTTTTTTCACTGATGGGGTAAACAATAGATGCAAATGTAATCGTCCATTTTTCTTTTTAATCCATGATAGATGTTGGCTAAATTCAATTGTCTGAGGTGACAACATCTCCGAAATAAGCTTAAGCAAAAGAAATGTTGTTTTTTATTTTTGAAAATATAAAAATATACAGCAGGAAGAAAAGCGGATTTACGTCATCAAATATTTCGTGCTGAAAATTAAGTCCGAGATCAGACAATGAAGCAGTGCTGGACGTTTAAGTTAAACAATAATATTTGGAATATTAAATTATTTCATTACTATTTTTGGGGTTAAAGGCAAGTGCTAACACGAGTGCAGAAATTATTGTTAGCATTATTGCAGAAGAAACAAAATAGATTAATTTTACATTATAAACTATACATTCAAAATAGATAGCTTTTAGTTTTACATTATAAACTATACATTCGAAATAGATCGCTTTTAGTTTTACATTATAAACTATACATTCGAAATAGATCGCTTTAAGTTTATATTATAAACTATACATTCGAAATAAATCGCTTCTAAGTTTACATTATAAACTATACATTCAAAATAGATCGCTTTAAGTTTACATTATAAACTATACATTCGAAATATATCGCTTTAAGTTTACATTATAAACTATACATTCGAAATAGATCGCTTTAAGTTTACATTATAAACTATACATTCGAAATAGATCTCTTTAAGTTTACATTATAAACTATACATTCGAAATAGATAGCTTTAAGTTACATTATAAACTATACATTCAAAATAGATCGCTTTAAGTTTACATTATAAACTATACATTCGAAATAAATCGCTTCTAAGTTTACATTATAAACTTTACATTTATAATAGATCGCTTTAAGTTTACATTATAAACTATACATTCAAAATAGATCGCTTTAAGTTTACATTATAAACTATACATTCGAAATAGATAACTTTAAGTTTACATTATAAACTATACATTCGAAATAGATCTCTTTAAGTTTACATTATAAACTATACATTCGAAATAGATAGCTTTAAGTTACATTATAAACTATACATTCAAAGTAGATCGCTTTAAGTTTACATTATAAACTATACATTCGAAATAAATCGCTTCTAAGTATACATTATAAACTTTACATTTATAATAGATCGCTTTAAGTTTACATTATAAACTATACATTCAAAATAGATCGCTTTAAGTTTACATTATAAACTATACATTCGAAATAGATAACTTTAAGTTTACATTATAAACTATACATTCAAAATAGATCGCTTTAAGTTTACATTATAAACTATACATTCAAAATAGATTGCTTTAAGTTTACATTATAAACTATACATTCGAAATAAATCGCTTCTAAGTTTGCATTATAAACTATACATTCAAAATAGATCGCTTTAAGTTTACATTATAAACTATACATTCAAAATAGATAGCTTTAAGTTTACATTATAAACTTTACATTCGAAATAGATCGCTTTAAGTTTACATTATAAACTATACATTCGAAATATATCGCTTTAAGTTTACATTATCAACTATACATTCAAAATAGATCGCTTTAAGTTTACATTATAAACTATACATTCGAAATAGATCGCATTAAGTTTACATCATAAACTATACATGGTCTTCTAAAAATGTATTCAGACAAAACAAACAAACGATAAATTATAATTATACGTGTCTTTGCCCAGGAAATAAAACTATGAACTTTAAAGTATAGCATGAAATTTACTCCATTAGTACCTAAAGTACTGAGCGGTAATGTTATGTCCAGATTTATCTGTACTGAGCGGTAATGTTATGTCCAGATTTATCTGTACTGACCGGTAAGTTATGTCCAGATTTTTCTGTACTGATCGGTAAGTTATGTCCAGATTTATCTGCACTGAGCGGTAATGTTATGTCCAGATTTATCTGTAGCTATCTAAGGAGAAGGACCAGTGTTAACACAAATCATCTGATTAAAACAAAGGACCAGTGCACAAATCATCTGATTAAAACAAAGGACCAGTGTTAGTACAAATCAACTGATTAAAACAAAGGACCAGTCAGTGTTAACACAAATCAACTGATTAAAACAAAGGACCAGTGTTAACACAAATCAACTGATTAAAACAAAGGACCAGTGTTAACACAAATCAACTGATTAAAACAAAGGGCCAGTGTTAACACAAATCATCTGATTAAAACAATGGACCAGTGTTAACACAAATCAACTGATTAAAACAAAGGACCAGTGTTAACACAAATCAACTGATTAATGACTGAAACAATCGACAAATGTTAACAAGGTTTATTTTAAAAGACTGAATGATGGTGAATTATCTACAGACGGTTGGGCTTGATCTAGTTTAAAACTTTATTTCTCCTGCAAGCCAAGTCCCAAGATGACCATTATGTTATGCTGCCTTCATTCTGTAGCCTAACTCATTCATCACAGCACGAAGTCTTTTGATGGAACCAATGACCATGTTCCCTGGGGACGGGCAGTTTATGGCTGGCCCTCTGTACACAAAAACAACAGAAGATTGAGGGGGGGGGGGGCAAACATGTGTTGTTTGGTCTGTTTAATTTATGAAATATGAATGTCTATGTGTCTCATCTAACCATATGTGTACAATGTACAATGCATGTATATATACACACATATAGATATGTAAGAATGAAATGTATCAAATAATTAACATTATTTTATTTTTACTGACGTATAAGTATTTAGTTTATTAATCTATCTATTCAGTAGTCACTTTCGTCTGTAATGTATCTGTTACGGCCAATGTCTGCTAGGCGGCCAATGTCTGGCATTGACGAGCCAGTGTTAGCGTTGGCTGTGTGCATCCGGGCAATTTCGAAGTGACAATGAGGAAAGTATGTTTTTGAAGGAGATAAGATTAATTACGAACTTTTTGAACATTAAAGCGAGATACAATTACTGCAAACAGATTAGCATGGCTGACATCTTTTGTTAAATTTGAACATATTTAGTTGAGATTTGTAGTTCTTTTGATACTAATTGACAGAATTAAAATTAAAACTGTTATTTATTTTTGTTATCCATATGATATTGAGCTATTCCCCATGTTGATTAATGGAAAGTTAATGGCAAATTCAACACACAGACAAATCTACACATGTAGTAGTCGTAAAATACTTGAAATAATGATAATCGACTCCACATGAAATTTCAATCCACACCGACGACTATTTAAATCGGGGCAGAAGGACGATCCCATTGGTCAGATCTGTCGGCAGTAAATGACAACACACGTCAACGCAGTATTTGACACATTTGATTGGTCTGATCTGTCGGCAGCTCTCGTGCCACCATGGCCTGTGCGTGACCAACACCTTCTTCAGGTGCAAAGAGATACATCAGGTGTCATGGAGGCACCCACGCTCCCGCCACTGGCACCAACTCGACCTCGTCCTCACCAGAAGAGGGAATATCGACAGTATCCTCCTCACCCGCAGCTACCACAGTGCAGACTGCGACACAGACCACGCCCTCGTGGCAAGCAAGGTGCGCATAACGCCGAAGAAACTGCATCACTCCAAGAAAAAAGGTCGCCCACGCATCAATATCAACTGTGCCAGAAATCCCGAAAAAAACCAACAGTTTATCAGCAATCTGGAAGTTACACTCAGTGAAAGAAAGTTAGCAGTTGACACCATCGACTCTAGGTGGTCGCGTCAGCGTGATGTCGTATATAACTCCGCCATCACCACCTATGGAAAGATAGAGCGGAAAAACGCCGATTGGTACGAGGCCCACTGGGAGGAAATGGAACCCGTTACCGAGGTAAAAAGGAAAGCCCTACTGGCCTACAAGGCCAGGCCCAGTCCCAACACACTAAAAGCCCTACGGACAGCCAGGAGCAAAGCCCAGCAGACCGCCCGCAGATGCGCCAACTCCTACTGGTTGAACCTCTGTAGCAGCATCCAGGCAGCTGCCGATACAGGAAACGCAAGAGGGATGTACGAGGGCATCAAAAAGGCAATAGGCCCAACTCCTCCAAAACCGCCCCCTTGATATCCAAAACAGGAGAGGTCATCAAGGACCAGGAAAAACAGATGCAGAGGTGGACCGAACACTACCTGGAGCTATACGCAACCCAGAACACTGTGACTGATGCCGCCCTTGGCGCTATCCCAGATCTGCCTGTCATGGAGGAGCTAGACACCACACCCACCGGTGGATGAACTAAAGCTTAAAGCCATCGACTGCCTTGCAAACGGAAAGGCACCCGGTAGCGATGGAATCCCACCAGAAGTTCTGAAGAGCGGAAAACCAACACTGCTAAAGCCATTGCACGACCTCCTAAGTCGATGCTGGGAACAGGGCTATATCCCCCAAGACATGAGGGATGCCAAAATTATCACACTATACAAGAACAAAGGGGACCGGAGCGACTGTAATAACTACCGGGGCATCTCCCTCCTCAGCTTATCGTCGGCAAAGCTTTCGCCCGCGTCGCTCTAAACCGCCTGCAGGCCCTCGCCTCCCGAGTCTACCCAGAGTCACAGTGTGGCTTCAGGGCTGGCCGATCAACAGTGGACAGGGATCTTCTCACTACGTCAACTTCAAGAGAAGTGTCAGGAGCAGCAGGTGCCAATCTTACATCGCTTTCGTCGACCTCACAAAGGCGTTTGATCTAGTAAGTCGAAGTGGACTCTTCAGCTTGCTGCAAAAGATTGGCTGCCCCCACACCTGCTTGCAGTGGTCATGTCCTTCCACGACAACATGCATAGCACGGTTTTCCACTAACGGCGCAATCTCCAGGCCTTCCCAGTCAGCAGCGGAGTAAAACAGGGGTGCGTCCTTGCACCTACACTCTTCGGCATTTTTTCTTTCCATGCTCACTCCAATACAGCCTTCAAGGATTGCAGCGAGGGTGTTTACATCCATACAAGGTCCGATGGCAAGCTCTATAACATAGCCCGCCTCCGTGCAAAGACCAAAGTCACAAAGGTCCTAATTTGCGAGCTGCTCTTTGCTGATGACGCAGCCTTGACATCACACACTGAAGACGAACTGAAGCAGCTTGTCACCCGCCTCTCCCATGCATGCAAGGAGTTTGGACTGACTATCAGCCCAAAAAAAGACCAATGTCATGGCACAGGGTACAGATACACCCCAAAGCATTGAAACATCGATGGGCACACCCTAGAGGTCGTCGAGAACTTCACTTACCTCGGGTCCAGCATCTCCAGCTCGCTATGCATAGACCCGGAGATCGAGTGCAGAATCGCTAGGGCAGCCACAGTCATGGCGAGACTAAAGCAACGTGTGGGGAAAACCCCAGCCTCACCGAAAATACCAGGTTGCGCGTCTACCAGGCCTGCATACTTAGTACCCTCCTCTATGGATGCGAGACGTGGACCACCCACGCGAGGCACGAAAGAAAGCTAAACAATTTCCACATGAGGTGCCTGCGACGTATACTGCAGATAAAGTGGCAAGACAAGATCCCCAACACTGGGGTGCTAGAGAGGGCCAACATGAGCAGCTTGTTTGCAGTTCTCAGCGGGAGACGCCTCAGATGGCTCGGTCATGTCAAAAGAATGGACGCAGGCCGCATCCCGAAAAGACCTACTCTATGGCGAGTTAGTTACCGGCCAGAAGAGGAAAACAGGGCGACCCTAAAAATGCGCTACAAAGGACGCTTGCAAAAAGGATATGAAAGAGTGCTCCATTAACCCCAACTCCTGAGAGAGCAAAGCAGCCGACCGCCACTCACGGAGGCTCGCTGTCCGGCAGGGTTCATTGCGCGCAGAGGCTGAGCGACAGGATAAATGCTGCCCTGAAAAGAACAAGACGGAAGCGGAAAAAAGAACAGCTACAACAACAACTACAACAACCAACTATCTTCAAGTGTGACAAGTGCAGGGATTGCAGTCGGACTGGATTGCCACTCATCGCGAGTCGGACTGCACAGCCATTCCTTATGTAGAGACTTATGTAGGCGGTGTCTTGTAGACTCATCTTATGTAGAGACTTATGTAGCTACACCATCGTCTTCGAGACGGACGGATGCCGACTTATGTTGAGACTTATGTAGAGACTTATGTAGAGACTTATGTAGGGACTTATGTAGGGACTTATGTAGCGACTTATGTAGGGACATATGTAGAACATATTTTATATAGGGACTTATGTAGGTACTTATGTAGGGACTTATTAGAGACTTATGTAGGATGTATGTAGGGACTTCATACAGAGACATATAGGGAACTTATGTAGGAACTTATGTAGAGACCTATGTAGGGACTTATGTAGGGATTTATTTAGGGATTTATGTAGAGACGTATGTAGGGTCATATCATGAGTCATATGTAGGGACATATGTAGAGACTTATGTTGGGACTTATATAGGGACGTATATAGAGACTTATGTAGGGTCATATGTTATATATGGACTTATGTAGTGACTTATTTAGGGACGGATGTGGAGACCTATGTAGGGTCATATGTAGGGATTTATGTAGGGTCTTATGTAGAGACTTATGTAGGGTCATATCATGAGTCATATGTAGGGACATATTAGAGACTTATGTTGGGACTTATGTAGGAACTTATGTAGTGACTTATATAGGGACGTATATAGAGACTTATGTAGGGTCATGTAGGACATATGTAGAGTCCTAAGTAGAGACCTTGTAGGGTCATATGTAGGATACTATGTAGAGTGGTCTTTAATTATAAAGAATTATATCGTATAGTATTAAAAATCAGAAAAACATTGTTCTGTACAACTTTTAAGATAATAATAAATAAATACACTGAAAAAAATATATTAAATTTTGATTATTTGATTTCATGATTAAAATTAAAAGAATAGCGGCAACAGAAATTTATTGCTGGCGAATTCGCGTACATTAGTGGTACCGGAAGTGTATCTTGTCCATTTAAACAATTAATTCGAAGTAAGGGGACTACTTTTTGAGAAAGGTGTATACACGCAAGCTTGCTAACGGAGAAACTTTAAAAAGCAAATGGTTGATGTATTCTACGCCAGTAGATAAGGTATATTGTTTTTGTTGCAGAATATATAACAGAAGTGAATCTGCCTTAGCAACACATGGCAGTTGTGACTGGAAAAATATGTCAAGTATATTGCAGCATCATGAAAAATCTCCAGATCATTTATCCAGTTATCATGATTGGAAAGAACTAAAAATGAGGACAACAAATAACAAAAACTATTGATGACGTGAATCAGCGCCTTATAAATCGTGACGAAACACTGGAAGTAAGAATTAGAAAGAATAATATCTTTGGTCAGAGTACACATGAAGTTCAAAATGTACCCCTGAGAGGGGCAGTCTGATCGGTTATAGGCCTACACTTCATAATGGAAACTTTTTGAGGGAAATTGTTAAAGTTATTGCAGACTTTGATCCGGTAATGAAAGAACATAAAACGTTTAAAATCAGATGAAATTCCGTGACCATTATTTAGGAAAAAATATTCGATGAGATCATTCAACTGTTGAGTAAGAAGGTAAAACAGAAAATGATAAATGATCCAAAATGCGGAATATTACGCTATAGTTCTCGATTACCTGAACGTCAGTCATAAAGAACAGATGACAATGATTGTTAGATTTGTTACAGCAAATGAATCGACAAATGACAAACCTTCAGAAGTTTCTATCAATGAACCACTTGTATTCGTAGAACTTGAAAAATCTACAGGTGCAAAAATGGTGGAAATTTTACTTAAAGAACGCTGTCATATTCGGGCATTT
This sequence comes from Bulinus truncatus, assembly GCA_021962125.1. Lineage (NCBI taxonomy): Eukaryota > Metazoa > Mollusca > Gastropoda > Planorbidae > Bulinus > Bulinus truncatus. The sequence continues at coordinate 2,341,350 of JAGDYQ010000125.1, forward strand.
GTTTATATGATGGGGACATGCTACGATAACGGAGCGAACATGCGAGGCTATAATGGTGTCAAAGCAAGAGTTAAAAGAGCTAAATTGCAGAGCCTTTATGTCCCATGCAATGTGCATTTGAGGTGAGTGTGATGCCGTAAACTGTTGTTTGGAAGCAGTACGGTTTTTGAGGTAATTCAAACCATATACACCTTTTTCATAAATAACACATCGCTGGAATGTATTGTTAGAATATGTCAAAAACAAAGAGGCAGCAGGTTCAACTGTTAAAAAGTTATGCGCATCACGCTGGGAAAGTCGAGTTAATGCTGTGAAGGTAATTCGATACCCTAACAGTTGAAATTTACGGAGCACTCGTTTCAATTGCTGATGACATTTCTTTCTGGACCACGTGGAACCCAGTCCCGTGCAGAAGCTAAGGAATTGCACAAAAAATGATCGATTTCAAGTTTATTTGTTCATTAGTGATTTGGTATGATGTTTTATTTAAAATTAATATATCAGAAAAGATCTTGGTTAAAAAAATCAATTCAACAATTGACTGCAACTAAAACTGTGCTCCAAATTATAGAACAGATGAAGGTTTTGCCAAAGCAATTGCAACAGCTAAATCAGTGGCTGAAGAATTTAGTATTAATTTTAATTTCCTATAAAGAAGAGTTTGACTATGAAGTTTCACACGAACCGATTCTTGAGCCAGAAATGAATTTCAGAGTAGAATTTTTTAACCAGATATTGGATACTGCAATTCAATCAGTTAATGATCGATTTATGCAACATCTCATAGCGATTTATTTAGATTTTTTGTATGTCATTAAAAAACTGGAGAAATATGATAAAAGAGAGGTTTTCAAGGTGCGTGGACTTTCAATTAGCTTTAACATCTGAAAACGATGATTCAGCAGACATTAATTCAATAGAACTGTGCGATAAATTATTTGCTTTATCAAGAGAATTACAGACAAATCAAGCCCTAGAGATATATTATACTATCTGTGTGGAATGGGCGAGTTTGCTCTTTTTCCGAATGCGTACGTGGCATTGCGAATTTCGCTTACACTCCCGATAACAGTGGCGTATGCAGAGAGAAACTATTCAAAGCTCAGAAACTCATAAAACATATCTTCGTTTTACCATGTCCCAGCATCGTTTGGTTGGTTTGCTACAATATATATATAGAAAACGAAAATGAAGATTTGGATCTGACTGAAGTAATTGAAGAGTTTCCCTCTGCAAAAAAGCTAGAAAAGCATATTTTTCTTGAATTCTTTTCAATCGTTTTAATGCTTAATAAACATGACATTTCATTTTTTTTATTTTTCTGTACTTTTAACTTAGCAAAAAAAATCCTACAACACTCTAGGTATACTTAAAACTCTTTAACTTTCATAAAGGTGCCAAATTTAAATAAATTGTTATGAAGAATGAAGACCAGTAATAAAACTATAAATATAATATTTTTATTTTCCTAATTTGGACTTACTTCAAAATAAATAGCATTTATAGAGTTTTCTTAGAAAATGAAACTAAAAAAGGGCAGCATTTTTGTCCTTGCCTATATCACAAAAATGTCTAAGGCCGGCACTGCATAAATCTTTCCGCATCATCGTTTCCTGGAAGGATAGTTGCAGACAGATCAACTTCATCCTCTGAATGTGCATTTTCCCTCTGCCAATAATTGCCATGAGTTCTCTTTGCCTTCTAGCAGCTATTCTCAAGGACGAATGCGTTTTATCTGAGTTGATTCTGGAAAATTTAGGGTTGGCACATTCTCCTAGGGGACGAGTGGTCGAGTGGTATAGAGCGCTCGACTGTCGACCGGAGGGTCCCTGGTTGGAATCTCAGTGAGAACCTTAGGACTTTTTCAGGCCTGGTGAAAGTTCCCAAGTCACCCAGCTTTAAAATGGGTACCTGACTTTATGTTGGGGGAGTAAAGGCGGCTGGGAATTGTGCCAAACCACACAATCCCTTCTTATGCCTAGGTTATAGAAACAGATGAATTCTACACTCCATCTGCCCCGATGGCCCTTTAGGGCTTAGGAAACTTTACTTTTACATTCTCCTGCTTGAACTCTGTGTTATCCTGTATGTTTCTTCAACATTGTTTGTGAAGTATAAGTGATACACTTTGCAAATTCGATCATGTATGCTGGTCTGCAAATATGGACAATAAAGATCATATGGTTGCACTTTAAAAACTCCTGTTGATCTTGGCATAATGTAATCAGATTTGAGAGTTTGTGCCACAAACAAACAATGAGGAAATGTATGTGCATCTGCATCTGCTCTTTCTGAAGCTCTGAGTCCATCGGTTGTTTGGTTGATTTGGGATTGGATTTGGAGGAGGAAATAATCTCGAAGGTAAAACGTTGAAAAATGAGCTCCGTGCTTTGTCGCAACATTTTATGTCCTAACATTTCACAATTTGAGTGAAGTATTGGCTGGTGAGAACATGATGGTCAAACCATTCTTATCCTTCGACATCAGTCCTACTGCATCAATTCTGATTTCTCAGGGTTGATATATTTTTGCAACTGTTGAAGTGGTCAACAATCATATGCGACCAGATTTCAGCTAAAGTTTCACCTGAAAACTTGAAGTTTGTTCTTTCCAAATCCTCATTTATTGTTCTGCCCTGCGAATCAAAGTGAATGCCATAATGTTCATTTGGCAATATGACACCAGACAGTTCGCTGCTAAATGGATCCATTCGATGTTCCACGCGATTATCAATTGGTTGCAGGAATAAGGCATCAATATTATTTTTAACGAAGTGATGGATTGCAACTTCAATTGCAGTAATTTTTTGTATTATAATACAAATTCCAATTCTTTATCAGTGATATAATTATGCAGCAGACAACAAAAGAAATATCTTCTTCCGTAGGCTACTTTGCAACAGTTTATTAAAACTGAACAACACATTGAAGACATAAGTGCTATTTTGACATAAAACTAATTCAAGTGTTTACAATTTTTTTGAAAATTAAAAAAAAGTTTTACTAAAAAAAATAAAAAATTAAATTAGAAATAAAATTAAAAAATATATAAAAAATGTGACGTCACACTTGGCCCGGCCCCCCCTCCCCCTGTCACAAACTGTCACACTTTCTTATACCCCTCCCCCCTTGGAGCGTGACGTACTTTATGGACGGCCCCTTGTATAATCTTCCATCTTGGGTACTTGACCTCTTACTTGTATTTGCATAGTCAGTACTTGGAACATTTCAGATAATAATAATACCTCTGTTCAATATTGGATAAGAAGATATGTTGTACCATTTCCCTTCACTTTATTCTTCCTGAGAGGTGGGGAGGTATGTGACAGTCTCATACTGACATTGTTGTCTATTACATAGTTTAATACATAAATACAATACATAGAACGATGCATCAGAATCTTAGATTTTAATAGCTGAAGTCGGCTATAGATACATTTAACAGTGCCACGTTATATAGATTTGACAAAATTTGAAATCAATATTATTAGGATAATACATGAGGAAATACCAGTGTATATTTGTCTAAACTGTAACCCAGTGTGAGATACGGATTGAAAGGGGTGATTATATTATATATATACTATTACCAACCTATTTTATATAATAATATTACTTACACAAGTAGGTCATATTTTATATACTATTACTAACACATTACATATCGGCGACGATTAGCCAATAGGTTATTAATAAAATTTTGCGGCCACAAGGAAGAGTAAATTGAGCAGTTGTCAGGGCCCAGGCTAAAGGATTTTAAAGATAAGGTATGTCAAAGAGGGGCTCCAATTTTCAAACATTTGCAAACGGTGGCTTGAACAGATTTGTTGCAGTGTGTCCTCAATTTTCTTTGCCTTCAAAGCTACTGTTAACAGTCCTCCCTTTGTCTCTTTGGTGTATTGTTTTGCTATTAATTTAAAACCAGGAGTTCGGCTCTTTAGTTTATTGTTTTACTATTAATTTAAAACCAGGAGTTCGGCTCTTTAGTTTATTGTTTTACTATTAATTTAAAACCAGGAGTTCGGCTCTTTAGTTTTATTGTTTTACTATTAATTTAAAACCAGGAGTTCGGCTCTTTTAGTTTATTGTTTTACTATTAATTTAAAACCAGGAGTTCGGCTCTTTAGTTTATTGCTTTGCTAGTAATTTAAAACCAGGAGTTCGGCTCTTTAGTGTATTGCTTTACTATTAATTTAAAACCAGGAGTTCGGCTCTTTGGTGTATTGTTTTGCTATTAATTTAAAACCAGGAGTTCGGCTCTTTTGGTGTATTGTTTTGCTATTAATTTAAAAACCAGGAGTTCGGCTCTTTAGTGTATTGTTTTGCTATTAATTTAAAACCAGGAGTTTGGCTCTTTAGTGTATTGTTTTGCTATTAATTTAAAACCAGGAGTTCGGCTCTTTGGTGTATTGTTTTGCTATTAATTTAAAACCAGGAGTTCGGCTCTCAATTGCTTCACCCTTGACCGACCCTGATGATCTAAAATCTGGATCCATGATCTAGAGTCGTTAGGGCAGTTAAAAGTCACTATAACATTGGCTGATATCATGGCTAATCGGCCGTATCAAGTATGTAGTGACCATAATGTTTACTTCAAGAGGTCAGTGAGCAGACGTAAAGTCGTCGGCCTAATTTACTGGCAAAACTCATACTGAACTTGCGAATGTAAAGTCATTATATGAAAAGTGTATTCTACCATCTTATCTAAATTTTTAACAGCTAGTGATCGTATAGTGGTTAGTACTTCGCGTTGTGGCCGCGACAACCCAGGTTCGAATCCTGGTCACGGCATACATTAATAGCTGTGTCTCGCACTGCCAAGCCCACAATTTCCTTTTTAAAATTCTTTATGGGGCTTTTCAGTTCAATCAATATATTGTCTACATTTTCATAGCATAGTATTTTGTATCGGACTTATTCCAAAATAATGCGGAGTTTCACAGCGTAATAGTGGACAGAGTTCGGAGCAAATATATAATTAATAACGCATACAATTTGAAAGTAGAAATCTGATTTTTTTTGTAAATTTTCCGTTTTATTTCTTTTTGCCGTCACTGCTAGAATGACTGGGTGGTGTGCACCTGTAACATCAGCTTTATTGGCGAGATCTTGATACGTATCTATCATGCCTGCATAGCGGAGGGTGGTCGTGCCGCTACAATCAAGGTGTACGAACTGCTAATCGGCTAGAAACTCAAGGCAAGGTTTTTTATTTTACTGTCACCACGGATATGGGGGAAGGGGAGTTAGTGTGCTAATCTCTGCCAGAAAAGGTACGGTGCGAGAATGTGCTTGAATGTGACAGAGTGGAAGGGTGTTGTCTACTGACCATACTAAACCAACTGACCGTGGTACTGCCACTGTTACTAAAAGTATTTTTTCTGGCCAGGAGACACCAATGATCTTCCCTCAACAGTTCATGGTATTTATCTCCTGGACGAGGTAATGTGTTCCCAACTATAACTTTAAAAATAGGTTTACTATTTCAAAGTGGCTAGGGTTCCGTCCAGACGGACTCCATATTATTTTTTTTTCGGGGTCCGTCTATAGATGTGCGCATGCACGTACTAGACACACTCCGTATTATTTTTATAGCAAATTTGTTTTTTTCGGGGCTAGGGTTAGTGTTGGGATTAGGGTTGGGATTAGGGTTAGAGTAGAGTTAGGGTTGGGATTAGGGATAGGATTAGGAATAGGGTTAGGACTAGGAATAGGGTAGGATTAGGGTTAGGCGCAATATCTATAGACGGACCCCGAAAAAAATAATACAGGTCCGTCTGGACGGAACTCTAGCCACTGCGTTACTATTTTACCTTTTTGTGTGGTTTTTGAGAGGGCTAACCAATGAAATATCTCGAAAAATATAGTATCACTGAAAACGTATGGCAAGCATATACATATTTAAGTACACTAAAGAAATATTTTAACAAACTAGGTCCATTCTATAAATTTGCAACTATTCAGTGGTACAGCCTGAAATGTTAGGGCTCCGAACTATGACATTTCTAATCACCTTTTCCGCTAATTTTGAGCAAAATAAAGAAATAAAAAAAAATGTAAAATAAATATACAAGCGATGAAGCCCTTTAAGGCTTGGGTCTTTGTAATATGGTCCCTAACATTCAGGCCGCGGATCAAAAGGTACATTAAATTATTTCCTTTTTTTGTTACTGTCGATATTTCTCGCGAGATTCATCGACCCATGAACGAGAGGTTAGCCGGGAGCTGAACGGCTGTGGTACAATACAAATATTCAACTCCCTCCCCCACCCTCCCCATTCCAGGGACCTCGGTGAGATTATCAAATGTTGACCGCGACGAAAAAGATTGGGGACCACTGTCCTAAACTATTGTTTGATTTTTAGCCACCCCAACAACACGGCATTGTGTGGGGGGGGGGTTCTATCTTGCAAATGTGTGAGATATTTTGTTTTCATTCTGACCCCTTGGCCCCGTCTACCCTAAAACTTGCATGTTTGTGTTTGGCATACAAAAAAATCTGGTATGTTTAGAGCAACTGATGGCTCAACTCGTGATTTTAATAATTATTAAACTCGATTTAAATACCAATTATAAAATCATTTATGAAAGGTGTAGAAACCAACTTCCTCCTTCTCCCCAAACGATGCCCTTATTGCAGAGCATTAGAAGCCCCCGAACAATGAACCATCTGTTTGAGTTCATTTTTTTAAAGTATAAACATAATTTTGTGAAATACTCATGGTCATTTCTCTTCACTATTTCTTACTTGCTAAATACATCGGACAACTTGCAGAGTGAAGGGCGGTGGGGTGCTTTCAGTGCACCAGGTGTAACGAGGCATTTCAAGTTCACCTCATTTTAGATTGCAATGCATCATTTCCTGCTCTCAAGACCTTCTCTCCAAGTGACTTGGGCGGGCAGCCCTCCTCTGGCATCGGGGTCCACTGAAGGGCAATTTTTTGTAGTGTCTTCCGGTGACTCCTTGATCTTTTCCCTCAAGCACATTTGTTCACAGACTACTGTGTGTTGAGTCTTTGTGTTCCGGTCACATGACTCAATTTTTATATGATTATTAGGAAGATCATTGGAGAACGTAAGTTTCCCGACTCCAGTTTTAATTTTTAATTCGTCCGTTAGCTTGTCTATATGTATAATTTGGGAGGTGGCACCTTCACAGCATTGTTGGATCAAAGGTATGCGGGTCTTTTGGGACAGTGTAGTTGTGCAGGGGTGCCAAGTGATTGACTTTCTAAGTCAATGAAAACCCTCTCAAAGGATTGTTCAATAATTATTCGTGGTTTAAAAACTAGGTATTGCAGGACCTGTCCTTTCGGAAGGCAGCTTGTTCTGGTCTGGTCTTCCTTTTGCTATTTATTATTTTAGAGCATTTTGGAAAAAAAATGCTCTTTTGTCCCCTTTTTGTCTGTCTGTCTGTCTGTCATCACCCTAGATCTCAACAACCATAAGTCCTAGACCCATGATGTATATATCATTTTGTAGGTCTTGGCCTGCCAAAAATGACTTTTTTCATTTCGCGATCTGACCTCTGAGGGCCGTAAAGGGGCCTTATAAAGTACCGTTTTTACTATATAAGCTATATTAATAAAGGAGCGCCTATATCTCAGCAACCATAAGTCCTAGACTCATGATGTATATATCATTTTGTAGGTCTTGGCCTGCCATGTGTACATCAAAAGTTCATTTCGCGATAGGACCTCTGAGGGCCGGGCTTCAGGGCTCCTAAGGGGCTTATATATTATATATATGGCCCCATTCTACACCTTGTACGTTCAATAACCCATTCATTTGGTGCGAAATACTGCAGCACGTAGTTTCACCAAGATTTATTAAGAAACTCATCAAATGAAATAGTAAGCTTGTGTTCTGAGTTTAATTGAAAGTATCAGAGCTATGCAACAATTGACGGAGTTTTCGGACGATTAAATGACTACAATTTCGAATGTTTTCAATTATGAGTCCTATTTCAGTAACCACAAACCACTTGTAGTTAGATTTAGAGAAAATTTTTTTTCAAATATAAAAAAGAAACGTCTTTATAATATTTTTTTTACAGATATATGCATTACACAATTGAATTTATAAACATTTCCAAAAAATTTACAAATATTTACTGAAAGCTAACAAACGTACTGATACATAACATGAAAATGCGCTAACACGTCCTGTGTCCAGAATGGAACAGGCTTAATTGCTTGTTTGCATTGTTAACTGTGTATTTTCTTTTCCTGATTTAATTTAACCCATTTTAGCACACTAGGTCAAGAAGGTCCTTTTGTTTTCCATTTTGATGCATATTTTTAGTTTTGGTTGTAAGTTAATGTTTTAAACAAATCTAAAGATAAATATTCTTTTGGGTCATTTATAATGGCAGTACTCAGAATTTAATTCTTTTTCTACTACTGTTCATAAGGTTCCCAAAATAAGATTTAAAAAAAAGTTCTAAAGAGGGTATTCAATAATCGGAAGTGTAAATCAACTTCATATCACAGTGATTTATCACAATTGATGACCAGAGAATATTGAAATTTTCAGTATTACAAATTTTTGTTAGGTCTTATCCTCTTTCTTATACAATGTTTGTCAATGAAGTAATATCGGTTATAAAGTCGTGTAGTGAGTTATAGGATTATACAGAGGTAGATACATGTGATTTATTGACTCATCTTTTCAAGTATTTATACATTATTCAATTGGATTCTCATCTGTAAATATCATGTATTAAAGTTCAGTTAATTCTCTTATACTACAAGGCGTTGTGTCGTCTTATTATAGTTGGAACGCAAATTAGATTTTGTGATGGGCTACCTATCTATCTTTTAACTTAAACAAACAATGATACATGTTCTCGATTTATAGAAGAATTTTAATTTATCGAAATAAGATGTAATTATTTTCTTACCAAGTTTTTTAATGAAAATATTATTGCGCCTTTCGTTGATATTTGTGCCAGAGCCGCACTTAAGGAGCCAAAGAGCCACATGCGGCTCTGGAGCGCACTTTTCCGACCACTGCCTTAATTCATAAAAAAACCCCGGCTCTCATACTCATATTGTCTCATTTATGAAATCATAAAGTAAATGTATAAAATATTTTGTTTAAAAACTTGAATCACAAGCCGTAAATATCGCCCCGTGATATTTACATTTTTTGTGCGCCCTCCTTCTAATCTGAAAAGTACAAGTTATTAAATAGCGCTTTCGACGCCTCTTTCTGGTGTGACGCAGTATGCTGCTGTACAGCCATCAGTACATAATAATTATGTTTTCCGATAGTTAATTAACATCATGACATAATGCATTCTTCAGTGCATCAAGTCTTTACCTAAATATAAGATTACCGTTTTCCGAACAATATTTCCAATTACAATATTTACACCCCCACGCCTCCATCAAGCAAGCCTCTACCCAAAAATATAAAATTGCTTTTTACTTAAGTTTGAAAAAAACATTGTTTGGCTGGCTAGTTTTGAAATGTCACCCTTAATTACTTGAATATAACCACCACACAATCACACACACACATAAACATACCAAATATATCGTTAATACCTCCGAAAATGTTATTCTATAGTCTTACTTGTAGATCATTAGCGCATCCTCACCCAACAAAAACGAAACAGTGGTTAATTTGTTTTTTTGTCCCCCTTCCCGACTTAGCTCTCTCTTTGTCCTCCCTTTCCAACCTTGTTAAAACTCTCCCTCCTCCTCGTTAATTGTTACATAATAGTGTCCGAACCTCTCGTCCCTGTACTGAATATGTGTTACACTGACTTTTGTATTTCACGGTATATGCATATGTTTTTTGTGCCAATTTTAAGCTTTATCATTTGAAATATGTTTCAGCTTTACACGCAAAAAAAGTTGTTTAGTGTTATTGATTTGTAATGTAATAAATAAAATGCATACATTTTTTCTAAGATGTAATAAACAAAACTACTAAATTGACCGTGTTAAAGTTATGGCTTTCTTTTTGTGTTGTAATTCAATTTTATTACTCTGCCTAAAATCTTTGACTCACCCTTTCCCCAGGTGATCTCCATATTACGTATCTCTTAACCACGGATGCAGTAATTGGCCACACCATCAAGTGTGGTGTTTCAGTAGATCTTGGTTCATCTATACACTTTGTACAGCAATACTACCTATTAGTGGCAGGAAAAGCTCCAGGTCTCCTTTTCTTTTTTATACCTGAGCTGCTAATGGTGTCTGTATGATAATGTTTGTTATTTGATTTGTTAATGAAGCAAATATAGAATATTGTTTAGGATAAATATGCTTCTAATTTTGAATTTTGAAATGTCTAGCTCCAGATTAAAATTCTTTGGTCTGTTCAGAGACTGATTCATTTTTTGATTGTGGTAAACCAATGATTAAAGTTGGAAATATACAACTTTTCTTCACATGTGATTTTACATTTTTTTGTAGTTTTCTCCAACATGTATGACACATGTTGTTTACCATCTTACAGTTGCAGTTGCACCTCAATTAAAATATAAATCTGAAGGCACCATCGACAAACTATATAAATCTGCTAAGCTTGAATGTGTTTTTTCTGGATAGTAAGTCTTTGTGTTACTTCAATAGTTTACCAGCATTATTTTAAGTGTGGGACAGAACGGTTACAATAAACAACTTCAGTTTCAAAAGATTTAGTTAGCTTTGTATTTGTAGCAGGGAGGTAGAGACTATTTAACAAGTTAAATTGAATCAGAGTACCAGATTACCAGTCTTCAATTTTGAAAAATTGTCATTATCAAAACACAAAAGTATTTGGAGCTGTCTGCTGTTATTTTTTTAAATGACTTGTTGAATTTCTGAATAACAAAAGCTTAGAATTGAGTCACAAAAATCCTTGACTGGATATATCCAATGATAGGTTGCCAGTTAATGGGTTAGTAAAACTGAAGAAAACTTGAAATTAATAAAATCACTTACTTTTTCAACATTGTGATTTAGTACAGCCCCGTAGCATTGAAAATTCTGGCAGGGCCAGGCAATAGCAGGGGGCAAGGTAATACATTTTACTAAGTAGAATAAATAAGCAGGGGGGCCAGACAAACGCGTGGGGGGATGCTGCCCCCCCGCACGCTACGGGCCTGATTTAGTATCTAATATACACGTCTTTTAAACTTTTGATTACATTTGGTATGGTATTTTAGGATTTGAAAAGTACTAGCTTTCTTGCTTTTGAAGTTAACCTATTCTTATAACGTTTTGTCATACTTGTTAAGCACAATACTAACTAATCATTGATTCTTTATTGTCCTGCTCATAATACTCTATAGTATTTAGAAAAAAATATCAACTTTCGTTAAACTATGTACACTTGTTTTCTTCCTATTTTACTTATATTCATTTTAAAATTTCCTCTTCTGCTTATGTTATGTTTTAAATCCTTATTTAGTCCGAAAGTGCCCGAAAGCCTATAAATGAACGTGGAGCTAATTATCTCTTGAACAATGATTAATAAAATTAAACTTCCCAGTGATTCCAGTTGAGGGACAGATCGCTGGAATATTGACCTGTATGTTCGGTCTCTTTGTGAGAGACTCGGGACTTATTACGTCTTTATAAGGGTTCTAATTTAACCCACCCATTTTTGACCTATTCAGGGTACTTAAGTCTCGCATGGTGCCTCTATTGTCGTTTCACTTTACATTGGTGGAGGTCAAAGAAGAGAACCATAAAACCCATCTCATGTGTGGTTTATAGGATTTAAAAAAATAATTTTCTCATTCTTGCAAAGGAAATTTAATAAAAAATTTCCAAAATATAGAAAAAAATGAATATACGTATAAAAATAATTATAATGATGAATTCATCTTGAAACATGCTTACATTTTAATTAAGCTGCCGATTAAATGCAACAGAAGTGGCTATGGTTACAACCAACGCATGCACTCTGGCGCTCTAGACGGACTATTTTTTTAGGGCTAGGAATGGGATTATGGATAGGGTTAGGTATAGGGATAGGGATAGGGTTAGGGATATGGTTAGGGATAGGATTAGGGTTTAGGGATAGGAACAATATAATGCAGCAGTAATAAAGAATTTAATACTTTTATGTAATTTTTATACAGGCTAGAATAAACTTTTTTGCCTTGGGCGGGGGGGGGGGGACCTCTAAATCAACTCTGATTTGAAAAATATTTTACACAAGTTATTATTAATGATATTAGAACAAATTAGAAACATAGACAGCTCAAAAACAAACAATCAATTTTTTCCTCTATTGTGGTGATGCACCCTAATGAGTATAGTACCCAAGGTGCAAGTATGAGTACAAGTACCCATGGTGCACGAATGATGACAAGTACTCAGAAAATGTACTCAAGTACATTCAATAGATGCTGATACAGGAAATTCTTTTAAAATATTCTGGACTCTGTATCTGTGTTCTTTCACTGTCGTTAAAACGTTTTGAAAAGTAATTTTCTGACAAATCCAGCTTGCCTTTTTGCAATCAGAGAGGAGATGCACCACATGGTAGTTTTTGATATTAGCTCTATTGTGTATATATAGGTTGAAATCAAATCCCAGTTACTTCTTTCACTGAAATCAGATTAATATTAATTAACTGTATTTAATTACCTCTAGATTTTCAAACATACGTCCAGCCATCTTGCTAAATATCACAATTACTAAAAAAAAAAAAATTCCAATTATTAATTATTGAGTTTTAGCTAATACAGCTTAGAAAGTTTAACTTTAAGAAAAATAAATGAGAAAACAATTAATTTATTTATCATATATAATACAAAAAGATTTGGATTTCAGTATACCAAGCGGATGTGGTCATTCCAACTTTCTGTCTTTTTATAAAAAGCCAATTTTTTTAGTCACCTCCCTGATTTTGCAACACATGCTGATTGGCTAAGAAGCACTGGCAAAAGCAAGTGAACAAAGATAAATGTCTTATTCAGGTCCAAAAAAATGGCTCTAACTACATTAAAAAAAATGATTTATCATTTACATTCTCTTGCAATAGACCTAAAAATTGGTGTTGCTTTCTGAGATTTAGCAATATTTCCAATAGAAGTGGAAAATAAGAAATGCTAGAATTATATTGGTCTGACTCAAACCTTATCATCATTCATTTAAAACTTTAAAGGGTAAAATATTAAAGGCTAGTTTAACAGTGATATGTGTAAGTTGTAGTGATTTTGAGAGAATTAATGATTGTGAGCTTTAACCCCCATATATATAGGAACAACGATATAGCTATAAAATGGTCCTGTGTTTATTGAATATAGTTAGCATAATCATTCATAATAAAATGACTGCAAGTTTAAATATATTTAACATTAGTTATATATAAATCGTATTCGTTGTTAGTCTAATAATTTATACAAATATATATATTTTCGTATGTGCTTTGTATATAGCATAAAAACATCAATACATTTTTCTCTAAGAGTTAGACCGACAACACATATATATAAACTTTCAATATTCAAAAATTTTATTTTGTATTGATTGATTATAGTCTAAATCAAGGGTGCACATCCTTTTCAACTCTAATGCCTCACTGATTTTTATCTATATATCTATGAAGAAACATTTATTTTCTTTTTTTCACTGCCGTTAATCACCACTCCTATAGCCATAAACGGCTGTGCAGCAGCAAACCCCTAGTCTAAATGATAGAATTTAAGGACGAAAAATGTTTTACAAATGAAGCTTTTAAGAAGAAATCACCAGAGAATTTTTAAAGAGGCACTGCAAGTAACTTTCAGTTGAAGAACTGAAGTTTTCCTATTGTCACCATAACAATCAAATCACCCCATCCCTTACGTGTGGTGTGGGCCCTAGTTGGCGTGGGCCCTAGTTTAGCAATAACTGTTATTCAGCTGTGTGATGCAATTCTGATGAAAATAAAGGTTGAAATCATACAGTTTATGATGTGATTTATGTAAACTGTTTAAAATGTTGCCATAGCATTGGGAGATAGTAGAGAATTGACAATGAATAATGAAAATTTGAGTATGGCAGGCAAGATCCCTAATTGGGCTAAAGGATAATAATGATAACAATGGTAAGTAAGTAAGTAAAGTTCCCTTAGCCCTAACAGGCCATTGGGGCAGATGAAGTGTAGAATTCATCTGTTTCGTTAACCTCGGCATATAGAGAGATTGTGTGGTTAGCAGAACGCCCAGCCGCCTTTACTTCCCCAACTTAAGTCAGGTACCCATTTAAAGCTGGGTGGACTTGTGGGACAACTTTGAAACACAATTCACCTGGAAAAATTCCCATGGTTCTCACCGAGGATCAAACCCAGGACTCTCAGGTCGACAGTCAAGTATCTACACCACTCGGCCACCCGTCCCGATAACAATGGTAAGACTATTAAAATTTGCCTATGCACTTAAAGCTTTATTGATTAATGTATTGTACAGCTTTATATATATTGTGCAAAGTAAATCTATAACTAATTATACTTCAAGTTTATATGATTGTGCTCCAGCATATTATTGTATCATGGGTAAATATTGAAAGCAAAATTTTACAAAATACCCAAAGAAAATATTTCAATTTCCATTGAATATTTGAAAAATCTAACTATATGTTGCAACACAATATATTAAATAATAATATATATCAGAAATAAAGATGAATTTCAATTTAATACGCTCATGGTTGACACAAGGAAAGTAGAATAATTAGTTCAAATAGAGCCCAAATTTTCTGCCTTATTATCTACTGTCTGGCCACTTACAACAATTAATTGGAATATGAACAAAAATTAATAATTTCTACAACTTAAAAATCAAGTTGGAATATAGTTGTATTTCAAGTATTTCTATTTCCCATCATTCGACACTTTTAGATCAATATAATTAATATTATCATATCATCACCATGCAATGCACATTCATGTTATTTGTCATATGAAAAAAAAATTAAGAAGGATAAAACTGTGCAAACATTGAGTGAATCACTACATTGACGGATTGAGGAGAAATACTGTCTTTGTAACTCAATAACTGGTTTGAATAATAAAAATCGCTAAATGTTGAAATTACCAGAAAATCACTCATGACATGATTAGTGACTAATCTAATCAATCATTCAATGCTAAACTTAAACAGTTAAAGTATTAAATTAAGTACCAGTTTATTTTTGCTTAAGTTTATTTTGGTGATGGCTAAGAATTCATGAAGATCTTCGATTCTACCGACATTCTGGAATCATTATTGAGTCACCATCAACTTTTCTTTTAAATATCCACTTATATATTTACCAGAAATTTGACGTTCGACTGATCCTGTTTCTATGAGACGCTTTGATTAGCGGGAAATCCAAAATTTTAATTTGTCAGTAATAGTGTTGCTAAACCTGTAATTTTTAGATATCTGCTTGAAATAAAATCATATTTTGCACCATTTATTTTTTACCCACCGAATCTAGTTAAATTAAATATGATGCTGATAATATAAGAACACCGAAATGTCATTCTCATTGACTTATGTGTAGTATTGTGTAGTCACATCCCTCCTTCCCGGTCTGCTACTACAATTTAGTACAATCTATAGTACTGCACTACTACTTCAGTGTCAGCAACGACTTTACCGGTTTACCGATATCAGAGACTTGACTATAGCTATTATAATCTATAGATAAATAAATTAATACGAAAGAGAGAATAATTAATTAATACGGTAAAATCAGCTTTCTGTCATTTAAGATGCACAATCTAATTGTCAATTAATATTTTTAATATCGATTTTTATTTTTATCATTCAAAATCATATTTTCCGCTTCTTTGTCTTAATACTTTTTATCTTGAAACTAGATATTTTTGGATTAAATCTAGCTATAATAAAATGCTATCTATTAATACGAAATGTATATTAATGTATATTATGGATATTTTTCATTTATTTTCTGATGATTCTTCAAGAAAATAGTTGGCAGCTCTAGTCACTGGTACCAAGTAGTAACAGTACCAACTTCACTAGATTCGAGTTTTCATGCAAGAATTCTCACACAGAGATGGTCAGTGTCAGTGCGTTACAGTCATGTAAGAAATTATTAATAACTAGCTGTGGCCTGCATAATTATTGTTTTATTTACTTTGAAAATAATTGTTGAACATTTAAAAAAAACACCATCGTGAATGTGTATCTCACGAACGCAGTCTTTCATTTAATTTAACATAACTATGTGTGCAAGGAAAATTGAATTCGCAAGAACCATTTCAGAAGTCATTTATAATTTTCTTTTTTTTTAATACTTGGTAGTTTTTATTAATTAAGCAGTAAGTAATTATAATTTATACGAAGTCTTTTACACCATCACCATGATTCCATCATGCTCCTTTTTTTTCCTCTGAGCTTAGAAATTCATCAAACAACAGCAAAAATTGTTTATGTTGTTACTTAATTTAACTTTTAATGATTATTATGAAATGATTGTGTTCATAATATAATATACCTCTGAATAATTTACAATAGTGAAAGCATTGCAGTTAATTTTTTTACTTTTTTAATCATTTAACAAACGGAGTGGCTACGGTTCGCTGGGGGGAATCCGGTTGGGTTTGGACTATCTAACCAGTCGCGGTTATGTTCCGGAAAACCGGATGGATTCGGAATATGGTTGGAATTGAGATTGGACTCACCTGATCATAATCTGAATAAAAGTAATTCTCTTTTCCCGAATCCACACATCACGATACATTAATCGATTGTTTCGAGTGTTGAGCTTGTTTAATGTTTTGAACATACCAGAGGCTAGAGTCAGCACCGCTAATAGTGGCCATTCGGCCCAATCCCATACTTGATAGTGCGGGGATGAGTAATTATTGTTCGTGACGTCATCTTAACCGCAATTACCAATGACGTTGTAACAGAAATAATAAGCAACTATACTGCCCAAGTGCCTGGCCACCAGCCCATCACCTTCATAACAAAATAAATAACAGAAATGAATGGTTTTTGATAAATTCAACATTAAAGTTATTTCGATTTCTCTGAGAGATGGAAAAGATGTCTTCTTTGTTATTAAATTAAAATGCATCACCCACGAGATTTCCTGTTGAAAAAATAGTTCAAATATGAATATTAAATATTGTAAAATGAAAAATAGAATATTTTTCCATTCTGAAATTTCCGTGACGAAACACTAATTCTCTAACACTAATTAATATAACAAGTCACTGAGTTGGTAATCTAACCCTAACGTAACGTCTTCCATTAAAAGCAATTCCTTCCCAATTCTTTTTATTTTTTAATTCTATTTTATAATAAAGGTTATTATAATGCTATTTAAACTGGGAATTAAAAAGTCAAATATGCTCCGTATTTTTTTTTCTGGGTTCCGAAAATAAATGTGCGTATTTTTTTAGCGATATGATGCTAACCCTAACCTTTTTTTTTTCAGAAAGCGATATGATGCTAACCCTAACCCTATTTTTCAGTTAAATGATGCTATCCCTAACCCTAACCCTTTTTTTTTTAGAATGTATCCTTTTAGTAAAATTTTAGTTAATAAAGTCGGACGAATAAAACAAAAAATTATGCGCTAAATTAGTATCTATTATTCTATTATTCTGAAAAAAAAAAATTTTCTCTGGGAGAAATCGAACCTGCACATAGTCAGCCAAAATGAGTCACGGCCAAGCGAGTAACCCATTCTGCTAGGAAGCCACACAAACTGAGCGACAATTTTAATGTAGGCCCTACTATTAAAAGAAATTTGCTCGGTTATGTTTTCAAAGTTACGCATGCGCACATCTATTTTCAGAACCCGGAAAAAAAAATACGGAGTCCTTTTGTCGGAACCCTAGCCATTGCGTTTAACAAATGTCAAATTTTTTCTTTGCCATTTTTCTTCAAAGATTATATCAAAAATATAAATAGTTTTGCCATAAAATGATCAATTGAAAGATAATCATTTTTGGCTTAGTTAGCACGTCAATTCAGCGCTATATTTTTTTTAAAGAAAATGTTAAAGCTATTAAAGACTTAATTAAATTGAAATTAAAAATCAAAAGTTGAAAAACAACTAGTTCTATGCATTTAATGAAATCATAATAATGTGAACAGTAGCAGCAAATAAAACTAATTCTGTTACACCTCTCTTTCAATGAAAGTTTCATTGTTAATTTTTACACCAAAAAAAAATTATTTTTGTGTGTTAGAAACTATAAAATCTCCAATAACAAACATATAATTATACATTTCTTATTAGTTTCTCATATAATAAATAGGGATTATGGCCTATGAGTGCAAAAAGTAGCATTCAGGAAAGCCAACATTTCGGATCCCACCTGTATTATATGCATATTCTTTGCAAACAATTTAAGATTAGTGGTAAATTTTATTTTAGTTTGAAAGTAGATACACAAATCTAGAACATACTCAAATCTCAATATCTCAAGCGGTTGCAAAGTTATAAGCGTTTTAGTGAAAAAATTCAAAATTTGGGTCACTAATTCTGACCCTATTTTGCACTAAATGTCATATCTACCTGATACTATCACTTATCATCTAATGACAAGTTATGATAATGACTTATAATGAAATAATTTATAATAAGTTATATATGATTAAAATACATTTGTCAATTTTGTCATTTTAATTTTATTTAATTCTTAGACTGACTCAGATGTTCTATAATAATCATTTTAATGTTAAATTATTTTTAAAATAAATACACAATACAGTGATTTAGCAACACAATTTTATAATAATCTAACATAATATTAGTAAAAATATCATTTTTATTTTTAATCAATAAATTTAAGGCCAAATTAAGGTAATATTGGCAAAAACTTAGATAAAATATGTTTTATACCGCTCTGCTTCCAGGTATATGCAATATGGAAATACAGTGATACCCTGGCCTGGAAGTTAAGTTTTTTCAAAACATAGTTTGTAACCTGAAACATTGAATGAATGCAATCAGAATGAAATAGAGAATCCGTTTCAAGATGAAAGAACTGTTATTTTTTTTTACATCTGGTCATTTGCCTGACAAAGTGCCATGATTGTGTGCATTTCACGATTAAGATAAAGAAAACAACCAGTAAATTTAAAATTGAGTCCGTCTTTCTTAACAAGAAAATAATCACAGATAAGTTCTCACTTCTTTGCTGTTCTTCTCAGAAGTTTCTTGTAACTGCTTTTCACAAACAATTGGAATCTACTGCCTTTGCTGTAGAATCTTTCTGATATGGCCTTTATCTTTTACCAGGTTTATTGCCCTGTAAGCAACAAGTTAGCTTGGATGATAGTTCATCATGAAGTCTATGTCTGTCCACTTAATGCTAATTTCTTTAATTGTGGCATCTGTGATGGTCATAAGACAACTCCTCCTATTTAATGTGTTTCGGGGTCATCCATAAATGACGTCTACCAATTTTTTGCTATAATTTACCCCACTCCCCCTTTTTCCACATTTGACTTGATTTCCCCCCACCCCACACCCCCAGTTGTGGACGTCCAAAACATAAAATTTACCAAACGTAAATTAATATTTCGAATTTTTTAATTGGGAGAATGTACAATAATATAAAGAGTATTTACAATGATTTTTTTCAAAAATTCCAAGTTATAAGCCTTGCAGGCAAAATTCTAAATATGAAATAATAACTGTTCAAAAACATTTTATTGAATCACTGTATTAAAAAATGTTAAGCAGTAAACCACCATTATTCAGTCAGCTACAATGTGGCCATCCACTCTGTCCTTAACCCCCTCCCCCCCTTTGTCCACTTTTTGCTCATCCCCCCTCCCCTTTTGTGTGGATGTCTTTTATGAATGACCCCTTATCTGTTCATTCTATGGATCCAGAATCTCATCTGTAAATAAACTGTGGTCCTTAATCCGCTCCTCCAAGTCAATGCTATTGACTTCCTGTCTCATATTTTTGTTATTACTGCTTGGTCTTCATTTGTAAGCATTGGTCTCCAATGTTAAACCCTTCTCTCTTTCTCACTTGCCTTCATTCTTAACCCAGGGTATTATTCGAAATAAAAAATTTGATGTTGTTGTTCATAACCCAAATTGTTAATGACCTGATGCGTTTGTTTCACTATAATGCTATTTTTCGGAATTAGAGAGCTACAAAAAAATAAATCACAGCTGAGCTGTTGTTTTTGTTTGTTTTGTTTTTTTTTGGCAATAATAATTAGGTCATAGCACAGAATGTTTATAATTTTCTCTTCGCTATGAAATCTTAAAATTCAGTTCATTCAGTTGAAAATGACCCTTTTCTTTGTCTTTGGCAATTAATTAATTAAAATAAGCTTAATAGATTGGTTTTGAAACCGTTTTTATGCATTTTATTTGTGTTTTATTAAGAAAATTTGTCAGACATTGTTTTTCTTTCTGAGACAAAAGTAATGAAACTTCAAGATTACATCATCGATGATTGAAAAAAAATGAAAATTAGTTTTAAAATATAACACAGAAGCAAAAATTGATTCTGAACAACATATTAGTTCAAACAGCTAAAATCATCAATAACAAAGTTACAACTAAAAACAATTTTGAGTAGGTCATAGTATGATCCTGTGGTATTTTTTTTATTATGACCAAATAGAAATAAAATTCACACACAAACACTTGAAAAGTATATCATTATAATATCTTGATATTTTTAGTAAATATGATAGCACAGGATGTTCTTAATATATAAATGGAACACGGACGACAATATTACTAAATTTTTTTGCATTTTATCTTTATTATACAGTACTCTTGTCTAAAATGCATTTTGTGGTCTGAAGTTAGATTGCACACATTTTGAATCAATGTAAAGTTTTGCTTGGCATGTATGTAAATATCTAAGTTGTTTTTATTAAGATCTCATTATGTAATAACAAGGGAGCAGAAATCACCCCACTATGTGAGGAATTTCTTCATTCAAAGGTTACATACCTGCACATACATGCACATTACCATTTGTTACACACCTGGTCACTGCACATGCACATTACCATTTGTTACATAACTGGTCACTGCACATGCACATTACCATTTGTTACATACCTGGTCACTGCACATGCACATTACCATTTGTTACATACCTGGTCACTGCACATGCACATTACCATTTGTTAAATACCTGGTCACTGCACATGCACATTACCATTTGTCGTTTTAAACCATTCAGTGTTTACTAAATTTTTCCTATTTATGTTAAATTAATACGACTTTGCATTAAAAAAAGATTTTAAAAAAGTGATTTCTAATATCTTTGTGAAGGAGTTAGCATCACAAGATTAACAACAATTAGTATCACCAAAGGCAGACTTAGGCTTTGGTCGCTGAAGAAATATTGAGCACCTTTAAAAAACATGGGCTTTTATGGGCATCTCACAAGTCTGGATCTAAGGGCACTCACCTGTATACACTGGTCAAGAGATGTAAAGATCCAAGTAGTGGATGAAAAAGAATAGAAACCTTTTAACAGCTACACCTTTTTCACTAAAAGTGATGTCTACTTGTGTTCAGAGAACATTCAGTTTGTGTTGATATGAAATTTTTTTCATAACTATAAAAACATAATTGCATTTTAAATATTTTTTTCAGCATTACTTTTTAACTATTTCACTATTATCTTGGTCTGCTCTATCCTATGAAAAGAGCAAAACAAAAGTTAACTGCACTCTAAAATATCACTTTAACACTCATTAGCTAGACATATTCAAAGTTGCTCATCTTTTTTACAACCCACTTTCAAAATAAAGGATGAAATGATCACAAGACAAACTGGCATGAAGGAAGAGGATTGAGGCAGATGATACTGGACAAACTTGTATTAAGGAAAAAAAATTAGGCAGATGATGCACCAAAATTTTTTTTTTTTTCAACAGTCTCAGCAGTTATTAGCAGAATTTATAGTTCTACTTCATTTTCAATTTGTCCAATAGCAAGAAACAAAGTAATGATTACTTTCTATCCGAAATTCTCCCTCACATGATCAAAGTAAGTATTGCATTTATCCTGTCACACAAACTATAAATTGTTACTGCTTTGTCAGTCAGCTAATTGATATTACATTCACCAGTAACAAAGATACTTTAGGCAGTCTTAATCTAAGTTATATCATTTGTCTATTCTAAATTTATGTGCAATGAAAAAAATTAGAAGTAATTTGCATATCTTTTTTTATTTTTTTTTTCACATTAAAATTGTATTTATATTGTTCTTATTAAGTCAACAATGGATAGCACATTAACCGACTTGGTAGGTACTGTGTCAAGATCTAAAGAGCGGGCCCAGGATATTTTTTATCGGACCATCTCACGCCAGACTTTAAATACTGTTTGGAATGAAACTTATCCTAAGACCCAAGAAGGTTAGCTATATCTTTCCAACAAAATAATTCAATAAAATTAGGTTTTATATCTTATTTATAGAAATACAACTTACAGAGTTCAGTTCTGACCTCATTAAAAATTGAAATGTTTCAATGGAGGCTAAATAATTTCAGTTTGATATTTAGAATTGTTTATAGGTCATAGCTGCAGATAATTGATTCCCCTATTTAACTAGTTTGAGTTAAGGAGTTCATGCTGCTGGCCTGTGAGTTTCATCATTGCTATATAGCTCTCTTAAATCACTACAAGTCATTGGGTTGAAAGTTGACTCTTTTGACTGTCCAGTGGATAGAGCCGTATAGTTCTCTTGAGTTTAATGGTCTTGTGTGCATTGTTAGATATGTTGATTTTATTTTAATTGATATAGTTCATCATTTAATTATGTGTCTCATATTTCTACACCAGGAGACAAAAATTACAGTGAGAAACTTTCCAGCGAAACACAAAAGCTACATGATAAACATGTAAGTTATTTAGCCAACTTAATGCCAAGATTTGTTACAATATTAATTTTTTAAGCAATTTACATGTTTTTATTATTAGTACATTGTGAAATTAAATTAGCACAATACTCATACTAAAGTGATTTGTCTGGCTAGGCGCAGGTAACAACATTCATACTAGGGGCATAGGATAGATTCAGTCGTGTAAATGGCATTAGGGGCACCCAAGCCAAACTTAGGTAACAACATTCATACTAGGGGCATAGGATAGATTCAGTCGTGTAAATGGCATTAGGGGCACCCAAGCCAAACTTATAAAGTTTCTGCCCCATTCCCATGATAAAAACAACTAAAATAGTGAAAATGCCAGCCCTTGCTGGTGGTAAAGTAAGTGCTATTCCCACCATTCCCTAGTTACGCCACTGGCTAGATTAAGCAGTTACCTTACCAGATGGAATTATCATGTTAGTGCAATATGCGGGTTAATTAGCTTACACTTGTCCAACATCTTGGATCTTAATATACATTCCACCAGTGAACCCAAGAGCTTTAATTTGAACTTTACCTAGCCACCCTGATCCTATTATTATATATTTCATAATTCATTGACTGAATTGAGAAGTTGAACTACTCTAGCTTTTATCTGATATATCTAATAATTTAAAGCATTGTGGCGGAACTGATGAAGCCATGAAAACAAGACTGGACAATACAATGAAAAATATATCAGATCATATGTGCCAGATTTCCCTTCAGTGCAAGGTAATTTCCATTTGTTTATATTAATCACAGTAAAATGTCGCTATAACAAAATTAACAGGAACTTTGAATGTATTCATAATACTGAAATTTTTTTACACTGATATGGAGGGGGGAGTCAACAGAGGATGACAACTTGCATTACAGTAATTTTCTGTTCTGACTAAGTATGTGGATATGGCTCATTTTTGGTATCAATGCAAAGATGTATCATTTTACTAGATTTTAAAGATATTTTCTAAAGATTTTCTCACTGTTTACTTCATACTAATTTATCTTTTGATGCTCGTTACTCACCGCAAACGGTCATTAAACTAAGGGGCGGAAGTCGTTTATTTTTTTCAACTGCTATTCATCATGATTTACTTTCCTAAATTTATTAGAAACCAGTGCATGTATCTTAAACAGTTCTCATAGATTTCTTATTTATTAAATCATGAAACAAATGTTAAAAATATTTTATTTTTTCTGCTGTACTGAATATTTTGTTACACTGACCTTGGTAATAACATTTCATTGTATATATACAATGCAAATGCTTGCCACCTATGCGTAGAAGCGGTTAAACTACCGGTTAATGCTTATTATGATTAATCTCCTTCTTATGAATTGTATTAATAGTTTGAATTGAGGGAAAAATCAATTCACCTGTAATATTTATTCTTAAGACTATAATTTTATGTTAATCTTTGAAATGATTATTTTACTTATCTTATTGATAAAATTAGTACATGCAAATCAAAATTACTGGTCATTGGGGTTATGACTTTTTTGTAACCTCATATTTACATGGCAAGAAAAGGTGACTTTTAATGAGTGTATTATGACACAAATAACCTTTTCTGAAAATATTTGAAAAACCTTCCCCACCAAACCATAAAATTAAAATTATATATTAATATATATAACACAACACTGTAATGGAAAGTTACATAAGAACAAGTGCAATGCATGTAAGCATGAAATGATAATAAAGGACAGCATAGGAAATATAAATTAAGTTTTATGCTTCATCATTAGTGAGAATAAAACAGTTAATAGTGTCTTTGAAGTCTCAAAATGTGGCGCAATATCTTGCATTATTTGTATAGATTTTTCGACATAGCAGTTACTTCATTCTATACCAGGTATTGCTTAATCTTCACAGACCCAGTGCCTCAAGAAGCATCTTTCTGCTGCAGTGTATCTATGCAAAACAGGTGCTAAAATCTCTTTTCCTATTTTCCAGTCCCTTTGATCTGAAAACCATACTTCAGACCATGCATGCCCTCGCTATGAAAGTACACACAAGTTCAAATTTCTCGTTTCTATTTTCCGGAATGCCAGAAGTGCTAGTATTGCACTTGAATTCCAACGAGCATTACTTAAAGCCGTCAGTCTCTGGAAGTGAATTACTGGAAAGGTTTTTTCATTCGTAATAGTGAAATACTTGCGTCAAATGATGTAAGAACTTCATGTCGTCTTTCCATCCTTTGTTTTCTCGCATGATTTCTGAACTACTATCTTGAGAATCAAGTGACTCTTTAAGTGACTCGTAATTTGCGCTAATTTCAGCAACAAATGGACAAGAAATGTTTGGATTAGACGTTTCCCTGCCGAAAACAGAATCCATAGCATGCTTGAGTACTAGGCCTGAAACATGAAGCTGGCAGCCTATGTACTGAGGGATTTGTCCACTGTTCTGTTGACAGTAATTTTGCAGCTTGTGTACCACACCATTTTTGCTGCCAGAATTTGTATTCCTTGTATCGCAAATAATTACTCGAATACATGAATAGAGTTTGTATTCAGCTAGAACAGCCCTATTCGCTGTAAATATTGTGTCTGCTTTTCCATTTGTCAGAGACAATATGGCTAATCAAATTTCTTTTTCAACATTTTTCAGTAAAACAACTTGTTTTTCTCCTTCTATTCTTTTTCTGTCAAAATGTATGCACCATTCAAATTTTGTAAGCTGTTTTTATAAACTGCAACTTCAACAAATCTGCTTCTTTATAGGTTGCCTTATACACTCCTGACTGCGAAGGAGCTTCAATATTGGGAGAGTGTTCGCTTATTATTTTTAAAACTTTACAAGCTTTTTTTGTTGACAAATTTGCTTTCCTACAAAATTAATTACAAACAGACGATTACAGTTGAATGAAATTGAAATAAAATAATACAATATTCTCAAATCAACCAAGCAGACTTTCCAAATTCCAAGCAGACCACTCGTGACAATTACCAAACAAAGGTATCATAAGATTTAATTTTTTTTGGTACAGTTGCAGTGGACGCACAATACATTAAAACAGTGCACTTAAAATTTAAAATAAACTTTTTTGATTTATTTTGTATCAGACATGGAGGTAAAAAATACCCTATAAAGTTCCGGGAAGTAATTAATGTAATCAAATATTTGTTAATGCGCAATCCATAAAGAAGTAATTTTATTGAAAAACGCTTCTTATTTGTAAACACAAGATGGCGTTGGTGGGGAAGGTTTTTTTGAGTGAAAAATAAATTAATATTATTTTCATATTTTGTTCACAATTGTTCATTAAAAAATGCCATGTAAAATAAGATTCTGAAAAAAAATGTAAAAAGTACTAACCCTACTGGTCATACATATGAACATCTAAATAGGCCTTAATGTTTGCTAACTAATGATACCTGTAAATTGGACGTTTTATGAAACCCATGACAAAGCAATGTCACATTAAAATTAGCTGATTAGTATTAACTACTATCATTTTGATTACTCTGATATCATATGTATTTTTTTTTTAACCTTAAAAAAAAGTTTATTAACCTAACTTTATTTCTCTAACAGTGTTTTTACAATGCTAGTCCCAAGAAAAGTCTTTCACTAGCAGAAAGAAAGCATTTTAATGCTTATCACAAAATTGCAAAGAGCAAAAAAAGAATGAAAAAAAAGGTTGGATTTTTTTATTTTTAAGTTATTTAGCCATACTTCCTAATCCAAGCAACAAAACAGAAATCTGGACCAACTTTTAGTACTTGGTGGAAGCTATACTGAAAGTATCTTGCATTTAAATGAACAACATATCGCCTTATATCAGATGTATCTACCATATAAATCAATATAAAAAATTACCTTTTGGTACTTGTTAAGAGATAGGATGGGACTTAGATACTGAAGACTATTCCCTTCGATGATGTGAGATAAAAGATGTCTAACAAGTAGAATTAAGACAAATAATGGTAGACAAGGTTATATACAACTTAAGACTAGGTGGGGAGAAAACAATAGACAGTAAAACAGGTGGGACAACTCTAGAAGTAGACAGCGGGCGATGTCAGACAGTCTAGGAGAGTTAACAATGACGACTGTGTGAGAGATTTGAATAGAAAGGACAATACTAAAGTAGACTGTGACGTTATTAGAGTAATTAATGTGTTGACATTAGGATTATAAATACTGCTGGAATAGGACATATTAGCAGTTGAGTGTTAAGTCGTTAAGAGATGGGGTGGTTAAGAGAGTAGAGTTGAGACCGGGTTGAGACGATGGTTGGCTCTTCCGAGTCATGTCTAAGAAGTGAGTAACTAGAGAAAGAGGCAGACAGTAAACTAGTTTGGCATCTCCACGTTTAAATTAAAACCGGACCCGTAACAGTACCCAGTAATAGATTAATTCATTTCAAAAAAAAAATTTTTTTTAAAAACTGACTTTGGATACCAATCATTGTTCAGAAAATAATTTAATTTGGATTTGTTGGTATTACTCTACCAAGTACTAAATATATATTCATCTTTTATTTCCATCTACTTATATGCACTTTTAAATATGCAGTTGTATTTATTTATTTTATTAGTCTTAAATAAAATTGATTAACAGTGAACTGAAATAGATAAGTATAAAGTAAAATATGGATTAGACTGATTAACAATGAACTGAAAATTTAAAAAAGTACATCATATTAAAATAGTAATCTTTAATCAATATCTTTTGTAAATAAAGATATGAATCAAATACATGTATTGACTTATTAATTAATATCATGAGTTTGTTGGTGTTTATAAATGCATTTATTTGATCATCCAGTGCTAGTTAATAAATGTACTGCTGTAATCATTATAAAATTAACTTCAATTTTCTGACAAACATTCCCACATTATTCATCTAGGGGGCCATCAAAAGTTCATGTAGTGGAGAAGAAAGTGACAGTTCAGCTGTTACTGAAACTATAACCAGCTCGGGGCAGCCAGATAACAAAACATCTTCAAAACAAGTTGAGTTTCTAGTTGATGATATTGATATACAACCACCACCAAACCTTGTGCTGAGAGCCAAAGATTCTCTGAAACTTGTGCAAAAAAAATCTCATTCCCGAAGTGATTTTCAGCCTAATTCAAACTCATCCTATAAGTCACCCTATGAAAAGTTTCCCAACACTCCTGATTTTCCTATCACTCTCAGCTCCAAGCCATCTATCCCAGCTTCTGATACCTCTCAACTTGACAGTTCCTCATCAGATGAAAGTTCTTTATCAGAAAAAAGGGAGTCCTCTGCTTCTCCAATCAAAAAGTGCTGTTTAAAAAAAAACACAACCCAGAATGTGTGGGAAGAATATATTGGCAGATCAGCTGCACACATTGGTCACAGCTTTAAGTCACATGCTCATGGAAATGAAATTTCAGACAGGATAGTGTCCAGCTGTAATCCTAATGGCAGTAGTGCTGCTGCTTTGGAGGTGGGTAAAAGTAAGCAAGATCCTCGCAGCCACTTGAAAAAATCAGCCTTCTGCAAGACCCGGAATAAACAGAGAATTGTAGGTTCTTCTTTAGATGCTGGCACCTATGTTCAAGGTCATGGCTATGATGGACCTTATGAGACACTGAAGAAAAGTCCTGTAAACAGAACATCACAGCAAGGTATTTGTATAATAACAAAACCAGGTCAGTATATAGTCAGGAAACCTTTTTTCAGCTCAAATAAACATTTTTTCCATGTTGAGCCAGGAAAGTTTATAAACCTCAATATCAGTGATTTAGATACCTGCTAATTACATACTATTGAGTTTCCCTGAAAATAAGACCCATTGTTATATTAATTTTGGCTGCAAAAGTCTTATTAGAGTTTAATTTCAGGAAAAATGTCATTTTCATCTACAATATTTAACATTAAACCATGTTCAAAAATAACACTATACTTGTATATTGATGCATAGAAAAATAAAAAATAAATATATTGATACCAAATTAAATTCCTTCATCCATACAATAAGCAAAGGAATGAGGGTGATACTGTAGCAGTTTCACAATCAACTCTGGCTTATTTGTATACTAGGGCTTATGTTTCAAGAATACTGAAAAAATCTGTGCTTATTTTTAGAGACCTTGTTCTCTTTTTTTCTATGCATTTCTATTTTTTATATGATGTATATTTATTGTCTAATATGACATTTTTTATATCAAGAAGTTCATCTAACTGATGGATAATTTTACAAAGTTTGTTTCATACACTTTAAATTATTTAGTTTTTTATTTATGCTTGTAACTAAACAAAAAATGTCTTTCCAATTTATCCCATTGGTCAAGCCTCTTAGGCTTGATTTTTAACTGATGAATATGGAATTAGAACGACTGTGTATGCATATATATATAAAACTATATGAGTATATTACTTGTACTTTCCTTAGGATTTTTTTTAAATATATAAATTGTGTGTTTACCAGAAGTATAATTGAATCAGAAACATTTGGCAGGAAAAAAAATACTTCCCTAAACAGTAGTTTACATTATTTATAGTTAGCTAATTTTTCATTTTCAAATTTGATGCCTGGGATAAAGGAAAACTGGATAAATTATTTAAATTAGATTTTTCTATTTTATTTAAATCTTTTTAAAAACTGCCCTACTTTCATGGATACAAAATATTTCTACAAAATTAAAACTTTATTACTACAAGTAAAAAATCAAGGTATTAAGAGTATGGCTTTCACAATCTTAACTTTTTTTTTCTTTTTTTTTACAATAGTATTTAAACTGCATAACTTCATTGTGCCAAAAAATTCTAACATACGACTTACTGAAATCATTTACATTTTTACAAAAGGTAGCAAAAATGTTAAATAACTTAATTTTTTATAGAGGTCTTTTGAGACTGTTCATTAGTTCTGAGTCTCTTCCATTATACATCCTGAGTTTCCTTTTTCTTAAATGGATATCTAGTGTTGAGACTAAGATTGTTGCTATATCCTGTGTACCTGTCTATTCACAGTGATCATTGTATTCAAAATAAAAAAAGGATATCTTTTACAGATTTTCTACATGAAATTCCTGATAACTTGTCATTTTTTGTTGCTTTCTTGGTAAATTGTGATAATAATTGCCTTAAATTATCAATTTTCTTACAGCTGAAGCTATGCAAATAGAAATCTTTTCTTCTATTTGATAAAAATGATTTAAGTACCTTTTTTTTTCAATCAATTTCATGCAAGACAGCTAAGAAGTTTGTTTTGCCTATATGTTGTGCAAATATACACATACAATGTTTGTCTTTTATCTTTAGATAAAATTTCAAACATTTTTTTAAAGTTTTGTGTGGTACTGTTACAGTTTGCCATTATAGTTTGTAAATTTCCTAAAAAAAAATAACTATACTGTTATCACATACATTTTTTAAACTAATAAATATTAATTGTTCCAGAGTCAGAAAATGTTAATATTAGTACATGTACTTGTGTGATAATTTCATACACATTATATTTCCTTTTGGTTTAAACATAACTATAAAAAATGCAACAAAAAATCGTCTATCGAATCAGAAATTTAGTTTGTAAATGAAATAATAAATAGAACTTTTTTTATAACATTGGAAATTAACACATAAGTTTATTTTTGAAGAGCTCTTATTTTTGAAAAAATTATGTTTAGCCCTGGTTTTGTCATTGTGTTCAATTCATCTTGTATAGTTATTTATATTACTTTGATTTTAATAATTTAAAAAATGACAACTCATGTATATTTTCTGAAACTGTATACTGATTTTTATTTAACCAATTTTCAGCTGGTGCTATATTTCATATGTGTTCATTTATAATACTTTTCGAAATAAATATTTTAAAATTTGAGCTTGTCCATTATTGTGATAGTCTGTTGCTCTTTTTTTACTCCTATATTTAAATTATTTGTAAGCCAAAATTTTGAAGTGCAGATCTAATAGTTTCTAGTTTAAAACACATTAACGTTTTCAAATATCAGTCGCTTTTTAAATAGTTTCTAGTTTAAAACACATTAGCGTTTTCAAATATCAGTCGCGTTTTAATTTTAGTTTGTTTTTTTTTTTCTATAAAATGTTAGGAAATCTTATCTTCCTGTTAGTCAATGAAACATGAGCATCATTCTCTTTGTTAAAAACAAAATACATTTCTATGAACGAACAATATTCAATTTTAGATCAGATTTTTTTTCATTTTCATCATTTCCAATATTCAGTCTGTTACAGAATACATGTATACACTATTTAATGTTAAGAGAAAAATTCAGCTATACAAAATCATAAATATTTACACATAGTTTACATAAAAAGTCAGAACTATTATTCTACTTATTTAAAAATAATACAAGACTAAATAGTTGTAAAAAAAAAAAAAAAAACTCAACACTTAATTAGTAAAATTAGTAACATGTGAATAAAGCACTAAATAGAGGTAATACTGCAAAGCTAATAATGTCTTCAATGTAGCATTTGTTTTGTATAAGGATATAATTTTATGTAAAAAAAAAATGATGGAGTAAAATTTTAGATTTTTTTAACATACTGTTTTGGCAAAAACATTTAAAATCACACTACAGTGATTATTTAAGATTGAGCTGTAGTTATTATTTGCTTTAAAGCATTTGCAGTGACATGTGAAATAATTCTAAA
Organism: Bulinus truncatus; assembly: GCA_021962125.1. Taxonomy (NCBI): domain Eukaryota; kingdom Metazoa; phylum Mollusca; class Gastropoda; family Planorbidae; genus Bulinus; species Bulinus truncatus. The sequence goes on from JAGDYQ010000125.1 coordinate 2,372,759, forward strand.
TTTAAAAAAAAGGAAAAATAAAAACTGCAAAAGGAATAGATCTAGCAGAAAGAAATTTAATTTTAAAAATATTTCATTGTAGGGGACATTTTTAAGATCAACACATTAAGATTTGATTAGACTTAAAATAAAAAATGCTCAAACCTTCATAGCTTACAATATCGATTAATATGCTATAGAGTGTCTTTTAAAACTAGCACAGAGAAAAAAATATACAAGATTACAAAATTAAATGCTGGTTAATAATCCATTACAAAAGACAGTTATTATCTTCAATGGTCATGAAAGCAACCGATATGTTAAAAAAAACTCAAACTTTTAAACTCAATTTATTTTATTTCCTGTCATGCAATAGTGGGAAGTCTATTCTTTAATACGAATTAAAGCTTTTTGTTTATTCATACCATATTATGTACTTTGTTACTTCATGGTTAAGAATACAGCTCCATAATTTTCTACGTTTGACTGTGTAAATAATTAAGCTAGCTGTTATTCATTGTTATACTCCTTTTATTTTTTTATTTGCTAATTTCTTAACCATGGTAATCTGACAATCTTATCACAACTAGGCCAGTCATAACGAGCTTGATACTCTGTAATTGTGGGATGATAAACATTGGTCTGCATTGGTCGTCCATAAATGCTGTAGTCAGGAGATGGGTTGATTTTAAACTCTGTGGTTCCCATATCCCTATCAGGCTTTGTGTAACGTATCATGTACTCCGTTTTACCAGGAAAATTTGTGTTGATACCAGCCTGTGAAAAGGAGATTTGTTATTTGTTAAAATTAATACATGATTTACACATTATAAAACTTTTTTTTTATCTTAAAAAGGAATGTTTAGAACAACAGCAAAAAATTTGATTAAACATAAATACATGTACATGATAAAATAAAATATCTCTAATTTTTTCATACAATTTTTATTTTTTACATGTTGGTCTAAAATTTGTGTGTTCTAACTAATTAAATTAACTCAAAATGAAGAATCAGTTGATTGAAGAAAGTAAAAAATTTATAATTTAAATCTGCTTAGCGAATTTTGTTTAACCTGTTCTTGTGCACTAGTCAGTTCATATGGCTTTTTGTATGGGAAATCACTGTTGGCTAATTGATCGATCCTGTCATACTGGGCACAGGCATTCAAAGCATTCAATGTTTTAACTTCATCCATCACACTAGATTGGTGAGGTTCACCTCCATCTAATGGAGCTGTTGACTTAGGATACAGACTATCGATCGTTCTATAGCCTGTGGATTATTAAATATAAAATTAAACTTTTTCTGCTATTACAATATAATGGCAAACTAATATGACTATAATCATATGGCTTCATGGTCTTTTCATCTCACATTGTACTAAATAAAACTGTTTCCTGATTTAAATAATGCTTACATAATCTTCATATTACGAATGAGTTATTTTTTTATAAAGTTACTTAGAGGGGAAACATTGAAAAATCAATGTATCATTATTTTAAATGTTTATAGCTCATTTACTCATGAAAAGTATACTGCACTATTCATCTAGTTAACAAAACATAACCACTAGTTTATTTTGATTACAAACCTCTTGTCACTCTCATTGGTGGATTGAAATGTCCAAACCTCACTTGTTTTTTTAAAGCTCCTATGTTTGCTGGAGGAACCCCTCCAAAGTCACTAAACTGGGTCATTGGTTCTCCTACAAACCTGATGCTTCTGCTCATAACTCGTTGGTCAAGAGATGGACTTCCCAAAGCTGAAAAGAAATAATTAAATAATAATTACTAGTTTTATATCTTTATACAGGTTAACAATTTAGTAGTACATGTATATGTTTTCTATGTGACTCACATAACATAAGCTAGGATTCATATTTAAAAAATTACTTCTCTATTTATGGATTTTTTCTTCTATTTAAAAAAAAATCCCTTATTATTTTTATTTTTAAACAGTCAGTTACTGATATACTTTAAATTTTAACAAACAGTATCAAAACTGTTAAATTATATTTTAACAGTACTTGTATGGGATCTTGTGAGACTGTTCATAAGTCCCAATTCTCCTCCTTTATCCATCCATGTGGTCTTCATCTTAAATGGATCTCTAGTGCTGCGGCTAAGATTATTACGATATCCTGTGTACCTGTCTGTTACTCCAACAGAATCACCAAATTGTTTAATTCTGTCAGCTGCATCAAATGTATATGGTTGTAATTCCTTTTTTAAAAAAAAAGATAGTTTTATTATTAAGATTTAAAAAGAAACTATTTTTTTAAAGATCTCAGTTTTGTTTTTTCAGATTCAGTTCTAATACTAATTCCATACTTTCAAAAATGGTATTAAACACACCTGTTGTGCATGTTTCAGAGACGAAACAGCCCACTGATGTAATTCTCTTAGCTGATTTTCTTGTTTACCATGAACTGACTTGTTTGAAAGACGAAACTTACATTCACGTAAATTAGCTCCTACTTTGTTAATGGCATTTAGGGCCCCTGTATTTTTTTTAAATATTATTAAATTTTATTCACTCTTTATTTCAAAACTCATTAAAAAGAAAATCAATGACAATTTATTGTATTGAAAGACTAAAAAAACTAAAGTTGATGAAATTAAATAACCTGAAAAATGTTGTGATGTTTCTGTTACTGTAAAGTTTCCTGGTTTGTTCTGCCATTCTTGAGATGATGTCAAAAATGTATCGTCCAAGCACAAGTGGTCAAGGGCATTGTTGATCATTGACACTTCTTTAGCTATTTCTTCAGTAACATAGTAATTTCCAGATTGTAAAAATTCCTGTTATTGATAAATTTTGGTAAAAATCATTTGTTGTTTATAAAGGATCAGAAGACGAAAGTCACTTCATATTTGAATTTAAGTCATTTGTCACAGAAGGCAAAGAAACATTAAATATGATGCAGATTAAAAAAACAAATTGTGTATACAATTGTTTTTTTAGTTTCTCTTTATTTGGTGATACTAATATTTTTTTATTACATTGTATTCATTGTAAAGATATTAATAAATACAGTATTTGTAGATTTGTCCATAAACATTTTTTGCTCTGTAGTGATTCTACTACAATCTTTGCCATTTCAAAAACAATTGAAGATACCATTTCTCTTCCATCTATGATTGAAAAAGTCTTGAAGATGAGATGGCATTCAGGTGTTTAGCCTATTTTCAAAATTGTAAATGCTTACTTGACTCATTATTTCGTTGATATTAAGCATCATAAAATATAGTGCTGTCTTTTAAGTGTACATCCCATTATCTAAAATGTGTTTTCTTTCCTACTTTTCTTTAATATAGGTCAACTCAAAAAATATTAACATTGCTTGGAGCAATAAGGATTTATATACTACTGAGCTATTTTAAAAGAAGCCATTAGCAAATTTAGTCAATGAATTTCATAATGATGAGTAAACTCTATACACCCTTCTTTATGCAGCTTTATCATAGCTACTGGTCTATTGTGACTAAGATTACTAAGTCTAAGAGGAAAGATTAATCCAAAAAAAAAAAATACCAGAGAAGAATTTAAAAACAAACAAAAAGATATTAAATATATAATTCATTTTATATGGATAGGTTATTCTCTTAATATGAAAAATATATAATGGATTTAACTTGTACATTTAAATATTATGTAATAACCACTAATAGTAATATGTCTTTAAAGAAAAGAAGAACAACTGGGTGTTACGTACTTGTATTTCATTTTTTACTGATCTAGCCCATTGAGGCAAAATTCCATTGTTCCTGGTTGCCATTTCTTAGGTTTAATTCTTATAAAGCGAGGACGACATAAGTATGATTAATAGATGACTTTTTATTTATTTTTTAACACAACTCAATATATTGGTAAACTGTTGTGGCTTCCTTAGTGATGGCACCTGACATTAGCAACAGGATATAAACGTGGATTTTTTAATGCAAAGAGCGATCCTTTTCAAGGGAGATGAATAAGTTCTATTTCCTTAAATTTTTACTGTTTTTAATCGATCATGTAAACAATTACATACTAACACAGACTACAATAATTCATTAATATCGTGAATAGGCACTGCATTCACCTTTAACAATGTGAGTAGCTTTTAAATACTTGTTTGATTTATATTGTAATATTTCATATATATGTCTTGAAATCTTAACAGTAATTTATAAAATGATTAATTTAATGAAAAATGAACTGAGACTGGGTCCTGATAACTGATAAGTCTGAGCTGAAGAAGCGTAATTAATAATAATAATATTTTTCTCTTAAAAATGTAATGACATTATTTTACATTTACAGTTTTCCCTTGTGTTTGTTTATTATTTATTATCTCTTTATTACGGTTAAAGTTCATAAGCATCAATTACATCTACTAGTAGTCAGTAGGTTTAAATTGTAAATAATTTAAATATCCATGATCCATAATGCCATAATGACCATATGATAATGAATCATTAAATGTCAGGATGCTGATGGAATAAATGATATTATAAATTATTAATATAATATATTTATTTTTCTAATGACAGTAGTGGTCTGAAATCACTTTAGTATATTGTCCTGCTACTTCTACTACTATTACAATTATAATTATTCCTCTGTCAACCGTGCAGACAATCTTAGATTCAACTGATTGTTAAAATTAAGCATTTAACATTGTTTTCTATGAAAATCATAATCTTAGAATAAGCACTGTCTTTGGTCTGGTAATTTTAAATAATAACTAATTTTCTAAACCTTATGAAAAAGATAAATTAAGCATTATGTGATTTTTTTCTAAGCTAAAAATCTTTGAATAGGATATAAATTTCATAAAACAATTTAAATATCAACATTCTAAATAATTGTTAATGTAATCACTTTATTTCTGCCCTGCTTTTTTACTTAAAATAGAGTTTCCTGATTTTAAAAAACCTAGCTCAAATGTCTTATTTGCGTATTTAAAAAAAACATGATTCGTTGCTTATTATATTGATTAATAAACAATCTTTTTTACAGTAAATTACAATGGGCTCAGATCAAAGTGCACTGCCAGCTGGAGCCCCTGGCAGCAACTTGAGATCCCAGCGTGATGAAGAAATACCTTACACCCAGTACTCTATTAGTAAACCAATTGACTCTCGTAGGTTTAAATCTTAAGCTATATTAATAATGTAATTTTAAAAAGTTTACTATTAGAATTTACTTTGATTGTCCAATAATTATTTAATTAATATTTTACATTGGTATTAATACTTTAATATTTAATTAGATTCCAGTATTCAAAAAAAAAACCAATCACATTTATTATTTTCTTCTTTTATACAATTCTACTGTTTCAGACTCACCAAGACAATCGCCTCGTCCCCATAAAACACATAAACCAGTTGTAAAACAAGAAAAAGATGGAACACCAAAACATGAAATTGTGGTAGTTGCTGATGGCCTCATACCCATTAAAGACCCAGACCCAGAACTGACAAAACTAAACACCATTCCTGTGTTCTTCCCAATATTACGGGGATCTTTAAATATCCCTATTGGTAGTAAAGAAATAGACATGCTTGACAAGCTTGATCACAAACAGGTTTATCTATTAGATTTGAAATTTTATGTAAACTATTTTTAATGCTATTTTATTTCTAGCATAAGTCTATAAATATCATTAATTGATTTTTACTTAATCTATCACTTTTACTGGGTCTCAAAATTTTCAGCTACTGCTCCTTTGCCTGAGGTACCAAGATCATTTAAGACAACTGGCTGAAGCTGTTGCTTTTGATCAAAATGCTCTCTGTATTAGAATCAAAGAAGTATGTTGTCGTTGTAGTTGGGTCTCTTAAATTACATTCATACCTTTAGAGAAATGTTCATAGAGAAGCTTAGTTTTATTAGTATCTTTTTATCCTGTGGAGCTTAAAATTCATAGTCATTCAACTCAAAGTTAATTTTTTTTTTTGGGTCAAAAGTTATAAAACATTTTATTATATTATTTTTTCTGCTCATTCAAATTGAAATTTGTTTAGCCTACATAGAAACCTGTATTTATTCTATTTATTTTTTTGCTCTTTGGTAACAGAAATGAAAAATTAATAGAGCGTAATGATTTTAACATTTAAATTTACAATAAATTTTTTGCGGTGTATCTCTTTAATATCTGGCTACATAAGAATGACTTAATAATAGTAAAATAAAATTTTCATAATGATTGTGAATTATAATTTGTTTTTCAGATGGATCATACCATCCATGTTTTAATGAACGCCCTGACAGAAAGGCAGAAAAAGTACAGCAAGTATGTTGAGCAATTTGGAAGAGTGTCAGAAACTTTGATAACCTTAAAAAAGATCCAGAAGTCAATGGATGATATTATACCCAGAATGGACATGCTGAATCGTTTGTTACCTTCATCTGAACAGTTGGAAACTTTTTCAACTAAATCTGAGCCTCCCATGTTGAAGCCATGAACAATGCCAAGTGCTAATGATATTCATTACTTCTGTGAAGTTTATATAGTTTCATTTTGTTCTTGATTACCTTTTTTATTTATGTAACAATGACTGTTGCTGATGTTGTTAAGTATTCCAGAAAGTGGATATTTTGAGCCAAATGACATTCAAGACAGTGTAATAAAATGTTTACTTTTTTTTTTTGTGTTTTAAAAACTAAATGTTATCTCTTTACATAATTATGCCTTTTTCTTTCTTTCTTTACTTAGCTTGGTCATAATGTTAATCTAGGTTATTATTGTTTTATTCCACTAATGACTTGTGACACTAAAAATTATGGATTTTTGTTTGTAACCTAATTTCAGATCACTAAAATCTAGTTTTTGTTTTTATATTTATTACAATGTTCCCCAAATAAAAATTGTTTACAAATTCTGAATTTGTTTATTAGTTTTTGTAAAACATGATTTATATTTTATAAAGTCTCAAATATTTGTCCTTTCTTTATATTTAGTTAGCTAATAATAATTGTTTAATTCTTGGCTTTTAAAGACATTATTTAAAAAAATGTGTAATTTAGAAAAATCAGCTATACTTTTTACCATAAAATGTGCCATATTTTTTTTTCTTCAGTAGTCTATAAGAAAATATTGTAAATTTACTTTACTTGTCATGCATGTATTTAAATACACATTTTTGAATGCTCACAGTAAACTGTATGCCAGTGGTTCTCAAACTTTTATACTTCAAGACCCTTTTGGACAACTATTTTGGTATCCTGACCCGTCACAACAAATGGTTTTTGTTTCTGCAACCACCTGCAAAGAAAAAAACTACAACAAACAATAAAGAGAATAAAGAGTCATTCATTTTATGCATAGATTTCCCCCATTTTACTTTGCAGATTAATAAGACTTACAGTTTTGGAACATAGAGAAATAGAGATGTAGTTTTGCATGGATGGATTCTTGATCGTTTAATAACTTTTAAAATGTTGTCATGACCTAAAATTCATCCCCTAGCCACTTTGAGAGCCACTGCTGTAGTGCAATAATTATTAATTTAAAACTTTTTTTTTTATTATCCTTTCACAATGACAATTAATTTCTTTCACTTTATTCATGTAAAAAAAAAACTGATTGTACAGTTCAATATTAATTTCTTTGAAGCTTTTTTGTAGAGCTATTAAAAGTTGTTTTTTAAGGACCATGAAATGTGTATTAATGTTTATTTTTTATTTGTTGTAAACAGACAGCAAATGAAATGAGAGTGTTTACATACTTTACAATAACAATGAAGGTACACTGGTACATTTTTATAAGAGATTTTTTATTCTATATGTTTAATATAAATCTTTTAGTCATAAATCTATATGTAGTGCATATGTTATGAGAAACAAACTTACACCTTAACATAAAGCAGAATATTCAAAGTAACGAATGATAATCAAATGTATATGTTTTAATTACCTTTTAACTGCTTAAATGTCCAAATTTTTTTTTTGGTTACAAATTATGAGCTTAGTAATACACAGAAGTTTCTGTTTTTTTACCATCATATTAGAATAATTATAAATCTAAAATATTACTATAATATCACTCATGTAGAGCTGAAGTATTCAAAATGAGGAAAAATATTTTTAAAAATTGTTCACTTCAAGAAGTAGAAACAAAACTACAATAAATCCTAAGAAGTCTATGTCAATGCCTCTTGATGAACATGAAGGAACAGCTAAGGATAAAACGTATTTCTTCATGTGGCTGAGGTGTTTAGAAGAACTGTACTTGTGACCTCCATCATGCCGAAAAGGCATTTAATCCAACTTCCAGGACAATATTTCTGACCAATAGCTGCAAAAATAAACTTCTCAAAGACTTTTATTACTCAACTTAGGGGTATGCCGGAATCCGGTTCCGCCGGATTTTGCACCATCCGGTTCCACCGGATTTACATGTATCCGGAATATACCGGATTTCGGAATTTGCCAGATTTTGTGACTCACCGGATCATAATCTGAAATAAAAGTAATTCTCTTTCCCGAATTCCAAACAATAACTATACATTAATTGATTGTTTCGAGCGTTGAGCTTGTTAAATGTTTAATATTCTGAACATACCAGAGGCTGTTCAGAAGGCATCCAACCCCTCAGATATACCGGTATCTGCAAAGTACCATAATCTGGATCCAGCAGATTTCGCAAAAGAAAATCCGGATCCGGTTGGAAAAAACGGATCCGGCACACCCCTACTCAATATTCAAAAACCTGAATTCAACAAAACATGTCACTGGCTCAGACTCAGAAATTAATACCAATTACTTAATATGCCTTTCAGCTATCACATGGCAGCCATATGCTATGACCTGCATGATCTATCAGCTTCATCAGTTTGTAAAACAGAATTTACACTACAAAATGTCGCAGCTGAGATTTTAGGCAGAAAATTATATCAGGGGTGGCCTAATGCAGCTCATGTTGAGTTTTGTTTAAGTCCCAATGAGCCAAATTTTTTTTATCACTAATATTGATAAAATGACTATGGTAGTGCTGTTACAAGATTTTTGAACTGTATGAAAAAATCTAAGTGTGATTTTACTCCTGCAAAAGACCCATTATTTATGCTGACACTGCTCAGAAAGCTGTTTAAGATGTTGTTTACAACTGTAAAAAACCCTCATTATTTTTTTAAGATTCTGATTATCTCAGAGTTATGGTTATGTTGCTGATTTTCAAAGTAATCTAGGAATATTAAATTCAGTAGAAAACAACTATCAATATTAATATCAATCCCTTGTTCCATGAAGATTGTCTAATTTCAACACTTCCTATACTAAGAGCTTATAACATACCTCTGAGCAGTTCAGCCTACTAAAGGCAAATTTAGTCTTTAGTAAGACTGAAGCTTCATCGCCACGAGTATTTTGGTCGCAGTGAATGCGTAAAACTAAACCTTGTTTTTTTATTGCATATAGATATTAATCCCGTGTGGATAGGCCTAACTCCCATTGGGCACCTCCCCAGTGGATAGGCCTAACTCCCATTGGGCACCTCCCAGTGGATAGGCCTAACTCCCATTGGGCACCTCCCCAGGTGGATAGGCCTAACTCCCATTGGGCACCTCCCTAGGTGGGGGATATGGGAAAGCTCGCCAGATATGGTGCGTGCCGATAAAATAAAATTCTCTGGGCGGACCAAAGCAGGCAACTACTGCCTTGTAGTTAGTGGAGGGATCCACAAAGGCTATGGGACCTAACCTTAAACAAAGGCAGCTACCCACCAGTCTGTGAGGGGCAACACCCTAGTGGTTGTGCACAGGGCTAACTACCCAGTCATGTAAAAAACAAGCAATTTAAGTCTTTTCCGTTTCGGACAAAGGACATTTAGAGCATTTTCGGACGGAATCCGTTTTTTTCCGGGTTACAGCCATAAATATTGCTCCACGCATATGGATTTAGATAAATCTAGAGGGGAAGTAATCATGTTGAATAACTATTACAAAGATAAATAATGATTACGCCCCTTTGATAGCTTTTATTATTTATATTTAAGATTATAAACAAAAACGGTATATAAGAAACTCTTATATTTTGGCCATGAGAGGTCAGATCGCGAAATGGACTTTGATGTACACTTGGCAGACCAAGACCTACAAAATAATATATACATCATATATAGCTTATATAGTAAAAAAAAAAAACGGTACTTTATAAGCCCCCTTTTACGGCCCTCAGAGGGTCAGATCGCGAAATGAAATTTCGCTGCACACATGGCAGGCCAAGACCTACTAAATAATATATACATCATGGGTCTAGGACTTATGGTTGTTGCGATCTAGGGTGATGACAGACAGACAGACAGACAAAACGGGGACAATAGAGCATTTTTTTTTTCGAAAATGCTCTAAAAAGCAAGTTACGAAAGCCAAACAACGATTTAAAAACCGGACTGATTAAAATGGAAACCGACCTTCGCACAATCACGGACATGATTACTGGCTATAGCGACTTGGAATGTATTAAGCCTCTACAGAGCAGGAGTATAGAAAGGTGGGCGGAATATTTCGAAGAAATGCTGAACATTAATGCTGACAGCCAAAGAGATGTACCAAACATTGCAGAGGATGATGATGCAGATATAGAAGAACCAACAACCATAGAAGAAATAAACAATATTAGGCTATTAAAAAGACCAAAAACAATAAAGCACCAGGAGAAGATAACATAAATGCTGATTTACTCAAATATGGAGGACGCACAATACACCTAGAAGTACACAGGATGGTCAATAAAATATTGAAAGAAGAGATAATGCCGACAGAATGGGGAACAGCCTTAATAGTTTCACTCAACAAAAAAGGTTTGAAACTTAACCGCAACAACTACAGAGGAATTTCACTTCTCAACACCGTTTACAAAATACTAACAAAAATAATTGCCGGCAGAATAGGGAATTTCAGTGAAACAGTATTAGGTGACTATCAATGTGGTTTCAGGCCTAACAGAGCAACCACGGACCACATATTTTCCTTGAAAACACTCTAGAAAAAATGTTATGAACATAATATACACCTACACCAGCTTTACAACGGTTCCATATGGGGAAATAGGACAGAAGGACACCCGAAGTCGTTGCTGACCACATATCTAGAGGGGGTGGGGAAGAGGGGTGGGGCATGATATGGGGGTAGATGTGTTAATTGGGGACTGCGATCTTAACACCTTCGTGTTTCTGTTTTTTTTTTCTTTCAAATTATTCCAGGGTCTTGTCTATTAATCCAGGGCGCATGGCGTTCAAGTGGCGAAGCAGTTTTGAAGGTTTCATTGCTTCATTAGATAGCCAGTCGCCTCAAACTATGCAGGGCGGGGTGGGTCCCGATGAATTCTTATTTCAAGTAGAACCAGGCCCGTAGCGTGCGGAGGGCAGGGGGCCGCCTCCCTGCGTTTTGTCTGGCCCCCTCTGCTTATTTGTAATACTTAGTAAAATGTATTACCTGGCCCCCTGCTATTGCCTGGCCCCTGCTGTAGAATGCCTGGCCCCTGCTGTAGAATTTTCACTCTACGGGGCTGAGTAGAACTCATCTTATTGTCTTTTAAAGTTTTATGTTTCTCTGATGTTGACGGCTCCTATTCTGTCTATTACCTTGACCTTTTATAATGACGTCTGTTTCGTACTCATTTTCGCTAATGTGTGGGCTAAATTTGAGAGCTCATGTGATCGAGATGTAACATGGAAATAAAACATCGCTCAACTCAGATAGTAAATGCTAACTAAAAAAGGGGCAATGTATAAAACGCTCATTACACGTACGTACATAAAGTACTGTTAAACATGAGAAAGTACCGGTGAACAGAGTATAGAGCGTCACACACCTCTCCACCAAAGTTACAACGACACTGCCACTTGCAGCCACTCAACTCCTGTTTGACTTCTCGTCCATGGAAAGTCGCACAATCCCGAGTGAAATACACCACAGCTAATACAATGAAAAAAAATAATGTTTCTTTGGCGGCCCGGTACCGCTTGGTCCACGGACCGGGGGATGGGGACCACTGCTATAGACCATGTCCACCACTGACGCCAAGCATTCTTTTTTTTTTTAGCCAACAAAACGGTTTTTAATCTGCCAAAAAGACATCGCGTTTTTTTTTTCTTTCTTTTTTTTGGTTATTTAGCCAACAAACGGTTTAACTGCCAAAAGACCAGTTATTTTTTTTTCTTCTTTTTTTTTGATATTATTAAAAAAGATAATATATTTAAAAAAGATAAAAATGAACATTGATACTTCTGTCGTCAACTGATTCGGGTAATGTCAGTTTGTTTACAAATTTAATAGTGAAATTAGATCAGAAAATTACTGATACATTATCATGAATGATGATGAATATGAAACCGGAAACGGGAAACTCAATAAACAAAAAGTATTTATGAAAAGATAATAAATAACAGTATTTTCTTTAAAATTTACATTTGCTGTCATTCGGTAGATGGCAGTACTTTCTCTATACTTACTTATAAGACGCATTTCTATCTGTCAAGTCTGTTCCCTTAAACCTCAAGATCCAGACAACCAAATAACGTGAAATTTGCTACACGCGCAGGCGCAACTGGGGTGGGGCTGCTTAAGCCACCCCTCAGGCCAAATCATCAATACATATTTTACGTTATAAAGTTACCAAAAAGACTGTCAAACTGTCAATTTTTTCAATATATGAGCCCCCCCCCCAGCATTTTTTGGTTGGTTGCGCCACTGGGTACAATGTACACAAAATTACACGGGGAATGTTCTTAAACAGGTTTCGTTCCATCCATCAATGGGTACTTTAATTGTAATTAATTATTTTGGTTATCAAGGACATGAAAATTGGCAAACTTTTACCCCGATTTCAGGTTTTCTCCCACATAGCTAACTTTACTATAAATATGATCGGTACGGGGAACCAAACATCACATTACTTACTATCATTATTATATTCCATAGAGAGGGGAGGAAAGAGGGAGGAAGAGGGAGGGAGGGAGGGGAGAGAGAGGGGGGAAGGGAGGGAGAGAGGGAGGGAGGGAAAGAGGGAGAGAGAGGGAGGGGAGAGAGAGGGAGGGAAAGAGGGAGGGAGGGAGGGAGGGAGGGAAAGAGGGAGGGAGGGAGGGAGAGAGAGAACTAAGCAAAAATGTTGTGTATCACATTGTTTTAAGATGAATGTACCATTTTATTGCATGCAAATAAACCCTTTTTTACGCGTCTTATTTTTAAATCTTAATGAAACGTCAAATCACGCTTCTTAAATAAACAGAAAACATTATTTGAAACCCGGCAAAGCCGGGTACTTGCAACTAGTTTTAAAATATGCCACAACAACTCTCAATAATGTGATTACTGTAAAATGTCAATCAATAATAATTTCTTTCAAGTATTAAATTTAAGAAATAAATCAAATAAATTCATGAAATGAAAAATGATACAGATAAACTAAAATGAATTACAAAGCTGGAAAAAGTTAAAATTTGGCGGGGGGAAGACTGGAAATTGGCAAAGGGCGGCGCCCCTTAAAAGTTTTAGGGGGCCGCTGCCCCCTGCCCCCCTGCTCCGCCGCCAGTGTATACAAGATATAGACGATGTGTCGATAACTAATAATAGTATAGCTCAGTGCAGTGGCGTCACTATGGTTTGTGTCACCCCCCCCTATACACACTTAATTTCATGAAACCAGGGTGACCACATGCGTCAATTTTATAGCGCGTTTGCAAATCACTCCAGATTAGATCAAAACAGCTTTGAATTGTATTTATTTACTTAAGCTTCACACGCTCTGTATGGTAGCAGGCAGCATGTGATACTGCTCTGTATGGTGGCATCCTGTGCTACTGCTCTGTAAATTGGCACTGTGTTACTTGCTAGATCTATAGACCTTCTCATAAAGTAGTCCCCTTACTTAATTGAGTTTGTTTAGAGGGGTTAATACACTTCCGGTACCAATTAATGTACTTGAATTTGCGAATTAATAAATTTCTGTTGCCGCTATTCTTTTAATTTTAATCATGAAAATCAAATAATCAAAATATAATATATTTTCAGTGTGGTTGTTTATTATCATCTAAAGCTAAAACTATAACAATGTTTTTTCTGATTTTTAATACTATACGATATAATTTTTATAATTAAAGACCGCTGCTATCACTAGTGTATGCTCTCGACATTTTAATCTTAACATTTTAATGGGCTGTCTGTAAACAGTTAAACATGTGTTTAATGCAAACAACTTCAACTCAGTAAAAGTAAGTCAATTGTATACCAGTCGTATATAGTTGACATTTTGAATATGACTCACTCATGTCCGACTTCCCTTGGGATCAAAGGTTATGTTTTTAGAAGTGTTAATTTATCATTTTCAAACATTTGCATCATAATTTGATGTCATATATAAATTCCTTCACACCCAAAAATCACCAGATATTTTCATTTTAAAGAAATATTGGATGATGTATTTATATTTTGCTATAAGATCATATGTTTTTCCTTTTGCCTGTAAATTAAGAGAGTCCAGATTTTTCTTCAGGTTTCTAAAGCATCTCGCTAATAGTTTGACTTCACTTCCTAGTGTAGAGCTAAAGTCTTTCAACTGTATATTATTTGCGTATTTAAGGAAATACACACATGATCACCACTTTTGTTAGCATAATGAACAGTGGCGCAACCGGGGGGGGTTTGAGGCCCCCAGACCAAATCACCAACAGAGCATTTATTAATATATAAAGTTACTAAAAAGACAGTTACAACTGTCTTTTTTTTCATATGATTTCCCCCCCAGCACTTTCAATGGTTGCACCACTGAATATCAGGTAGTAGTTTCAAACCTTTTAACGCTGATTTCTAATTAATCTCTATCCGCACAATATATAGTTAACCAAAAAGATACTGTTTTAACAATCATAGTTAAATTATATGATTGTACTTGAGTATGGGTTTTCATGTTTTATCCTCCTTAAATTAGGTAACCAGCCCCGTAGCGTGAAAATCCTGATACAGCAGGGGCCATGACATTTGCCAGCAGGGTAGCAAGGCAATAACAGGGGTGGGGGCAGGTGGCAATACATTCTACTAAGTAGAGTAAATAGCTAGGGCCCCAGCCTCCCCGCCCCCCCCGCACGCTAAATGCCTGATGGAAACCCTAATCGTCAATTATAAAAACTTTTAAATAACAATTTTAATGGGTGAAATGTAATTTTAGATGTCATGGACATACTTATCAGAGAAGTTATTTGTAACCCTTCGTAACTTCTCTCTCTGATATCCTTATAATTTGTAACTTTTAAAAATTGATAACATCATGAAAATAAAATTTTGGTATTACAATTCTAAAGTCATTACTTATCATATATTAGATAAAAAGTAGGAAAAATAATCGAGCAAAGTATCAATCAAGTATAAGTTAAAGTGAACTAAAGCCCACATTATAACCCTTTTTCATTAAGACAGCTGTTTATGAGCAGGAATACAAGTGAGACCGAGTTCTATCCGCTTTAATTATTTGTAGAATTGTTCATTTTGGTGTTACCCGGTGTGGCCTGCATCCACACCAGAGGTGTGCGGATCCGGATAACTGTAGTCCAGCGTCCGTCCCGCAGATTTCGCTCAATGATCTGCGTCTATGTCCGCAACCGTGTCCGCAGAATCTTACAACATTGGTCTGCGTGACAAGTCCGCAAGTCCGGGTAGCTGAAATTTAGCTTTTTGCTTAAACAGACTTGAAATTTTGTTATGGTAACGCTAAGCATCAGCGCCAACCCGCACCTAAACCGCAAAAGCGTCCGCGTCAGTCCAATGATTGGGAAAAGTCGTGGATCGGGTGTTCGAAAGCGGACGCAAACCATGTCCGCTCATCTCTGATCCCCATCACATATTGAACTCATGTAGAATACCCAAGATTAAGAATCTGTATGTCAGTGCTTAACTCGCGCCCGGTGCACAATACCGTTTTATACATTTTTAGGGCCCCCTCCAATTCGGAACTCATGACCACACTATATGGGAACCATAAGTTTAGCCCCCGATTGGGAGTAGCGCCCGAGGACACAGTGTAACCTCCGCCCCCTAGCTACGCCTCTGCTGTATGTTACAGCCAATTTCTGCGTAAAGCCCAGTGGCCCTCAAATCCCCAGCGGCCGTGGACCGGTACCGGCAAATAGATCGAATGTTATTGGGCCTGTTCAAGAAACATTCAAATTTTTCCTTTTCGTTTATTTCCTTTGTAACATTGTAAATCCAAACAATCTGAACCAGAAATAATAAACGCCCCTCCAGCCCACAGCGTGGCCGCGATGAAATTTATCGAATTTTGACCGATCCGCGGCGAGAAAAAAGTGTTGGGGATCACTGCTAGCCGGTTAATGGCTACGCATGAACTGACTATATATGTCAGTGAGTAAGACATTTTGTTTTGTTTGTAAAACTGTGGAGAAGGTTAAAACATCAGGATGCCTAGACAGTCAACTACTAAATGGTAGGTCGTTGCTTTCCTGACATACTGAGTAGATGCAATGTCGAAATTTGCTTTTTTTCTTAAAGGAAACCCCAAAGGCATGCAGACTATTTTGTTAATTTGCAAAATGCTTATTGCATCCTTCCCAATGAAGCCAGGTTTATCTTTTAGTGTAGAATCGTGTCTTCTTTAATTTTAGGCACTTGCTACGGATACGTTAGTACATGTTGACTACGAGGTATTTTTTTTCTTCGGGGTGTAAAAAAGATAAACAAAGTATTTTTTAGAGATAAGACCTAGACCTAACCCCTATCCTGAACTCTCTAACCCTCTTTTTTTTCATGAATGTAATAAACAAAAAATATGCGCTAAATTAGTATCTATTATTCTGAAAAAAAAAGAAATTCTGACTGGATTTGAACCCAGAAGCTATAATCGGCCAAAATTGAGTCCCATAAGCATGCACCTCGACGTGCATAGGAGCCACACAGACAGAAACAATTTCTATAGCTTATAGTTTTCAATTCCAAAGTCTGTTTCCGTATCCTCACGTACCCCGAAGAAAAATATACGTAGTACGTAATTTGCGTTATCCTTAGAAAGCAAGGTGACTCTTATGACTGAGTCTATGAACAGACTAAGAAAGCAATAACATTCATGAGGTAATAAGGTAGATGAGGTGATAAAACCATGTGATTAGTTCATAAATAAGGTATGATAAAGCCAAAGCAGTAGCCACCTTAGCCTCTAAGGCTTAGAAGGTAAATGTATGGCAACTGGAGCAATCGCCCTACCCAGGCCCCTGTCTGAGGAGGGGGTGATGATCCGGTGATCTTAATCTTTTTAGAGTTGTTTTTTTGTTAGGAGCTACTCGGACTAGACCTTAAGTTTAGTAACCAATGATAAAAATATATGATATATTGCACGCTAAATCACCATGAATAGGGTTATATAAATCAAACCATCTAACTGCATTTCTACTTAGGGTACCAGCCATAGATAATATTTTTGTTCACACCCTAACCCTATCCCTAATCCCGAAAAAAATTTTGAAAAAAAAATAAATTTTTGATGTTGTTGAGAGAATAGTTAAGGGAGCAATTCTGCCGCTATGCAACAATAAGTAAGGCTAAGTGCCCAAAAAAAAATATGCGCTATTTCGATTTAAATCGTAGCTACATGCTTTATTCATATTTAATAAGACTTTAAACTTTAATTGTGCAAACTTATAAGATATTTTACTAAATTCCGAAAGTAATAGAATAATTTAAATAAGATAAGAAACATTAGCTGTTTAATACTTAATATAGTTAAATTTATTATAGCTTATAGTATTCGGCCACAGTTGAATTACTGTGTGACAACCAAGTATTTCAAATGTTAATAAAGTAGTCATACGCAAAAGTTTATCTGTGCTCTGACTTTAAAGACTTTATTTTGTCCAATGTCTTCTACAATACAACATTGAAGTGGGCATTGTTTTGTATTAGAAATGGTTTTTGCATATGGTTACATTATTCATTATAATGATGCAGACAGTTAAATGACATTGATCATTTATTCTTTTATAAGATTTTTTTAAAGCTTTGGTTGATACTTGTTATTCTTCATTCTTTCTTCTTTGTGTTAAAGTTACATTTCTGTTCTTCAACAGTTTCTTATTCTTGCTTTGAGTCTTTGACTTTTCAATAAGTTTTGGAAATGCTCAAGCTTCAGGTCCACTACCATTATACTCTCAGTTCTTCAAAGCCCCATATAAACAAGTCATCAGCAAAAAATATCTGTACAACAATGAATATATCCATTCATTGTGTTTCGTGTTCAATCTGTTTGATTTCATCTAATTTTCATAGATCTTCTATCTAGAATGTAAGAATTCTCTGAAAGCTAAATTCTGGAGAACTCTCTGCATAGGTGTGTTACTGCTTTTTCTTATAATTTGTAGACCATTTGAACACAATACGTATATCCATTCTGGTTATTACAATAAAGATGTTGTAGTCCAGAAACGCCAAAAATCTAATAAGAAAAGTTTCAGAGTCTCTGTAGCTAAGTTTTTTTTTACTCTTGAAAAGTAGCTGTAATGAATATAAATTTTGAAAATCAATAAAAGTAAAAAGTTATTTATAATTCTTTTAATACTTTAAGAGAAAAAATCCGAAGTCTGTTTGACTAGACTTTTTAATCCAGAAATAAGTCCTTTTAATTTTACTTTAAATAATGATGGGATATATGTCTTTGAGCATCACTGGGATTAGTTTCATCAACCACTTACCTCAGGTGGCAATAAAATTTATATTTGTGCTAGAATTCATTGGTTTTCTCAAGTGTAAAGCTCACAACTTACAAGTGCATTCAAACAAGTCTCCTTTTGACAATAACAACAAAAGAGAACTAAAAAGTATAAGCTACTCACGACAGGTCAGATAGTATCTAAATACTTTATGCGCAAATGGTACTGCACATAAAACTTGCATCATTTCCTCTGTTCTGTGCATAAATAAAAGGTATGACAAAGCTCAATCGTTATCCTCTACTTTTTTTTCCATTTCTCCTAGCTTGGCAACTTAGCTTGACCACTGAACATTTTCCACACACTGCTTGACAACTAGCTCTGAACACCTTTACATATCCTGCTTACTCTCCTTAACATCAATATTTGCCACCATTAGCACTGATCAGACACATAATTCATCAAGATATCTTCTTGAAATAACCAATGTGACAATTGTCACATGATGGAAATAGAATAAAATTACCTTCAGATGACATGGCTTTTTGAAGCTGAACGATTTATTATTTTTGATTAGGGTAGACTGAGAGTTGAATGTGGAAAAGTTTTTTTTCAATCTTACCTCTTTAATATTCTTAAATTCACCCTTTTATTCATATTTGACCAAGTCTTACGTATAATGAGGTAACTATAAACATATGTACACTAGTTCAGCTTGACCACACCAAGCAATAATAATAAACTATTATGGATGTAAACTATAGAATATTTTTTCTTTTAAACTTTATTTCCTAATGAACTTGTACAAGACAGTGGCAGAGATGACCCTGTAGATGATGCTTTGGATACGGCAGATGACTTCGAAGCTCCAGCCAAACACCAAGGTCAGTAAAATTCAAGTCGCCTCTTTAAGATCAGATACAGTTATTGAAGCTATGTCCTAATATGATAGAAAGTAAGTAAGTGATGCTATTTGTATATACATTTTTAACTCACTACATATAAAAGTTCCCTAGCCCTAAAGGGCCATCATGGGGCAGATGGAAGGTAAATCATCAGGTTCTGTAACCTCTGCATATGAAAGATTGTGTTAGTACAGCTGCCCAGCCCTCTACTTCCCCTAACTTAAAGTCAGTGTACCCATTTATGCTGGGTGGACTTGTGGGACTAACCTTGAAACACATTTCACTTGGAAAATTCCCATGGTTCTCACCGAAGATCTGTAACCTGAGGACTCAAGGTCATCAGGTCGAGTATCTACACCACTGGTGATCCGCCCCACCTGACTACAGAATTATATAAACACTTATGCAGCCGCCCAGGCCTCAATGGTATGCAGGGAAAATTGTCGATTAACTAAATTCAGATATAAAGAATATTATATTTTAATATAATTAAGGGCATAATTTGTTTAATTTGAAAACCGTATTTTTTCAAGAATGCAAGTACTATGTAACTACCAAAATTAAAGTTTAAAGAGATACAAAAAAAAGAAGATTAATTGTAGTATTATTTGTTAAAAATAACCTGTAAAAACAGAACAAATTTTCAGATTTATAAAAAATACAACATCTCATATGACAAATCATATTAATAGAAATAGTTACCTCCCTAAGACATTATATCTTATAAAATGTTGGGATAAAAATGTTCATATTATACAAGATTTAATAAAATTAAATGTTGTTTGTTTGAAGTTTAATATATACGCCAAAAAACTGTTTACCTCGAATTAAGTTAAGAAATATTTTAGAAAAGAATTAAGTAATTAGCAGAGTCTTTAGGACTAGTAATTAAGTATCTTTGGAAGACACCAGCAATGAAATTTGATTCTGTCACCATAAATTAAGAATTCATTAGTTAGAGTTTATTTCCAGTCATATAAATATATGGCAATGTAAAGTATTTACTTGGTCTGGGTGTAAATAGAGGACACTACATCTATTTTGGGGATGGTCACTAGTTGTCCTCCTAGCTAGGTTAAGAAAACCTAATTTTAAGGGATGCCATGGTCAATGAAGTGTTGTAGAGACCCTAAATCATTCTCACTGGTGCATATCAGAAGTGTTAAAAGCACAACACCATTTACGTTGTTGGTCACCTAGAAAGCACTTGTCACAGCCTGTCGTTTATGGCAAATGTGGCAAGCACATTAGACCCTGCCTCTGTCAGTTATGGCTGGGAAAACCCTGCCTTGCTATTCTGGCTGGTTGGCAGGAAAACACATTATTAGCAATTGTGTGAGCTTTACCTGGAAGCTTTGTAGAAAATTATATAAGCCTCATAAAATATTTTTTTATGAACACAAACTACACAAATTACACAAATTTGAATTTTAACAAAAAAAAAAGTCTAACTTTGTCTGTGCCCTTTGGACAATTCTTAATGAACCATTTTGCATATCAATTAATAATAAGGCTTTTACTTTTCAAATTTGTTCATAACATCTTTAGCAAGCAAGAGAAAAGTTTAATTGAAAAGTTGTCAACTTTTCTCAAGTGTGTGTGAAGGATGATAAGACATCTCATCTCTTAGTGCAGTAATGCTTTAAATCTACACATTACTTTATAGATAAAATAAGTACATTTAAACAATACAGGATGTTCTTTTTCAATAACTAAAATAATTAAAATTTTGATGTTAAACGTTTTGGAAAAATAGTGAATTTTGTAGTTTGTTGTAAAAAAATTAATTACAGATCATTTACTTTTTGATAAACAGAATCTACTTATGGATGCTCTAAAAATTAAGTAAAGTCTTCTAATACTAGTAATGCATTATTCTTGCAAACCAGTGAAACTCAAAAGTAAGTAAATTGCATTAGATTGTGGACTAAGATTACATCCGTGTATAAAACAATTATTAAATAGCCAAATCTCATTTTGAAGACTCGTGAATTGGACCTTTTTATTTTGAATCATATTTTTCAACAAAAAACAACAACAAAAACTTTCGTTCAAAATGGTCGTACCCACTACATGTATATATATATATTCATTGTCAAAACATAAATAATTGTTCCATGTGAGTAAACTTGTGTTTCTTTAATGGTATATTTTATTAACATTTTAATATTATAAGGCTAACAACAGTATATGTCAGCCTGACAGATTTTAATATTACAAGAGTATTTGATCGCAACATGGGGATTTCCATAGCATCCTATCTATTACTAGTCTTTATTTAATCAGTTTAAATTTTTACATCGAAAACATTCAACAGCAATTGTTCTGCAATTAAATTCAGTATTGGAGGTAATTTGTTTATCTGTCTAAATTATTAATAAGCAATAATTGCTTTATTAAATTGTAGCCTATTTTTAGAAGGCTCTCTCATGAATTTTTGTTTTAAATTATGTAGGCTTACTATTTACACTCTGTCACGGTATATGTGAGTTAGGAATGAAATCCACCTAGTCTTTCTTCTCACCTTCCCCCCTTCCTCTGTTGCGTCATCAACCCAGGGAAAGGCATCAAAAGGAAATAGACAAAGGGACTGGTAAGCCAGAGAACAGATGTTTAGTCTTGCGGTAAAAACCCTTCTAGCAATGGCGTAACGACCAGAGAAAATCAGGGGAACTTACCCACTTAGTAGATCAGCCGACATCATCGTAGGAAAGAACAAAGCTAGACAGGGAAGGGAAATAGCTCAGCAGGTAAAGGTGAAAGAGGGGTGTGAACTCTTATTTCTCATCACACCCTTGCTTGCTGGTTACTGACCCACCCAAAGGGCAGGCATTAAGCATGGGAATAACACCATGCATGTTACTGGAGTCTGATCTTGGAGTTGGATCTGAGTGGGAGCACTCTGTGAGGTAGAGATAATGGACTCATCCCTTGAGTAATTAATGGGTCCAGCGCTAATGGCAATGAGGCCTCAGATTGATTTTGTGGAACGAATCCTCTGCATTAAATAGACTTTACAATAATCTAGATTAAAGTAAAAACTGTGTTAAGTCAAATTGTTTTCTTAAATATTTAATTGTTGTTTTGTTTTTTTAAATTACCTTGTCTTTTTTTTATATTTTCAGTCGCATGGATGAAATGTTTCTTGGTTCGTCACTGTTATTAAATGGTGAAAAAATGAAGAAAAAGGCTGTTAAGGTGTGGATTAAATTTAATGATTTGATTTTGTCCATTGTAGGTTTACATACAGTGAAATCTAGGAATGTGCATATTTTTACTCAAAACTTGCACAGGCTAAAACGTTTATTACCGTATATACTTGCATATAAGTCTACATCGCATATAAGCCGACCCCCTAAAACTCCTTTTAACAGGCCAGTTTTGGCAAAAACCCACATATAAGCGACCATAGAATTGTCTAATTTTACTCCATATTTTTGGTTCATAGAAATTTGTTTCTGTAAAGATGTACGATGCTAACTTTTATGTTACATACCAGTTTGTTTATATTTTGGAATGACACAACAAAAAAAAAACGTGTTCTGCTCGTTTAACATTGTTTGCTATAATAATATCTGAACCTTTGCAGTGACGCCAGTGTGATAGGTAGATTATGTGATTAAAGGGGATTCCTTTACGACTGCCTTCATTTGAATATGTTATTTCTAAGAAATCGGACTTAAACCGATGACGTCGGCTTGACCACTAGCTCTAGCTTGGTTATGGCTCGTAAATGATGCACACACAACCACGCGGTCATGTCACTCTCAATTTATTCTATGCATTTGCGTACAAAGTATGTCTAAATAATAGATATAGTAACACACAGTGTGCCTAGACAGAAATCTATGTTTGATTACACTTCATGAGATTATTGTAGTACATGTATTAGTTAGTAAGCCATAGATATAGGAAACATTTTCAATTTTTGTGTGCATTTTTCTTCATTTTATTTTATTTTTGACTTCAAAAATGAATTCTCCATGGTAATATTCATACTCAGTACAATTATCAGCTATGCATACATTACATTCTTTGAAGTGACACCTTTGCAAATATATATATAAATATATATATATATATCTATACTAGATATTAAGCCCGGCCTTGCCCGGGAAATCTAGGTGTAATGTTAAACCCCTTCCTAATCAATTTAATTAATTTAATTAGGTGCTGATTTATGCCACCTTTCCTAATGTGCAGAAATGACCTACATTTCATACGCCAAAGATGTGGCTGCCATAACCAACAAACAACTATCAAAAGTAATCCATCGAGGGTGGAACAATAACCTCCAGTACACAATGTTAACAAAACCATAATAACTGAGACATCATTATTAAATGCTAGCCGTTTTACGTGAAATCAAGTGCAGAATTATTATTTCTTTATTTGACGTCACAGAGGATTTTTATTTATAGCATTTTGCCCTGAATTATATTTATAGTTAAAATCAAAACAAAGCATAAAAAAAATGCACTGAAAAGTAAAAAATAAGTGAAGGTACGATACAGCACTCACGGGAAATGACGTCACAGAGGATTTTTTTTATTTATAGCGACGGCGCCCCCATTCTGCAAAAAGTACCATCGGGACGTTATAGGTTATTTACTAACGCTATTGGCTAGTGACCTAGTCTGATAAAAATGCTATATGTTGTAATAAAACTACTAAAATAATTGGAATGATATTATATATTATTATTATTATTTAATATTTAGGACTTTTACATTTCATAATAAAAAACCACAGAAACTATTTAAAACTGTAGATTTTTAAAAAAAGTAAGTATCGAATCGAATATTCCATTTTGAATTATGTTTTCATGACTCGCTGGTCACATGATTACTTTATCAAATACTATTGTTTTATTTATTTATTTCTGGAGGTCGTTTATTTATAGAACGTGATTTCCCCACACACGCTTTCACACAGATCCTGGAAGCTTAGCTGTTTTATAAGTTAGATATATATTAGTGACTCTGAATCACACAAATCAAAATAAAGAGTCATATATAGTTGATGAAAATGTGTGGCTGGAAAAATTGGAGATTAGTGTCCATTTTGTTTTATGCACATGCGGGCAGACCCTCTGATTTCAGTATTGTATTTTATAGTTCTAAACTTTAGTTTATAAACGAGGATATACTGTATTCTCAATTTCACCTTTTTATAGCATCAGTGTTTTATATTGACTTATTTTTTGTCATATTACATGGTCTTAGATTAGATTACCTTACTTGTCAGAATAGGATAATAGTCAGATCAGCAACTAAGGGTTGTCAGTAAACCTGGTTGCTTATGTTAGCCATATGGCGCTGTTCAGTTTTTCCTACTACCTAGGCATTGGGTTTCAGTTTTAAATATGTGTTTTTCTCTTTGTTAACAAAATGGACTTTGAAGCTTTAGAATCAAGCTCTTCTAGTAATCATAAAACATGTATTAATATATTTCTTATACTATATATTTGTACACATTGCTTTTGTCCTCACTGCATCATGTGGTATCATTATAATGTATTTTATTCCTATTCAGATGGACGAAGGTGATTACATAGATGTTGTTCTAGAGAAAGTAGAGGGTCAGTATAAAGTAAAAAGAGTGAAACTTTTAAAAATATTGCCAGAGAAGACTGCAAATGACAAGTTCATTGTTAAAGTTCGAGTCTGGAGGACACCATTTTTGTTGGATCAGTCAGTTGCTGAAAAAAGAAAAACCATATGAAATTGTTCTTATGTAATAAATGAAATTATATATTTATTTTGTGTACAATTGACTTGTTTTTGCATCATGTTTTGTCATTAAGATAATAAAATGGGGTATTTAACATTTCCCCAGAGCTACAAACGCATTAAAATAAACAATGTAACAATTTTTCTTACCTGCTCAGAATCGAAATGAAAGTTTTTTTTCGCATCGTGCGCATTTAATTTTGAATTTCATAATATACTAAATAGTACCGTACAAGTTATGCTTATGTGGAAGTATCATCAGGTGGAGAGGGCTTAGCCATTGCTTTTGAAGTAAGCCATCACTCATGTTGAAACTCAAGACATCTGGTCACTAGGGTGATAACAAAAAAAATATTTTTATGAAACCACTTGCAATCGAGGAACTTTTATGTGTAATTTAAGAATACAAATTGCATTTTTGATTTTTTTAAAAAAAGTTCCCCTCCTCCCCTTTTTCGCGGAAGAAAAAGTGGAAAAATATTTCTTCTTTTCAAAAAGTTTATTATCATTTTTTTTAGCTTAACTCTCAAAAGAGTAATAATAACTAATCAACCTTTATTAACAATAAGATATAAAGATCAGTTAGTAATATGTACAGAATGTACAAGAAATGCTGGTGGCCATTTTTTCCTATGAACTCAGATCCAAAAATTGAAATTTTCGATTTGCAGGAAGTTCCTCCATCAGTTTCTAGCACGTTCAGCAATTTGGTTAGATCTGGGAATGTACACTTAATGACTTTTCGACCGACCAATGGGTCTTCTAAACACTTAATGCCTTCTTGCATTTATCCTGATGAGTGAGGTAAACAGTTCATTGAAGGACGCTTCATTATAGTGTTGAGAATGTGAACCAAGCATTTGCCCATTCTGAAAGCAGATGAAGTTGCAGGCAGGGAGGAGGATGCGTTGCGCCACTCTGTTATCAGAAAAAATGATTTATAACAGTATATATCGACGTTGAGTTCCATCTTGCCTGGTGTAAATTTGGTAGTTTCTTCCAGTTGATGCGAGGAACAACGTGAAGCTGTTTTGTAATGGATTGATATGCCTGACATAATTAATGTAAGAACTTGAAACCATCTCATCCAGGGTTCTCGTCTGTGCTAACATCATCTGTCACAACGAGGCGTGGTAATCAGCCTGAAGATTGGACATAGTTTTGTGTTAATTGGTCAATGAAGAATAAGTTGGTTTGGTTTGCTCGTTGGCTCTGGATTGTAAAAAATCATGACATGTTTCAAAAAAGAATTCGAGTATGGTGCTGACACCCAATATATTGTGGCTTCTGAAAGCCCTTGCTCAAGACATCATCCTGTAAGGAGCTTTACAATCCCATGCAAACGACCAGTATTACTATGCGGTCGTGTCGATATTATCATGCCAATATTTTTCCAAGCATCATATTCATCAAGTAGCCGATGTAGTTCCTTGTGAATGGCCGCGGCAGAATCCACTCTCACATTTAATAATACCAAGTTTGATTTCTTTGGTTGTCATATTTTTCATGCAGAACTACATGACCACCTCTTCCCCTTGAACTCTTTTACCATCAAACTAGGAGACAATAGAGTTCTTTGCTTTGAAGTTTTTGAACAATTTGGTTTTCATTTACGTCCTACAGAGATTACTCGTTTCCAGACACCCGCCTGACTTGGACCCTGGCACATCACGGCATTCTATTCTGTAGCAATGGTTGCAAGAACATCATATGCTTTAGCAGGTAGAAATGTTGTTTGCAGTACTAGCAAACCCGGTGTTGTAGTGCTTGCTCTTTGGTATTTCGGGTTTGCATTCAGGAGAAGACACGTGGAAGAATAGGTTGGCAAGTCGGGGTGAAGAAGTTTAGTAGGTTTCAAAATCCAGAAGATTCTGAGACATAATTTGTAATGTTTGTATAGGTTGCGATTGAGAGAAGAGCTGGCTTGTGATTAGGTTTTTGATATCGGATTCGTTTTCTTGGGTGGATTGATTCCAAAGGGGCTTGTTTGACCATTGAATAACCAATCTTTCCTCCACTCTTAACTTGCCTCTGGTAGAGTTCTTTATCCTCCGTGCTTTTCCACTCTCAAATTAACGTTGGTGACATCAAATAACTGAGAAAGTGTTGTAGTAAATTTATCAGACCAGATTCTTTTTTGTTTTTGTCATATAAATCAATCAGGCAATTGAGTTTCTTTCTGATGAGTGCGCTGAATAATAGTGGAAAGTCTAGAATTTTCCCTCCAAAGCAATTCTATATCCGTAATCATAATTTTGATTCTGATCCAGTCGCCGTTTCTGGCTATTGAACAGAAAAGTGAAGTTTCCAAGAATTTGACGGTTTGTAGGCATCCGTGTGAGATTGTTTAGCCTTTCAACAGATGGAATTCTTGGATCCCTCTTCTGTTTAGAAGATGATGGTAGATTCTTCCTCCAAATACAACTGTTTGACTGAACACTGTTGCTGGAATTTCTATTAGACATTTTATTGTGGTTTAAAAGTAATTAAATGTTTTGCACTTTTCTTCCACTCTGTAAGTGTAAGGGATGGCACGAGGTCTTCTTTATTATTTTATTTATTTCTTTACTTTCTGATATTTTAAACTCTTTTTACAACACACTATGCATCTCACAATTACATCCAATAAAATGCGACAAGTCAATTGATTTGAGTATGAACAATCACTATCACTTTATTTACTCTAATTTGTTGATAAAATTTAAATCACCACTATACGTTAACAGCTTCACAAATACATTACCAATTATCAACTCCTGGAAAACAATCACACACTCACGTCATTTCTCCCCTTATTATTCCCTTCCTTAAACTTAACGAAACCTACACTAAAACTCCCCTCTTTCTGTCATGAAATGTATATATCCGCGTCCCTACAACTGACCAACACTGTCCCTCTCGCCTCGCATTGGTCTTCCCACCTGTCCAATTACGTAACATCTAACTCTACACGCTGCTGCTATTAATCATCAGTCCTGACCTATTTTCATTGTCTGTACTATTCGTTTGTCAATGTTATTTATCTATCTATCTATCTATCTATCTATCTATCTATCTATCTATCTATCTATCTATCTATCTATCTATCTATCTATCTATCTATCTATCTATCTATCTATCTATCATCAGTCTATCACTCATTCTATCTGTCTATCTGTCTAACAATATGTCTTTCTATCTATCCATGTCTATCTACTTTCACTATCCTGACAGTAAGACTTGCAATCTTGCACTGAAAACGAGATAGTTTATCCAAAATATTCAAAAATATTCCACAATGTTCTAAAATATTCCAGAATATATATTATATATTTGCACCTGAAACAGAAAATAAAGAAGTTATAAATCAATAATGAAATAGTTATAT
Source organism: Bulinus truncatus (assembly GCA_021962125.1). Classification (NCBI taxonomy): domain Eukaryota; kingdom Metazoa; phylum Mollusca; class Gastropoda; family Planorbidae; genus Bulinus; species Bulinus truncatus. Next base: position 2,401,377 of record JAGDYQ010000125.1, read on the forward strand.
ATTGTGAACTCACCCTAAGCTAGGGCGAGTTCAAACTGCGCGATATGTGAACGAAAAATTAAAAATAGGGGGAACTTTTTTCAATTTAAAAAAAATTAATGTTATACTGTCATCTACATATAATTGTTCCTCGAATGTGAGGGGTTTCAGTTTCGTTACGAAAAATAATGTGGAAAATAGTTATCACCCTACACACTCAATATCTTTGCAAATAGTAAAATTTAAAGCGCTCATGAGAGAGAAAATATAGTTCCTTTATATCCCTCTAAAGTGAAAAGGCGCTGCTACACAGATTTTGCCAGGGGATGGATGGTCGTGTAGTATTCTCGACTGTCGACCTGATGATCCCTGGTTCGTTATCCGGTGAGGACAGGGCCGGCCTTAGCACTGGGCATACTGGGCATTTGCCCAGGGCCGCCAAATTCAAAGGGGCCGCCAATTTTGTAAAAATTATTGAAAAAATCAAAAGATCACAAATTATTTACAATGTTTTAAAAATTTAAAAACACGATTTTATTTATTTTCGTTCAATAGCTTGCGCAAACTAACGATTACAATAATATCATTGTTATTAAACCTTTTGGAAGTCCTCTTTTCACAAGCTAATGTTTTTAATAAGCACAACAACCAAATAACGTGAAATTTGGTACACGTACACAAAATTACATGAGGAATGTTCTTAAACAGGTTTCGTTCCATCTTAATGGGTACTTTGATTGTAATTAATTATTTTGATACCCCGATTTCAGATTTTACGAGCTTCTCTCCCACATAGCTAACTTACTATAAATATGATCGGTGGGGAACCAAATATCACATTACTTACTACATTATTACATTCCATTCCTTCATCCATAGGAATTGTTATCTTTTGCTACAGTCATGCCTAAGAGAGAGGGAGGGAGGGAGAAAGAGGGAGGGAGGGATGGAAAGAGGAGGAGGAGGGAAGGAGGAAGGGAGAGAGAGAGGGAGGGGAGAGAGGAACTGCAAAAATGTTGTGTATCACATTGCTTTAAGATAAATGTTTTTACCTTTATTGCATGCAAATAAATCCTTTTTTACGCGTCTTATTTTAAATCTTAATTAAACGTCAAATTACTTCTTAAATAAACAGCCGGATACTTGCCACTAGTTTTGAAATATGCCACAACAACTCTCAATAATGTGATTACTGTAAAATGTAAATTAATTATAATTTCTTTCAAATATTAACTTAAGAAATAAATCAAATAAATCATGAAAATGAAAATGATACATATAAACTAAAATGAATTACAAAGTTAAAAAAGTTAAACAAAGTTAAAATTTTAGGGGGGGGGGGCAGACTGGAAATTCAAGGGGGGGCGCCGCCACCCTTAAAAGTTTTAGGGGGGGCCGCTGCCCCTCTGCTCCGCCGCCAGTGGCTAAATCCTCTGTAGTTGCTAAATATTTTTTGGTATTGATCAGCTTAAATTTATGTTTTATTTTCTGCATCAGTTCAAAGATGGCAAATCATTAAAAAACATGTGAAAAATCTTACAGTGAAACCATTGTCCGACACTAGATGGGATTGTAAAGTGAGCAGTGTAAAAGCCATTCAAATTGGTGATATATATGACGCATTGGTTGAGGTCTCAGAAAAGCTAATGATCCAAAATGCAGAACAGAAGCTAATTCTCTAGCAAAAGAATTAAAAAACTTCACGTTCCTTGTAACATTGTCAGTTTGGTATGAAATGCTAAATAAAATTAATTTGCTAAGTAAGACGATGCGGCGTGATAACATAGAATTGGATTTAAATTTTGAGCTACTACAAAAGTTGCGTGAGTTTCTTATTTCGTTTAAAGAAAATGGCTTCCAGGCATCGGAAATTGCAGCAAAGTCATTAGCAGAAGAGCTGGAAATGAGTGATGACGAATTGGGTTTTTCAGCAATTGTTACTTCTTTGAGACGAAAAAGAGTTAAAAAACAGTTTTTATTTGAATCTGCTGAAGATTAATCAGTGCAAGATCTCAGAGAAAACTATCGGATAGGTTTCTTCAACGTGTTGATGGATCAAGCTATAATGTCTTTTAATGAACGATTTGAACATTTAACACAATTTAATAATAATTTTGGATTCCTCTTTAAAATTTCAGACTTGAAAAATCGTGACGACGCAATGCTAAAAAAACAATGCAAAAACTTACATGAAGTATTCTCTGATGTTAGCAATTCTGCCTCTGCGCATTTACCAATCACGGAAATCGATAGTGACATCGAGGAACTCAATTTATTTACTGAACTAAAAACGTTAACTTTTGTCATACCTAAAGGTACATCTCCACTTGACGTGTTAAAGTATTTTAATGCACACCGATTAAATGAGGTCTTTCCAAATGTTACAAACGCTTTACGCATTTTGTTAACAATACCTGTTACTGTTGCATCAGCAGGACGCAGTTTTTCAAAATTAAAGTTAATTAAAACTTATTTGCGCTCCACAATGACGCAAGATAGGCTGGTAGACATTGCCCTAATTTCCATTGAGAATGATATGGCATCATCGTTGGATTATGCAAGTTTAATTGACGAATTTGCAAGCATAAAGTGTAGAAAAATTGTCCTGTAAATAAACATAACTATTAAATTTCATAATTCTGAACACAATATTCTTTCGTCTATTAATTAATTATTAATAATTAAAAAATCGTTTACTAGTGTCACTATCTAGTCCAACTTTGCTGTTCATGATTACTATATAAAATTAATATGTAGAGGGGCCGCCATGTTACTTTTGCCTAGGGCCGCCAAATATCTAAGGCCGGCTCTGGGTGAGGACCAATGGTCACGCTATATCTCCCGTGGCGCCTCCATGGTCATATCACCATCGGTTATTATAAAAAAAAGGGCCATAGGGGCAAATGAAGTGTAGAATTCATCTGTTTCTATAACCTCGGCATATGAAGGGATTGTGTGGTTAGCACAACGCCCAGCCGCCTTTACTTCCCCAACTTAAAGTCAGATACCCATTTAAAGCTGGGTAGACTTGTGGGACGACTTTGAAACTAATTTCACCTGGAAAAATTCCCATGGTTCTCACCGAGGATCGAACCCTGGACTCTCAGGTTGACAGTCGAGTATCTACACCACTCGGCCATCCGTTATGGTGGTGATGAAAAAAGGGCACTGCAAAACCCGTCTAATTAGTGGTTTATGGGATCTAAGAGATTTCATCTCATCCTTACACACACACACAGAATTTATCAGATTTTTCGAATGTACTTATACAATTAGAAGTTGTTTGAAAGTTATGATGGGCTAGTTACGGTCATTATTCAATTAATTGTCCAAAGATAAAATATTATTCCACTTTAGTCGTAAAAAAAATAAACACATTTTTTAAATTGATTTCAAGACAACGTAGCGAGGTGGGCCTTGGGAAATAAAATAAGTGGCGAACGGCAATGTCAAGGTCGCATCCTATAAATACAACATGTGGGGTAGGGTGGCCCAAAATCATGGTAAAAAATAAAGTTTCTCACATCTAACGGGGCACCCTCTTGTACCATTTGTCTTACTTGGTAACTGACAACAATTTAAGCTTCCTACTGCTATTGGAAGGGGATGCTCAAGAGTCACAAAGTTTTGCTATATTAATAAAAAAAACGCGATTTCCGTGGCGAGCTTTAAAGGGGTCCGTGGGCAAATCAATGAAATTAGGGATTTTCTCGTAAAATTATTGCTCTGTTTGGTTGATTGGTCAGCTTTTAGCTAAAAAAAAATACAAGCAATGCCAATGTTTCAGGTACAGACAACAATGTGCAGATTGAATACTCCGCTAGTATTTGCTTATGCTACGTCTGAAATATGAACTAGACTGCATACTACATGTCCTTGTGTAGTGAGTTTTTGAGTCATGTCATCTTGGCAATGTTTCTTACTTGCTAGCTCTGGCGTCACTGTTAAAACATCTGCAAGTGCGACAGCGCGTGTATTGTTGATAAATAGTCTGGTTGATCATGCTGTAATTTTATTTTTAACAAACTTTGGAGGGGCGAAAATGCGCCATAGGTACTGTGAGATTACAATGTCGGTCATGTTTAGAGAGAGTTTGTATTTTTAGGTGACACATACCTGGGAAAAAGATGACCTGGTTAGGCTGGAATTAAAAGCAAGGCTTAGCGCCCTTGTGTTTTCAAGAGATAAATGTTGTGTGATAAGCTAATTATCTACTGTCTGGTATCGTATACATGGCGCCAAACTTCTACATGGGCTTGATTAGTGTTACAAAGAATCAGTGTCCCAAAGTTTCTAGGTTGAGCATTGTATTTACAAGAATATAGGTCAAACATTGTATTTTCAAGAATATTTATCATTGGGTCAGGGATGAGAGTTTAATTAATTAGTTTGTCATTAAATTACAAAGGTTCAGGGTTACTGCTGTTTTGACTGAAATAACAGAATATCCCCAATGAGGGACGGACCAATCAGAGACAACAACATAGGTGAGAAGACGCAGTAATTAGGGTCTTACAAAAGAAGTTAGCAGATCTTTTGATAGGTATAGAGATTGGAAGAGAGAAAGAGAGGGGAGGAGGAGAACAGAGTGGTACAGACATACAGTTCGACAAAAATAGGCAGCCCACGGGATAGAGTAGTGATATTTCAGTGAATATGTATCTTGGAGTGTATAGTTTCATGCTACTTATATTTTGAAATTATATTTTGTGTAATCGTCACATAAAGTACATGAATAGGACTTGGCAGTTTAAAATCATTTACTTGTGTAGTCTGTGAATAAGTACACGCTGAGATAAAGTGTAAATCGCTACCTGAGAAGTGAAGACAGACACTTATCATCACAATAACGCAAAATGTATAACTAATAATACGAATAGTTATGACACCTAGTAGCATGGATACATTTCTGAAGAGGAAAACTGACCAGAACCTGGAAGATTCTGATGATCAAGCAAAGACGAACGAAAAAGAAAACGGCCCAAGTATAATCCAGAATATATACCATTCGGCTTCACCGCAGGAGGGGAATGTTGCTATCCAACCTCTTTGTGTCGTGTGCTTGAAAACATAATCGAACGATGCGATGAAGCCTGCAAAATTGAGGCACCATTTGACCACAATGCATTCGGAACTTGCCAGTAAACCAAAGGAATACTATGAATACTACTGACTCGCTGCTGTCAGACAAAGCCATCAATGTCCTGCTACCATTTTCTACGACCTACTTGTGTGAAACTGCATTCTCTGCTGTTACTGCGATGAAGACCAAGTACAGGTCCAGACTGGACATTGAACATGAAATACGCATATGTTTATCACGCATGCCACCATGTTTGGACAAACTTTATAGTGCAAAACAGACACAGCCTTCCCACTGAACAGAAAACTGTGTAACGGACATAGCAGTAGAATAAATATTCGGTGAGTGTTTCATTATTTGGATGGATAGGTATTTTCGTATATAAAATGACTTTTACATGATGTGCGCGTAACTTAGGCTAGACATACCGTTTATCAGAATTTAAGTAGACTGCGTCCGTAAACTTAATAAGACGTATTAGGGTCCAACCTGAGGTACGAAAAGTTAAGGCCAGGGCGCCTTGGGCTCTGGGGGTCCGCCACCCGAGCTTTGTATGTATGTGGGGTCCGCAGGGTAAAAAAGGTTGAAAACCTCTGTCATAGCTGACAGAACTCGGTCTAGTTGGGTTTTACAACCTATCATAGTTAGTCAAAAAATGAAAACATGACCTGTAACACAGGGTGCCACCATGCAGAGCCTATACCTAAAGCCTAGACCCCTCAGCCGGCGCCGCGCGCCGGCTACGCCGCCGAATTTTCGTCAGCCGTAAATCCGCCGAAAAATATGCGGCGCGCCTCATTAGCCGCCGTATTTCGTTCGCCGTTATATTAACTGTCGCATTACTTAATCTTGTTGCACATGACCTTGCTGACCATATCAGCTCTGTCTTGAAAAGCTTTTCTGTTGATCACAAAATACTAGCTGCCATGATGGTGCTGCAATTATGATAAAGACTTCAAAGCTTTTAAAGGTTGACTCTTATCAGCACTTTACAGCACACGTATTGCACCTTAATACTACCGACAGCATCAATAAAAATGAAGAATTTCAAGATCGCAATTATAGAAGACGATGCAGCATTCACAGAGGATAAAGAAATGATAAAGACCCTGAAAGAAGTTATGTCTTCAGTGTGTATATTGCTTCTTGTAGATGATCAGCTTAGTGCATCAATAATGGATGCCTCTGAGAGCAGCACTAACGCCATCAATGACAGTCATAGACACAATGATAAGTCAGTGAAGGCATCATGTCCAACGCGTTGGAATTCAACATTGATGATGATTCAGTCTATACCTGACTTGAAAAGATGATGATGATGACAAAATACGAATGATCAAGCTGTCAGCTCTCAACCGGCTTGACCATCGATTTCCTGTAAATGATCACATTAGCTGCTTGATCCAAATTTCAAATCATTGATTTCACGGTCAGAAGCAACCACAATTCTGGAGAACGCAATACAGTCAGCAATGGTCCGTGGATTCATCATGTCTAAAGCTGATGTATCGCATTCGCAACTAGTTAGTGAACATGTTTCTGAAGAAACCCGATGTAAGCGATTGCGAATGGAGCTGATGAATGAGCTGAGAACTGAGCAGTCACCAGACGATTGTACTAATTAGGTATTCTGTGTTAATTTATGGCATTGAAACAGTTTTCGTTTTATTTCGCTCTCGACCAGTCAGTTTGAAGTAAAATATTTTAAAATACATATACTGTGCAATATAATAAAATGTTTTATAAACTGTTGTGTTTTAATTTTTTGAACATTTATTTCAGATGGCAGTGGAAATTGCAAACTATTTGACGGCGCCTGTTGTTCAGTTTCATGATGTCCTTGCTTTCTGGCGTAACAGTGCTGCATCTTACTCGTATCCACAACTTACTCAACTGGCTCGTCTTCGCTTATCATCAGCATCGTATGTACCAGTGGAGTGCATGTGTTCGGTTACTGGTTTGATAATGAACAGCAAACAATCAAGTCTAACAGCTGATAAACTACATCACGTTTGTTTTATTCATGACAATTATAAACTGATATTTTAAGTGCTTATTAAAGTATTGAGAGACAGAAACTGAATGAGTGGAATGTATTCCTGTACTGTATTAGTAGGACAGCATATACAACTGTTTATTTCTGTTGTTTTAAATAATAAAACTTTTCCCCAAGTATTGTAAAATTGTTTTATTGCTGAAGTTTTATCAATTCAATATTGCTTAGGCGTCAGCCGAATTTTAGCCAAATATTTCGTAATCTGCCAAAAATCAGCCGCAAATCAGCCGCAAATGTCAATTTACTCAATTTATGGTCAAATTCGGCTACGCCGGCTATCAGCCGACCATTTCCCCGGAACCTTGAACAACATCCGAAAATGAAACATACCATTTCCTACATAATTCTCTACTAATTTGTGGGTCGTGCAGTGATTGATTAGTCTTGTGAACTCACCTAGAAATTAACTCCACAAATATAATATTACCATAGTTTCAAATTCCTCCCTTTTGTTCAAAATGTTTATGGTTTGATTTCTCTTTTCGCCCCTCTCTGTAGTATCAAATAGTATCAATATGCAGCCGATGCAATGCATAAATTATTACATCAGAACTATCAAGTACTGCACTTGTGGTCATTAAATGTGATTCCCGTCTAGTCTAACAAAGACTTAAGAACTATTAAATCATCTTTGAAGAATGACATCAGTACTGCCCATCTATGTGTAGATGAAGAAAAGAAACTGTATATTTCTTGAACTATTATATAATGTTTTACTGCATCTAAACGTCATTCAAATGTTGCTCTACCAACAAGATTAAGGGAATGAACAATTGGAATATACCTAGCATATTTGTTAATCTTCATTATTATTTTTTGCATATTCCGTATTTGCCAAAAATACCTCACAATGATAGTGAGCTGATCAAAATGGGAATAGTCTGGAGTGGAAAATACAGATAAACTGAAGTACTATGTAGTTCTTAAATCATCCAAGATTGAGTCTTTTACTTTATGTGCCATAATTTGGATAAATTCATCACATATTGATACATGGTCCTTTATTCCCTTTATATATAGCTTGCTATAAAATGATAAAATTTTGCTATAAGTTAGAGTAATCAAAGGAAATGGGTATCGTGAGGAAAACCAAATGTTTAATTATCTTCCCTAAAAAGTAAACCTTGCTCTGCCATTGTTTTTATGACTGTTACAACTCATTCAAGAACATATTTCCAGTTCTGACGTTTATTATTTATCCAGATGCTCTGCTCGTTCCGGACTTGCGGCATTGTGCAAATAATTCTGCGGTATATATCAGTATTAAATGGGTACCTGACTTTAAGTTGGGGAAGTAAAGGCGGCTGGGCGATTGATCACTCGGACAATTTTTTGGGAACCCCCAAGAAAGTGGGCCCTAAGCTATAGCTTGTTTAGATTATAAGTAAAGCTTGCATTGTACGTGGCATCAGTAAAATACTTCATGTCACAACCCAATTTGAACAACTCGTGGTCTAGGGGTCACATTGCCGAGAGGTTCACCCAAGTCCCCGTAGGTTGGACAGACCCATTAACATTTGTATATATATGACATATACAATCAATAACTCTGTATAAATAATACAAATGATAACTTTAATACCACTTTATAACTGACTATAAGGAAAATATAGGATTTATGTGACGATTTCCATCACCCACAATAGTATTACATTCAATACATAGACCAAATTATAATAGATCCAGTTATTACATTGAAAATGTCAGGCCTGGGCCGTCCGGGTCTCAAATGCCTCCAGAACGACTAGATGTCAGGGCTGTTACGGTGCACTTCAGGCAGGGCCATTTCACGTCCGATACGACTTAAAGGTTACTTCCAGATCCAGGGCCTCCAGAACGATCAACCTATCACACACATCAACATCTTCAGGTAAATACACCGGTTATATCAAATATGGTGAATGCATAATAAACACACGCATCAAACATGTATGTAAATAAGCCGTTACATGGCATGGGCGAATGCAAAAAATAAACGTAACAAATCTATGCGTTGTTCGTCACCAGCGGCTGTTCACTAACAGAGCGCCACAAGTTTCGTTTTTATAACATGCGCACCAAGATGTGAACACATACTTTCAAACATACTCCCTTCACGTACTCTATATCTTGACACTTCAGTACTTAGTCGAGAAAACTATATGGACATTTAAACTGTATCTCGCGTTATGTTACGTGTTCTTCACTGAAACGTGTTTATCAAAGGTTCTCATTCATTTTAAGGGGGGGGGGAGGAGGAATCAAGTCTTGAGTGCATGAGAACCAAAACGAAATCAAATGACACCTAGTGCATTTAGGGAAATAAATAATTTAACATTAATAGTTTGTCTAAATATAGCACGATAGTACTCTATATGTAAACTTTACATTCAACATAGTCTGTGTATGTGAACGTAACCGTCAACATTACATTACATAGTTAGTTTCCACCCGTGTATCTTATCTTTAGAATTGAACTGACAGGTATAAATGTCTTCAGTAGTAAACAAGTTTGTCATAGACCTGGTCTGACCTGCTACTGTTACAACACTGTTTGAATTACCGGATACTTAGAGGAGGTACTTTAAGTAATTATTGCCCATGGCAAGTCTTCATTCGGACTATACAGCTCAGATTTCTACTAGAATGGAAGTATCGGCCATCGGATTACCTGTTTTGTTGCACAATCGATTGTTTTCATCTGCTTGTGAAAGATTTTCAAACAACGCACCGCGTGAAGCTCTCAGTGGTAATATTCGACTTGATCTTTTACAACGACAAAATAGGTCGGATTTATTACCAGGGCGAATCAAATGTGGAATGATGTCTAGTAGACAAGGCAAATACAGAAATACATGGACATTTGAAGAATTTGATAACAGGAACAAAGATGACCAATCATTGTCGAGTTTAAATCATTCTTGTCTTCACTTGAATGGAGAGATGAAGCACCTCCATAACAATAAATCTGTCATAGGTCGGACATGCTTTGATAGTTTAGATAACAGATATCAGAACAGACAGACTCGACATTCTACTGCTACAGGTAGGTGTCGACTATCGGATGGAGCTGTGCAGACATTCAAAACAGCTTATCGCCTGCCTTCGTCAACACCAGCGGACTTACTAACTAACAAACTATCTGACAATACCATTCAGCAGCAGGGAGTCTCAGTAATCGCTCAACACTACAGTAAGACAGTTGAAGAGACCTGCGCGAGACGTTGTCATGATAAAAAATCCGCGCAGAAAATATTGCCGTTACAGAAAGCGCCACCATTACAGAAAACATTTCCATTACAGAAAATACCGCCAAATGTTCCCATGCTCAAAAAAGAGGATTCCTTAGTAACTGTCAGATCTAACCAGCAGCGATGGAGTATTGAAGGTAAAACTGAAGTGATCCAGCGTCCAGGGGCGTTGACACTTCGTGTGTATCTACCCAGGGATGACGGTGCAGCACAAAATACTCTTACAGAATATTCATAGAAAATTTCTGATAAAAGTGAGTTTTTTTCATTTTTGGCATTAATCATATTGGAAACGTTATTTGGATTCAAAAGATTTAAGCTGTTTTCAGCATAATATATAAACTCTCTAAAAGTATCAAACACAAACTGACAAGAATAGAGACAGAAAGTCAGGCGTACAGGCAAATACATTAAATAAGTAAATGCATTTAGCAAAATTAATTTGGACCATTGACGGCTGGCTTCATGTACAGATTAGACTTTACGATCTACGTCTTTATGTACAGAATAGACTTAACTATCTACGTCTTTATGTACAGAATAGACTTTACCATCTACGTATTCATGTACAGAATAGACTTTACTATCTACGTCTTCATTAAAAGAATAGACATTACTATCTTCGTCTTCATTCAATAAAAACTTTCGAGGTGAAAAGACAAACTAATGAAGAACATTATTACTGCGTATTATAGACTGGATTTTAATTAAACGACTATTGAAAACATCCAACATTAATTAACAATGTACTCAGGAGTCACAGACTGTTATATTGATATTGTTGCCACCAGGGATGGGGTATCGGGTCGAATTCTGGTCCGACACACACCGATGTCGGTGTTCTATCAGCTTCTGACACCGGACAAAGTACCGACGCCTACACCGTACAAAAGTGCCAACACCGTCCGTCAATGACAGCCCACCCCTGATTGCCACATGACACATCATTGCGCATAACATATCATTGCAAATGACACATTATTGCAATGGCACATCATTGCCACATGACACACCATTGCACAATAACGTCCTTTGTTGACATTTTGGTATTTCCACAGTTTATTTCAGTGCAATCTTTTCCTCTAAAAAAGAACACGTTGATGACATCAATTAGGCTGTGCTCTGCTAAGGCGCGAGTCCATCTCTTGTAACTGCTGCAAACGAGGATCCACATCTCCGCCATAATCCAAGTCTGCAATGAAGGCACCAGGGAGGGGTGGGGGAGCGCTTGTCTAATCGGGACTACCTAACCTGAACTATGACGACGAGGTTCGAGTCACTACACAGTCATCGGAAACTGAACTAGGCAGAGAATATAACATTTGATCACAACTACACAATCACCGGGGGACTGAATTAGGCAGATAATATAACATTTGATCACAACTACACAATCACCGGGGAACTGAACTAGGCAGAGAATATAACATTTGATCACAACTACACAATCACCGGGGAACTGAACTAGGCAGAGAATATAACATTTGATCACAACTACACAATCACCGGGGAACTGAACTAGGCAGAGAATATAACATTTGATCACAACTACACAATCACCGGGGAACTGAACTAGGCAGAGAATATAACATTTGATCACAACTACACAATCACCCGGGGAACTGAACTAGGCAGAGAATATAACATTTGATCACAACTATACAATCACCGGGGAACTGAACTAGTCAGAGAATATAACATTTGATCACAACTACACAATCACCGGGAACTGAACTAGGCAGAGAATATAACATTTGATCACAACTACACAATCACCGGGGAACTGAACTAGGCAGAGAATATAACATTTGATCACAACTACACAATCACCGGGGAACTGAACTAGGCAGAGAATATAACATTTGATCACAACTACACAATCACCGGGGAACTGAACTAGGCAGAGAATATAACATTTGATCACAACTACACAATCACCGGGGAACTGAACTAGGCAGAGAATATACCATTTGGCGCGATGTCCCCCTTGCCCACCCCTCACTACGCCACTAGGTGCCTTCATCGCGATCTTTTAATTCCAATTGCTGTACATTTCGTTTAGTTGCTCTTTTTTTCTCACTTATTTTATGAACTTTTACTTTCACTTAACTATTACAATATGTTAAAAAAAGGGCTCAACAACATTTTTTTAAAGTAACTTTATTTCATATACATGTACATAGGACTATATAGCAATATTTATTTATAGAGTTTACATGAAAAAAAAAAGGTTATATTAAGAAGCCAATGTTATATATATCAGTGCATGTTGTAAAACAAATAATTAAAAGCAGTGTGAAATCATTAAGTAAATGATACAGTCCAATGTTGCATTAAATGGATACAATAAAAACATCATTAATGAACTAACCCTCATGATGAGGTACACATAGACTTCTACCACCTTACAAAGGGGTAAAATTTATACAAGTTCAACTGTTTCAGAAGAGTTTCTTTTAATTAAGACAAGCTCTTAAATAAAAATCATGATAATTATACACACGTGTATAACACACAAAGTGATCTTTTTTTTAAAACAGTGGCTGTGATATAGGTTAGAGATATAACAAAATAAAATTGCAAAATGTACATACCAATGTGAAACCACTTAACGAAACAAAACAAAACTAACTGCTGAAAGGAAAAAAAAAAGCAATGAGTTTTTTTTTTGTCTTTTTTTTAACTTGCGAATTATATTTTAAAGACTGCCAAAGATAAAAGGAACTGGTGTACTGCATGGTAAACAACACCAACTTTCCGATTATTAGAATTCTGGTGTTTTTAAAAAGGAAAACAATACTTATACAGTTAATGAGAACCTAATTAAAACAATAAGCCAAATCACACTGCAGATATGGCCTAGGGTGATTAAAATAGAACAAAACACTATCAGAATAATGTTGGTAAAGAATATTTACATATATATAAAATAATAAAAGAAATAAGAATAAATAAGGCTAAATTAAATGTGGCTAGTTTTTTGTCTTGAGAACTAAAATCAAGCATGTCCAGTATAAAACAACAAAAGTTTACATACCTACATACGTTGAAAAAATATTACACATAAATATGTTGGCTAAATATTATACACAAACATGTTGACAAAATAATATACATGACATACAAATAAATATATGATGAATGCATAAACAAAAATTGAAGAAAAACAATGATCAAGATAAGGTATGAAATAATTAAGCCCATGTGGAAAAAATGGTTTCAACTAATGAACAAAAATGAAGCAAAATCTATACAAAAATCAGCTAAGTACAAGAAGTCATCATTGTATGTTATCTTTCCTTCAATATCAACTTGTTCATATTCTAGATGGTTTACTCCATCTATATCTAATTTAAAAACAGTGCATGTTTTTAGCTGCTACTTGACCATATATGGAGATGATTTATCAGATATTTTATTCCCCTAAAAAATGAGTTTACATTAAAGAATGAAACATATCACTGAATATATAACTCATTACAGCCCACACAATATGTGAAGATAAATCCAACAAATAGTAAAAATCAAACAAAAACATTTATAATAGCAACATAAAAACTAAAGTTACAACTGATTTAAATATTGAAAAAAACTAAACAAAACAAAGCTGAAAAAACATTTCTGTAATTGTATATTATAATACAACATAAAGTTGCGCAGATACTTAAAGTTGAAAATCCAAGAACTTCTCCATTCTGGACTATAGACACAAAACTGAGACAACTCAGATTAAAAATAAAGGCTTCATTTCACCACACATGAAAAATATTTTATAATAAATGATAAGTATGGCACTATTAAACAGTCTACAGGATTTGAACCTATAACTTACAACTTGTAAACTATACAGCATTTCATATTCCATATTAAACAGTCCACAGGATTTGAACCTATAACTTACAACTTGTAAACTATACAGCATTTCATATTACACATTATAATATTAAAAAGGAATTTACCATCAAAGAATTAAAAAAAGTTTAATGAAGCATTTGAAGTGATGTAAAAAAAATGCTAAGGACATGCTAAGGGAAACAAGTCTGACTACACTTAATAGTTGCAAGTGATAAAATAAAAATTATTTAGACAACTTTTCTTCTATGATGATAAAGAATGAGTCCAAGATTACTTTTTTTTAATGCAGGTTATACAATAATCTTCACTAAGTTTTTTTTTATTCAACTGACATTATCATGTGATATTTCTGCCGTTATTTAAACAAATGTGTCTAAAAATATTTATAAATGTGAGCATTAGGGGTGGGGGAAGGATGGAGGGGAAGGGATTAAAAATATTTGATTTTCACTTGAAGTGATAGAATTAGAAGGGATAAAAAGATCAGATTCAAATTAGTTGATTTTAATTGATATTCTCCTGTTTGAACTCTAATATTAATGAACAAACTTCATCTGGCTTTAAGACATGTGGGTTTCTGTTCATAACCTTACGAACCAGAGGTTCCCCAAACACGCTGCTTAAATGATAGTAGATGGAATAGCGAGGATCATCTGGTATAATAGGCTCATCCTCAGGGGGTATGGTCATGGGATTCATGGCATGCTGAGGTGAGTAACTCATATTGTTACCATGAGGCTGTTGGCCTGGCATGAAGGGTGAGTAGCTGGGACTGTAGTTATAATAATGTGGAGAGTGGTTTCTTACAGGCGGACCTGACTGATACACCGGGCTGTGCTGTGGATCATACTGATTCTGAAAGTTAAACGTGAAGCCCATCTGTTGGTTAGAGAAGGGATCCTGTCCGTAGGCTGATGAAGTTCTTTTTGGAGTCTGTTTAGTGTCAAATGTCTGATAAGGTTGCTGTAGATGCTGAAATGTGTATTGGGGGATGCTGTCAATGGACTGTATCAATGGAGGAATGTAACTTTGCTGTGCAGGCTGGTTATCAACCTGCTGCCTGCTGTTAAAGTAGTTTTGAATGTGTGGATCTGATGAGCTGTTTTGTCTATAGATCCCTGCTGAAGGAGAAAACTGGTCCAGTGGGATGCTCTGTTGAGGTTTTAGAAGTAAATGGTTACCAGAAGTAGATGGTCTGCTCAAAGGCTGGGATGTGCTAAATGAGCGACGTAAGCTTACATGTTCTTGAGTTTTTACACCTGCATTTAATGGATACTGAACAGGAAATTGTAAAGGGTTAGACAGTGACTCTGAAGCAGTAAATTGACCACTGTCAGAATACTGTGGAACTAATGGAGGGGCAGTGAATGGTGAATTATTATTTTCCCAGTTCTCATTGATGCTGTGGTGTCTTTGGGAAGAAACTGTATCAAATATACTCAGATTTGGGATATTTTCATCAGGCCTCTGCTTCTGTACAACAGGATAACTTCTCTCTAGTTTGTTAACTTGTTTCTGCTCAGGTTTAAATGCTGCTAAAACAGGACTTGTTGTGCGAGTTGAAGCTGGGCTAGAAGTGTGATCGGAAAAAAAGTTGGACTCATTTCCTTCATCTGACAATTTTTTGGCCAGAAGAAGATGTCCACTTAGATATCTTTCAGGTTGGTCACTTTTTGGGACAGTCAGATGTGCAGATTTTAATGTTCTAAGAGGTGAATTACTTGAAGAGTTAGCTGGATTTTTTACTCCTTCCTTGTGAGGTACAGGTGATGTTCGAGAATTTGATGGCTTCAGGAGTCCATCAGATTTATAACTGATTGGGTCTTCCTCCAGCTGTGCTATACCAGTCGGACGCCTTGAACTTTTATCAATGTCCACCATTCTATCTCGAGCTGCTATAAATTCTGCTTGCTCCAGCATTCTTCTGGGCTCATTCAAATAGTCAGCTGTTTTGACAGGCAACATTACAGATTTAGAATGGGCAAGTTTGGGTTTTTCCTGCCTGGGAGAGAAGTCTTCAACCATGTGAGTCTCTGCTGGTAAAAGAGATTTTGTTCTGGACAACTTTTGTTTTGGTTGTTTAGTTTTTTCCAATTTTTCAGACTGTTTTAAAGTTCTCTCTTGTAATTTCATTTCAGCTTGTTCTTTTAATGTATCACTTATAAATTTTAGAGGAGCAAAACCTCTTTCAGGATGATAATAACGACATTTATTGCCGTAAGTACATTTTTTCCCATAAGGACAGTTATCTTTTGACTTTGCTAGTGGTGTTTTACAAAGGAAGTTCTCCAGCGGTGGGCCAAATCTTCCAAGAGGGTCTTCAGGGGGCATAAATCTGTATTTAAAAAAAAACAGAGACTTATGAATTTTCATTAAATGAAAAAAGATTATTATTACACACTGTCACAAAATGTACCACAATCATTATTTTGAAAAAATGGTCTGCCAACTTAATTGGGAACAAATATGACAGCAGACCATGGCTTGAGAAAACAAACACATTTCATTCAATTACCGTTTGGCTTAAAATACTGTCTAAAAAATGTTTTTAAGTAACTTAAACAAGACAGAAAGCAAAAATGTTTAACATTATATAGAAAAATATTTTTGTAGCTCAAACCAAATGAGAATGGAAAGCACTATTTCCCAAAGAATATAAAGAGAGCATTGCTGCAGTAATGAGTAGCATTCATTCTGGGAAACAACTCTCATTTCATGGTCTTAGGAATATATGTTTAAGATGGAGCTGTTTTAATTCATTAAAAAATTATTTGCTTCACACACACATATAGATATACATATAATTTTTATAGTGATCTCTGTAAACATATGGATGTAACAAAACGTTTTAAAAGTACCAAGCTGAATGCTTCATTAGGAAGAAAGTACTGTACCTGTCATTAACAAAGGAATACATAAGCAGCCGCTGATCAACTATTTTACGAAACTCTTCACTTTCATTTACTAAATCTCGATACATATCATTAGATACAATTATGCCATCTGTCTCCTTAGCCAAGTTAAGTATGTAGCGATCATCATAACAAACAACTCTGCGTCCTTTTACTCTCCGTGATGGTGTGAACACAAGAATTTTTTCCCGTTCCAGCTGTAAAAGTATGTCTTGATCTACGAGTTAAAATACAATATTTATATAATTTTTTTTTTTTTAAAAATAACATACTTTTATATTTTAAGCCTGTCATAAGGCAGTGACTTGACAACATAATGATTCTGAAGTTAATCAATTCTTAATTAAAATTTAAATGTATTTTATAGAATAACAATAACTAAAAAACCAATGACAGGCAAACTATGGTACAGCTCCCCTTTGACTGCTTGATCTAGACCACACATTTTAAGTCCATTTAATTTATGTTCATATAAAGCCTTCATTCATTTACTTTTGGTTTGACCCTTCTATTAAATTTCTGCTCTCAGTCCCATCTATCTGTCAAATTTAAGAACCAAAGGAGGCCCTCGCATTTAAAAAAAACTTGCCCACACTTGGTCTACCCTGATCCATACACAGTTAACAAAATATCTACACTGACTAAGAACTCTAACTGGCTTTTGCAATTATAGAGTTATCTACCTTGTCAAGTCTAAAAAAAATTAAGTTTCTAATGTATTCTGCTAATATTACTACCTGTAATGGGAGCATCTGGCCTGGAGGTTTCTTTTCTCCACTGAGGTACAAAAGCAGTGATTTCTTTGTGACCTCGTTCACGGAACCAATCCACAGCCAGCTGGATTCCTTTACATGAAAATACCTGCTTGCCATGGCTAGAGTATTTTTATAAAGAAAGAAAATGTTTTGCATAATTCGAAAAAATTAATAGCAACTCTCAAAATCTTTCCACAAATTATGAAAGCTAAAATTCTGACTTTTTTTAATTCACATGTGTTACAGGAATATGAATGAAACAAATAATCTTCTCATGTATGATAGAACCAATGGTGGACGACTAAGAGAGATGAATGAATTGATGATTAAGTCAATAGGGCTTAACCAAAATAAACCTGAGCTTAATAACACCACAAGTGTCCAAAACAGAAGAAAGATTTCAAATGCACTGCAGCATCATTGAAGAGAGTTGTTTGGAGCATATCTTGTTTGAATAAAGTGTTGTAATGAAACAACTGGGTGTAAACATTGGGTACCATGAAAAATAATACAGAAAACACCCTCCAAGCTTTTGATTTCATGAACACATATTACACTCTAAATAAGACTTGAAGGGATTTTAAATCAAGTGAATACTATCTGTGGTTGAGTCTATGTAACTTAAATAATGGCCTTAATCTATAAATATAAAAAATGAATGTGGTGATGTGTGTATCAAAACCGGCATATCACTCAGTTATGCACAGGTAAAAGCACTGTGTGTGTGTTCATTGAGATTTAGATATTTAAGTGTAGACTATACTTGGTGCCAATTTATTTTTTATCAAATGACACTTTTTGAAAAAAAAAGTCAATGTTGATTTTGTAGATATTAAAATAAATCCTAAAATGGATGAATTTTAGATTTACAATTAGATGAAAATGTACAAACTTGATATTTAAGAGTGATACATGTTTAATAAGATTCATCCCCACCCTAGCGGATAGTTCAATGGCCATGGAGGCACCATGTGAACATTAAAAAGTCATTGTATAAAAGTAAAAGGAAGTAAATTATGCAAATAGTATTTAAGGGAGGAGGGTAACTACCATTCCCCTCCAGTTCAAACCTGTACATGTTTCGGTAATTCTGCAAGTACTAAAAATAGATAACTTCCATATAGTAATTGTTATTGTTCTTTTTAAATATTGATGCACAATAGCACAAATTTGGCGACTTTTGAAAATGTACATTTTAAATTGACAAGGCACATTCAGTATAATTTATAGGCTGTGGTCTGCATTGTATTTTTTAAGCCATTCTTAAACTTTATTTTGGTGTAATGCCCATTGATTAATTTTGCATGTCCATTGAACCATGGCAATATTTAATTATTTCTCTTATTAGTGAATAAAACTAACACCTATATAACTATACTACATAGGAACATGATAAAAGTGAAATTCTTAAGCCCTTTATTAAAGGTATTCGGGATGAAGGAGGTGGGTGGGAAAAAGGATGGATGGGATCTTAGGAAAAGAGGGGATGGTGGGACAGAGGAATAGCCAGGAAGGGAGCGAATGAGGGGGGGGTTGGGTTTCTGGTAAAGGAGTGATTGTTAGGACAGGGGGCTACCCCCCCCCAACCTCCCAGTCTAAAACTGTGCAAAGATTTGATTATAATTTATGTTTTCACAAGCTAAATGTTTCAACAGTATTTTTTTTTGTTTCTTAACACAAGAGAATTATACAGAATAAATTCAAGAACAAGGTCATCTAAATGACTAATTAAAAAAACACTTCAACATCAGATATAAGTGTATTTCAAGTAAGTCAATTCTAGTTTTAATAATGGCATTAAGCAGTTTACAGAGGTTTTGTTACAAATGACTTACTCATTCAAGTGGACTTTTAGCATCTTAATTATCAAAAGTTAATTTCAAAATGTATGTCAACTTTAGTGAATGAATCACCTGAATGTTAGCAATAACTAAACGACAGATGGGAAAATGTATGTATTACTTACTACAACACTTGTTCTTAAAATAAATACCAACTCTCCACTACAGTTTACTACTGATGAGAAGCAGTTCAGACCAATTGTTCCTACATGAGTCAAATGGGGGAGGAAGACTGTACCTATTAAGTAGTCTTTTTATCATTCTTTTTTTTTTTTTTTACATATTTAATTGTTGGCAAATAAATTTAGTTTGTGTAGATATAATTTCAATGTATTTTAAATTAAAATGAATACAACAGTTTTGTATGTTTAATATATGTATGGACCAGATATAGCCAGTCAATAACTCAAGTGAAACAGGAAATGAATAGGGAAAGGGCTAACAACTCTTACCCTAATTACTATATTGCATGAAAGTTTAGACAGCAGATCCTGGAAATGGATAAAGTATGAAAGAAGATTCCTTATGTCAACTGGAGGTAAAATTTAGAAAGCCAGCAGGTTGACAATCCATCTTTAACAAGAATATTAGCAGAAAGAGGACATGTAATCAATAACAACATTTTCAAAACAATAAATGTAGCAAAGTGAATGCAGGAGCAAATGGGGAGACAACTTAGGACTCAATGACAATGACCAAGAGTCTCATTTAGTAATAAAATGTATTACAGGAAAATGAAAGCTAAATATATTTTAACTCATCTTACCTCATTGCAACATTACTACCATCAATTATAATATGTCGAAAATTACTACTTTCATCTTCATTTCCTGTGTTCCAATGGGAACTTGGTGGAAGAAAATCACTCAAATCATTTTGACTACCGCTTAAAATCTGATTACCCAGACTGGAATCGGATGGCAGATGTTTTTTCTCCACACACTCTCCTTCTTTATCTGCTGATTTCCCAGCATCAGCTGAAGCAATGCTTATAATAGCACCAAGCAGATCATTCCAGCCGCAGTTAGATCCTAACTTGTCCAGTGCTCTAGATATCTGATTATCTGTGTAACCCAATTTAAAGGCCTGTTCATAAAGCTTATTGTATGAAGGGCATATGGAAATATCTGCCATCCCAGACTCTTCCTCAGTAGGTTGACTCATAATCAATGAAGATAATTTAGGGAGCAGGCATTCATCCACTAATTCAGAATGATTTGAACTATTATCTGTTGCAGATAGAGAGTTTTGGTTACTAAAGCCAGAAACATGGTCAAATAGTAGCAGATCTTTACTAAAAGGGCTCTTAATGCTGTCATTGTCAGCACATCTTTCTGGCAAGGTACGATAATTGTCTAGCAGCATTACTATTCTGTTCCTAGCAGAACACACGCTCTTTTCTGAACCGTGTAAAGTGACTTCGAAAAAATCTGGTTTAAATTCCATATAAACCAGAGTTGACTTCTGAATTTCATTTGATGCTGCGTACACCATTTGAAATTCAGCTAAATTATCAAGTTGAAATGGAAATGAACTGTAGTCTGCACCTTGCTCTATGTGTGTTTCTAGGAAATTCTAAGAGAAAAGCAAAAAAACAAAGCAATATGTTTAATGAAAAGGGTTAAAACTATGTTAATTAATTTCTAATATATTATTATCCTGATAAGACAAGGTTTATGGGCTAGCCTAAAATACATATTTATTAAGAAAATTATACATTTTAAAATCATTTATGCAAAAGCAATAACTACATTATTATTATAATCCTTAGAAATTTATTTTATTTCAGCAAAATGTAGCAAAAAGGAGGGCTGTATGGGGCCAGTGGAAAGTTTATTGAGTGTATATTTATATTTTTAGATCTAAAGTAGAAGCAGCACACCAGGCCTTATTTTTTTTTCTTACAGTGGCATGTAAGGAAATGAAGTTTGTATAACACACTTATTTATTTAATTATGTAATAAAAATGTATATACTCAGAATGAAGCATGTGTTTTAAATTTATTTCTTAGTCAGATAGTTCATTATCGAAATTCTCTTATACCCGATATTTGTCAGAGAAATACAAAAAAAAAAAAAAAATTACAATGAATAACAAACATGAAGAATATAATGAAATGAATATGAAGCAAATATTATAAAGAGTAATATAAAGCTATTAGGGAAGAGTTCTGCAGAGAACGCAGAAAAATTAAGGATTACTGAACTCAATGATTGGCTGAGATTGGCTGGCAGAAACTGAAATCTCAGAAGGATCGTAATTTAAATAGATTTGTGTTTCTTTACAGGACAGTTTTAAAACTTTGAAAAGGACAATTAAAAAAATTTGGGAACTATTTCACAGCAATACATAAACATCAAACAATTCTAAATGAATATTAATATACTATCATTACGTTTGAGATGAAAAATAGATATAAGAGAAATAGTGTTAGGATAGTTTATTAATTACGTCAACAAATTTTAGCACTTTTAAGACACCCCTCCCCTCACACACAGAGTTTAAAAAAAATTGGAATACATCTCAAGCCTTCAAATAACATATAAAAGTATATGGATCTTCAATGAATTTTTTTCTCAATTTTACCACATACTATCCACAGAGACGTAGCTAGTTATTGTTGCACCCTGTGTATGTCATTTTTGGTGCCCCTTCTTCTACCCACTGTTCTGAAAAGTATGAAACCCTTGACAATATGCTACAAAATGGTTCAAAATCGACTGAACAGTCAATTTTTTCATCTATTCTACAGACGTTCTGTAAACAAAATTAAAGTCCAATGTGTAAGCAGCTCTTGGTACTTTATTCAGGCCTACATAACTAGCACTATGATTTTCAGCCTGATATGTGTACTTGTACATTTTATAGGCCAGTCACTGTCCTAACCATCTCCTCCGCAGTTTGGCAACCGCACCTTTTCATTTACAAATGAAATAAACGCAAAGTGTTGTTTTGATTTTGTAGAGAGTGTGAAATATATTACGAAAGATTACATATTTACAACCAAGGGAGAGCCACAATGGGTTCTTAAATTTGATTGTAAAATTGTTTGATGTAAATGAACGGAAGGGTCGGATCAAACCGCTTAATGGGCTGTACTTGACCGTGGGCCATAGATTTCCCATGTCTGGCTGAAAATTGTTTTCAAGATTAATATTTCAGTGCCCTCTCTGGCTTAGTGCCCTATATGACCACACAATCCCATTACCTTACCTAAGATACTTACTATCTGGCATAATAATCAATAATTATCCGCAATAAAATGAATGATTATAAGTATTTTTAAAAATAATGAAATATAAACAAAAATGTAAAGCAAAAAAAGGTAATAGTAAAATTAATTTAAGAAATATATTGTCAAGGGTTATCAAAATAATTGGTTTTGCTAGATCATATCAGCCTTGCTAAGGCTAAGTCCACAATAAACGGGTATAAGATTTCACATCTTAAAACATATTGTACCAGTTTTAGATTGCAGAATGAGTGCTCTGCAGACAGAGATATCTGACAGAATATGCAGACTGATATACATATTAGGCAATTTCAAAAATTAATTTCTTCTTGTTTCAAAATTATATTGGCCAAAAATAGTTCAAAGGGAATTAACGAATATATATATTAGTACACTGTACACTAAAATTCATATAAAATATGCCATACTAATGTTTTAGACATCATCAATTTATCACATTGATCAGAGAATAAAATTAGCCTCAAGTTCATATTAAACTTAGGTAAACCTTTCATTGTGTGTTTGTAAAAGAAACAATACAACATAAATGGAGATAATTTTGTAAAAAAAAGTGATGTTATTTGAAGTCAAAAAAATCTTCCTGCCCCGTGTCAACAACTATCAAACTTTTCAGATCTCCCTACCCCTCCCTAAGTTGTTGACATAATTAATGGATGACCCCCTTATTATGCTTATTTATCTTTTTTTTTCCTTTTTCTGGCTCATAGTCATAGTTTTCTGTCATACTACTCATTCATACTTATATACCAAAACGTTTTATACATCACATCACTAATATATCGCTATTAATTTGTTGACAAAACAATGGGAGGAAAATTTTGTCTTACTTTCGCCTTTTTAATGTTTTCCGATGCACTGTCTGCCTTGAGATGTATGGTAAAAGATGTATTAGATAAGGAGTTGGAGAATACAAGTCTGTCATCATTGGTATTAAATGAATTCTCAATAACAGATGAGCCTGTGTCAATTAATACATCCTCGGAAACACAAATTATATCAGACTGTTTCTTATGTGCACTCTTATTAATTGATATATCTACTTGAAATATTTCTTTGACAGTATCTATGATGTGGTGAAGCCTATTATTGCTATTTGTAAGCAATTGAAATGCACAATCATTGTCATCAGCATAGTCATGCTCATAGTTTTGCAACAATATATGTTTGTTGGCCATAGTTTGGCCGTCTATCGATAACAAACATGATTAAGGAAATTCTTATGGCTTTAAACGATTATCTATTTACAATGCACAATCACACATAGCAAAATCACTTTAGTTGTTATAAATGTCACATATAGCTGTTTATTTTGTTTCGAAAATATTCGCCATATTTGTTGACAATCGCAATGCATAAGCTGTATTTTAGCCCAGAATTCCAAACTTCCTGTCAGCTGGTAATGCGTCAGTGAAAATATGTTACCCGTTGACAGTTTTTTTTTTAACTACACACCTAGCTCAGTGGTTGTTGTCAGGGGTGAAACATTATCTCATTGTAGCTGGGGTAAATTAGCTTAATCCTTTGTGGCTAATAACGACTGCACATAAATGCATCGCAAACTATACTATAAAAGGAGTGGCCAATAATAAAAAAAGTAGTCGTACAGAAAACTGCTTATCATAGCCACAGCATCCTGCCTTTAAGAAACTGTCGCATTAGAACCTTTAAACGAAATAATAAACAATAAATAAGAGAGCTTAAAAAAAAGTCGTGATGGGGGGGGGACGTCACTGAACAGTAAATACGGGTTCAATCATTATTCATTTGAAATCGGTCGATATAGCCTATGGCAGTGTTTCCCAGATAGCAGCACACGTAACCCCTAGGGCTGTGTGATTAGTTCGATGGGGGTACTCGCAGAGGGGAAATCCACACATTAAAAATATAGCACAAGAGCTGCTCACATAATTTGTCAATCTAGTCCTTTTTTAGTTGCATTATTTTGTTTCCATTTTTATTATTTAATCACTGGTTGAGGTCAAGTTTCGCTAATCTACTTCTTATTCTGTGTCAATAGAATGCATAATCGGAAGATTATCTCAAAGTTGACCTCACCCATTGTAAATGAAAAGGTAGCAGATAAATGATGTTTATTATATAATTGTCAAGTCTAATTTTGCATTTTTTTTTCAAATTCAATTGATTGAGTTACTGTTTTAAAGAATAACTGTGACAACTGTTGACAATTAGTTATTCTACTATTAAAGTCATTTAATAATTGAAATTAACTACCATGGAACCAAATTTTAATGATATGTCTTCTCAACATCAACACTTTCATCATTCTCATTGATTCTAGTGAATGTTAGTTAGGCCTACGATAAAACTTTTATTTATTTTATTATGAATGAATTATATATTTCGTTTGTTATTATTTGTCTATGTACTAAAACAATTAATTTTTTTCACGAAAGGGTACTAAGTAATTCATTAAATAAGAAAGGGGTTGCCTTTGGGAAAAACCGTCTATAATATACTTTGTAGATCAGGGGTGGGCAAACTTTTTGAGTCGTGGCCTACATTGGGTTTGTAAATTTGACCGGCGGGCTGCACTAGGAGCAGATAGAAGGAGTGATTACATGAGCTGGTATAAAATAATTTAAACGCCCAATGGATTGTCATATATACTTAAATATTTGGCACTGACGTATAAAAAGGGCCGTATATCTCAGATAGCTAAGGGTCTTATCAAGTCTAAATTAGGCCATGTAAACGTCAGAATATAAAAGGCCAGTGCTGTAGTTCGACCTGCAACACATATCCAGCAACACTTCTGCATTAACTCACAGCATCTAAACAGTAAACACCAGCGACCTATTTCCCGACCACAATTTAGATTCTTTTAACTTAGGCACGTTACTTTCCAAGATGGTCGAAAGCAGTGCTTGTTTTCTAAAAAAAAAAAAAAGTATTGGAACTTATATATATATATATATATATATGTCCGTCCTGTCATCTATATAAATAATAGCGGTGTGGGTCCTGCGTTAAATCGAAAGTAGAGAATTGTTACAACAGTTTTCCAGTTTAAAATCGTCAAACGTAAACAATAGTAATAAAAATCATGAAAATATCGGATCTGTCGAAACCAAAAATAAGGGAATATAACTATATGCAAAGATAGTAAATAAATAACACCGAAAATAGTGCAGTACGGAAAAAAAAGGTTCCGAAACGCCGCTCCGATGCTTTCCGCCAGAAAAAAAAACACTGGTCGGTAAGGTCGGATTGTTCCTTTAGTCATAATGACACATTAATGTGATAAGTGTGTCCGTTCTTAGAAACTCAAAGTAAAAACTATTGACTTAGCTAAGGGCACAATGCACATTTTTTTCTCTATTTCATCCTTTACATTTACACATGAGACTTGAAATCATTAAGGCTCTACAAAGATACATAAATTTAACTTTGCTAATTTGACTACAACAGATCAGATTCTACAACTTTGCTAATTTGACTATACCAGCTCAGGTTCTAAGCTCACGTTTTAAAAAAACAAATATGAATGGTTTTCAAACAAATGCGTTCACAGTTATTATTTCACTGTTTGAAAACAATATTTTCGATATTAAGTCAAACTTTTAAACATAACCAAACTATCCTAACATCTAAATGTAAAAATTAAGTCATTTTAAAGTAACTATAAATTTTAAAACGAATCCTAGTAATATCTTTTTACAAAGAAAGCAATGATGGTTTTAAAATAATCGTTTCCGCACGGTTTTTATCGTTTCAAGAAGAAAAGAATGAACTTTCATCATGTCTTTCTTATGCAGAGTAAATTTCACGATCATTAGGAAAAACCACTAAACATTGTACTAAATACCCCACACCTCTTAAAGCTGGGCTTGCTCAAATTGTATCCAGTATGAACCCACATCTCTTAAAGTTGGGCTTGCTCAAATTGTATCCAGTATGAACCCACATCTCTTAAAGTTGGGCTTGCTCAAATTGTATCCAGTATGACTCCACACCTCTTAAAGTTGGGCTTGCTCAAATTGTATCCAGTATGAACCCACATCTCTTAAAGTTGGGCTTGCTCAAATTGTATCCAGTATGACTCCACACCTCTTAAAGTTGAGCTTGCTCAAATTGTACCCAGTATGAACCCACATCTCTTAAAGTTGGGCTTGCTCAAATTGTATCCAGTATGACCCCACACTTCTTAAAGTTGGGCTTGCTCAAATTGTATCCAGTATGAACCCACATCTCTTAAAGTTGGGCTTGCTCAAATTGTATCCAGTATGACTCCACACCTCTTAAAGTTGAGCTTGCTCAAATTGTACCCAGTATGAACCCACATCTCTTAAAGTTGGGCTTGCTCAAATTGTATCCAGTATGGCTCCACACATCTTAAAGTTGTGCTTTCTCAAATTGTATCCAGTATGACCCCACACCTCTTAAAGCTGGGCTTGCTCAAATTGTATCCAGTATGAACCCACACCTCTTAAAGTTGGGCTTGCTCAAATTGTATCCAGTATGGCTCCTCACCTCTTAAAGTTGGGCTTGCTCAAATTGTATCCAGTATGAACCCACATTTCTTAAAGCTGAGCTTCATCAAATTGTATCCAGTATGAACCCACACCTCTTAAAGCTGAGCTTGCTCAAATTGTATCCAGTATGGCTCCACACCTCTTAAAGTTGGGCTTGCTCAAATTGTATCCAGTATGGCTCCACACCTCTTCAAGTTGGGCTTGCTCAAATTGTATCCAGTATGGCTCCACACCTCTTAAAGTTGGGCTTTCTCAAATTGTATCCAGTATGAACCAACATCTCTTAAAGTTGGGCTTGCTCAAATTGTATCCAGTATGGCTCCACACCTCTTAAAGTTTGGCTTGCTCAAATTGTATCCAGTATGGCTCCACACCTCTTAAAGTTGGGCTTGCTCAAATTATATCCAGTATGGCTCCACACCTGTTAAAGTTGGGCTTGCTCAAATTGTATCCAGTATGGCTCCACACCTCTTAAAGTTGGGCTTGCTCAAATTGTATCCAGTATGGCTCCACACCTCTTAAAGTTGGGCTTGCTCAAATTGTATCCAGTATGACCCCACACCTCTTAAAGTTGGGCTTGCTCAAATTGTATCCAGTATGAACCCACATCTCTTAAAGTTGGGCTTGCTCAAATTGTATCCAGTATGACTCCACACCTCTTAAAGTTGGGCTTGCTCAAATTGTACCCAGTATGAACCCACATCTCTTAAAGTTGGGCTTGCTCAAATTGTATCCAGTATGGCTCCACACCTCTTAAAGTTGTGCTTTCTCAAATTGTATCCAGTATGACCCCACACCTCTTAAAGCTGGGCTTGCTCAAATTGTATCCAGTATGAACCCACACCTCTTAAAATTGGGCTTGCTCAAATTGTATCCAGTATGGCTTCTCACCTCTTAAAGTTGGGCTTGCTCAAATTGTATCCAGTATGAACCCACATCTCTTAAAGCTGAGCTTCATCAAATTGTATCCAGTATGACTCCACATCTCTTAAAGCTGAGCTTCATCAAATTGTATCCAGTATGACCCTACATCTCTTAAAGCTGAGCTTGCTCAAATTGTATCCAGTATGACTCCACAAATCTTAAAGCTGGACTTGCTCAAATTGTATCCAGTATGAACCCACACCTCGTAAAGCTGGACTTGCTCAAATTGTATCCAGTATGGCTCCACACCTCTTAAAGTTGGGCTTGCTCAAATTGTATCCAGTATGACCCCACACCTCTTAAAGTTGGGCTTGCTCAAATTGTATCCAGTATGAACCCACATCTCTTAAAGTTGGGCTTGCTCAAATTGTATCCAGTATGACTCCACACCTCTTAAAGTTGGGCTTGCTCAAATTGTACCCAGTATGAACCCACATCTCTTAAAGTTGGGCTTGCTCAAATTGTATCCAGTATGGCTCCACACCTCTTAAAGTTGTGCTTTCTCAAATTGTATCCAGTATGACCCCACACCTCTTAAAGCTGGGCTTGCTCAAATTGTATCCAGTATGAACCCACACCTCTTAAAATTGGGCTTGCTCAAATTGTATCCAGTATGGCTTCTCACCTCTTAAAGTTGGGCTTGCTCAAATTGTATCCAGTATGAACCCACATCTCTTAAAGCTGAGCTTCATCAAATTGTATCCAGTATGAACCCACATCTCTTAAAGCTGAGCTTCATCAAATTGTATCCAGTATGACCCTACATCTCTTAAAGCTGAGCTTGCTCAAATTGTATCCAGTATGACTCCACAAATCTTAAAGCTGGACTTGCTCAAATTGTATCCAGTATGACTCCACACCTCTTAAAGTTGGCCTTGCTCAAATTGTACCCAGTATGAACCCACATCTCTTAAAGTTGGGCTTGCTCAAATTGTATCCAGTATGGCTCCACACCTCTTAAAGTTGTGCTTTCTCAAATTGTATCCAGTATGACCCCACACCTCTTAAAGCTGGGCTTGCTCAAATTGTATCCAGTATGAACCCACACCTCTTAAAATTGGGCTTGCTCAAATTGTATCCAGTATGGCTTCTCACCTCTTAAAGTTGGGCTTGCTCAAATTGTATCCAGTATGAACCCACATCTCTTAAAGCTGAGCTTCATCAAATTGTATCCAGTATGAACCTACATCTCTTAAAGCTGAGCTTCATCAAATTGTATCCAGTATGACCATACATCTCTTAAAGCTGAGCTTGCTCAAATTGTATCCAGTATGACTCCACAAATCTTAAAGCTGGACTTGCTCAAATTGTATCCAGTATGACTCCACACCTCTTAAAGTTGGGCTTGCTCAAATTGTATCCAGTATGGCTCCACACCTCTTAAAGTTGGGCTTGCTCAAATTGTATCCAG
Organism: Bulinus truncatus; assembly: GCA_021962125.1. Taxonomy (NCBI): domain Eukaryota; kingdom Metazoa; phylum Mollusca; class Gastropoda; family Planorbidae; genus Bulinus; species Bulinus truncatus. The sequence continues at coordinate 2,431,170 of JAGDYQ010000125.1, forward strand.
TATGGCTCCACACCTCTTAATGTTGGGCTTGCTCAAATTGTATCCAGTATGACTCCACAAATCTTAAAGCTGGACTTAAAGGTAAAGCTTCTATGACGCATACACTATTTTTTTTCTCAATAAAAACCATAAAGTCAACCACTTCCGTAATTTTTAAATTCTTGCACCAGTCTTTTTATAATATTACCTCCGGCCAGAGATTATGTTATCTCATTAAAAATTGGAAACGCGAGGAAGTTGCCAGTTGTACTCTTCACACATGGACAACCAGTTTCAGGATGTTGAATCTCAAGCGGATAGCTAATAAATCAAATTTTCGTTTCCCTATTTTTAAAATTTATTACATTCCAATGTTGTAACGACTTTCTTTTCTGATTGATTTCAATGAGTTTTCTTAAATATACTTACTCTACCATATAACACACACAGAGAAAAAAATCGTTGCGTTAATTATTGGACATAATTGTCTAGCTCCCTATTTTATATTTCAATGTAGGCCTATGCACAGTGCTGACTAATTAATGGTTTTCACTTTAATCCGAGTTAGGCTTATTATTTTAAGCAATATTTGATTTAACAATGTTAGATCAATTACTTTAAAAAGAAAAAAAAAGTTTATTACTTCTCTCATTTGAAGTTGTAAATTCGTATCGGCTTTTTATGAAGACAGATCGCTTTAATGACAATGAAAATGTATGTTTTGTTTTATTTATGTATATATATATAGGCATATTCGCTTGAAAATGTAAATTGCATCAGTTAAGTACTTTATCAAGATGTGTAGGGCTAAGTGTTGTTATCACCAGGGTTGGAGATTGGCTTGGTCTACAATGATTCATTTGAACAGAAAAAAAATGCGATTATATTTTTTGTGTGCATTTGAAGACATTTAAAACAGGCACTTTTGACTAATCCGGGAAAGGAACAACTTGAGCACACAAACTAGTGAAGAGGTATGTTTTGATGTGTAGGTACAATGTTGCTACGTTAGTGGATACTTGAAATATTGACATCCTGCACAATGTGTCTTTTTCAGTGCGGGAAAGGTCAAGGACTTGTTAAGGTTGAGTCAAAGGATTGGATGAAAGTTTGGATGCACTAAACGGAGTAATCAAATGTAGGTGTCAAATTAAGATTCATTGCTTAAGTTAAGTTTCACTATAACTGATTGATCAACTGATAGCTACTGTAAATATTAGTTCCAGTAAATGTTAGTTCCAGTAAATGATGGCTGAATCTTTTGTTGAGCGGACTGCTGCTCTGACTGTGTTACGGGCCTTCCTGAAGATTTGACCCTAAGAGGTATACGATCAATACCACTCACATATGAAGTGCCTATCAGTGAGGCTATCAGATTAACTATCCTTAAATATTGACGTTTTTATCCATTTTTTCGAACTTTCTAGTAAGTCCATTATTTCTATGTATTGCAATTGGAAGAAGCCTAATTTCGGGAATATTTTGTGAATCGGTCATTCTTATAGACCCATATAAATATATATAATAGTACACATTTATCTGTGAATGATAATGTTGTGAAGTGTGGGAATATAAACAGTGCTGCGATTCCAAAGCTTAATTTTTTTTATCAGCGATTCATTTTTGGTTGAAATAAAACAGACCAATGCTTGTTGTTATATTGAGTTGTAATGAGAACCACAACCTACTTGTTGTTATATTGAGTTGTAATGAGAACCACAACCTACTTGTTGTTATATTGAGTTGTAACGAGAACCACAACCTACTTGTTGTTATATTGAGTTGTAAAGAGAACCACAACCTACTTGTTGTTATATTGAGTTGTAATGAGAACCACAACCTACTTGTTGTTATATTGAGTTGTAACGAGAACCACAACCTACTTGTTGTTATATCGAGTTGTAATGAGAACCACAACCTACTTGTTGTTATATTGAGTTGTAACGAGAACCACAATCTACTTGTTGTTATATTGAGTTGTAATGAGAACCACAACCTACTTGTTGTTATATTGAGTTGTAATGAGAACCACTTCAAGTGCTGCTCAACTGCAACAACATTCAGCCAATGAAAAGTGAGGAATCAGAAAAAAAAATTAACATTTTGGTGTGAATAGTTAACACATAGAAATTACTTATAAAAATAAATGCAAGAAACAGGATGCATCTGGAAAAATTTAAAAATAGCAGCTTTCACGGATATAATATGAATGTGTCATCAGTTGGAACGTTTGTCAACTGTTTATGTTTTTATTGAAACAAAAATTGAAATGTATTTAGACATACTGCAGTAAGTTAAAAAAAAACGTTTAGGAGCGTATTTAATTGAACATACTGCTTGTTATTAAAAAAAGAAATCAATTAAACACAATTAGATGATACAAGAAGTATGCATTTATCTACATATTAAGTATATACAATCATACATTCATACAATCATACATTCAGCCTTTAATTAATGGAACATGCACACCATTTTTTTAAGCAGTATTTTTAATAGAAGTGTAATTATCACAGAAATATAATTGTTTAAACAGTAAACTATATAACAGAATTTGAAACATTATTTATTAAACAGCGTCCTTTATCGCAGGCTATGAAATATAATATTTTTTATCACAGGAATGCATAACCTAAAATTTAATAATCACAGAAATAAAATTGTCTAAACAGTAAACTATATAACAGAATTTGAAACATTTATTAAACAGCGTCCTTTATCACAGGCTATGAAATATAATATTTTTTATCACAGGAATGCATAACCTTAAATTTAATAATCACAGAAATAAAATTCCTTCACAAATTTTAAGCACAAAATACATTAGGCTTTGCAATATTTTCAACAGACATCTTATTAATTTGCATGCTGCCAATAGATAACAAAAATATATATATATACATTTCAATACATATTAATCTTAAGAATCCAGTCAGTACCTCCAGAACTAATATGAGATCAACCATCACAAATATACAGACATCTATAAAATAAAAAAAAACAATTAAAGAAAGTGCCAAGAGCTACCAAATTGGGGGACGGGTGGTCGTGCGGTAAAGCGCTCGACTGTCGAAGGTACCTGGTTCGAACTCCGGTTAGGACCAAGGAAATTTTTTCAGGTCTTGGCTCAAGTTCCCGATATATCTCCCGTGGTGCCTCCATGGACATTGCACAATCGGCTATGGTGGGGATGAAAGAAGGGCACCATAAAAACCATCCCATTAGTGGTTTATAGGATCTAAGAGATTTCATCTCATCCTTACAGGGACTTCACACACACACACACCAAATTATATAAAAGTGTCAAGTACTACAACATTTTAGCTCCGATAAGCTAATATGGCACATCATTATGTAAGTTCAATCTTAGCTCCGATAGGCCAATATGGCACATCATTATGTAAGTTCAATCTGTGCAAGATTTGTAATAAATAGTAGATAGGGACCTGTTTTTTGCGCATGAAAAATAGTCACTTTGGGCTTACATTTTCCTTATGTAAATGACCCCATACTACTTAGGGGTTAATTGAGCTAATCTAACAAAATCATATCAACTACAAAGAATGAGGTTTGTGATATGTCATAGTAAACATATAAGCAGCGTCTAAGAGATTATGTTTGTACATTTTATTGTAAAGTTTTACATGTTTGTGAAATTAAAATGAGTGCATTTGACAATTCATTCCAATGTAAAGAAAACTAATAACATAAATTCCTTTATTTTTTTCATGATAAACATCTTTATTTTCAAATGTCATTTTAACTAAATAGGTTTTTAACATAAAAACCCCAAGGTTTGACAGGCTCAAGAGCCATTCAGGCAGTATTTGAATTGATAATTATAATATGAGACCCTCCAGTGCACCATCATAATTTCTTAGAAACTCTTTGATGATACCTATGTCATATTGTACACCTTAAATCTGAAAGAATAACGATGACAGGTGAGTTATAGCAAAAGGATTCATAAAGTTTTTTTAAGATTGTAAAGAGTTTCAAAAGTATAATAATGTTTACGATTTCTGCATATTTTTTATAAATATATTAATAAGAGGCCTAAGTTTTAGAATTTTTACTGAGTGATACAATAAATTATCATGTATGATAATATAAATATGCATATTTTAAAATTCATTCTAATCTCAACAAAATAAATATATATTTCTCCTTACAATAACGTTTTAAAACACCTGCAGTTAAGATTTCCAAAGGTCACCTCTAAAGTGGACATAAAGAGACTGTCAATCCAGCTTTTCAAAAAATAAAATAGCTACATCCTGACAATTTAAAAAAAAACTGTTTAGCTAAGAACATGCTAACTGTAATAAAGGACTCTCATTGGTAACTCGTGGTTCAAGGATGATCTCTTTAGGCCACAAACATTATAGCCAAATACCTGCATACGAGCATAGTTTCATTTTTATACATTAGGTTACAAAAACATATTACATAAGAAAAAACAACAACAGTAAAGTTTAAACAGTGGACTGATACATGTACAATAGTATAAATGTATGAATACAGTGCACTGATACATGTACAATAGTATAAATGTATGAAAACAGTGCACTGATACATGTACAATAGTATAAATGTATGAAAACAGTGCACTGATACATGTACAATAGTATAAATGTATGAAAACAGTAGTATACTATAAATGAATGAAAACAGTGAAAGATGCTTTTCCCTTAAAATGAATAAAATTAATCAGGACTATAACATTATCTAGTAGAGGAGCTTGGTCTGGACTGGCCACTTTCTGGAGCTACTTTCTCAGCTGAAGATGGGAGCCTTCGTTTTGTAGGACCCCTCTGTACCTGACGAGCCCTCTGACCAAAGCCAAGACACTGTAATGACTCAGTGATGTAGCGCTGTGCAGGTGACACACATAACAGAATCAACAGCTTGGCATCTCCTCCTGTAAAAAAGAGTTAACACAATAACTGAAGTAATGCACAATGTGTCTGAAATAATGCAAAATTAAATGGAGATATAGGGAAACCTCAGTTCACAAACACCTTGGACTAATGTGATTAAAATTATGTCTCGGGTGTTGTGCAAAGTTTCAGGTTGCAAACTAAACCCAGGCAGGTAAAAATATGACAGGCTTGCTAATCAGCATATTCACTTACACTTACTTCAGTATTTTCTTTATATACATTTCAGCTTATGAACTAAGTCATTGCACCGAATATGTACATAAACCAAGATTACCCCATATCCTAAAAAAAATAAACTTTGATAATTCTAACTAGATAGAAATAATACAACAAAAAAAGCGGGTAGGTAATACATGTAGTTCTTTAAAAAACTCTTAAAAAGTCAGAATAAAACAATGACTGACATATTTCAGATGCTTAAAGTCTAAATTTGTACAAATAACATTATTTAAAATACCTATTGAATCTTGCAAGAAATGCGTCAGGCGACTGTTGCGATAAGGCACATGAGTTCTGTGTTCGGCAAGCGCCCCAAGTACATCAGCTAGAGCTGATAAACTTTTATTGATGTTTGAAGCTTCTCTTAGAGCAACGCCTTTTACACCTGACATTCCTGAAAAAATATCATATAAAAACCTTTTTAAAGATAAGCTTTTATTAAAATTCACTAAAAAGTAAAAAATAAAACAAACAATTCATTATACAGTAAGACTCCGCTTGATGCTGTTTTGGTTTTATGCTCTTTTATTTGAATTGTGGGCAGCGTTAGGCTTCCCAATAATCGCAGCAGTTTATCTGTGTTTCTTCTTTCCTGCAGTGTTATACAAACGTATTTTTATCTTTACAAACATTTGTTGACGCTATTGTAAGTACTGTATAAATTTATATAATATAACGATTGATATAGTGACCAATATTATGATTTTTAATTTTTATCATGGGTGATAATAAAAAACACGAAAATAAAGCAACAAAAAAGAGCCTTTCACTATAAACTAATATGCAAGTGACTAGAAGATTAGATACTGCCAGTGAATGTCAATCTCAAATTGGTGCTGCATTGAATTTGGCTACTTCAACAATAAGGACTATTCTTAAGAATAAAGAAAAAATTCTGTCATCTGCAAGTACGACAAGCTCTGCAACTAGAATTACCCGTTCTAGAAATAATAAAACAGGAAATGGAAACAAGACTTTCTATATTGATTGATGACGAAATTGAACGCAATATGCCATAAAACCAATCTGTCAGATTGGAAAAAGTAAGAAAATTTTTTAATTACATTCAGGTTGAGGCAAGTGACACAAGTGAAACTTTCCCTTGACCCCATTATTTACATGATAACCTCGTTTGATGCTGTTTCAAATTACGTTTACTTTGATGGAATGTATACCGGAATGTCAAGCGGGATCTCACCATACATGTATCATACAAATATTGATATAAATTATTATCACTAAAAATATGAGCGTGGGTGCCCATCCAGATACATGTATACAGGTTATTTATTTATAATTTATAGCTAGTTATCGACTCGTTTAAAGAAATATTTAGTTCAGTATATTATAATCACCCATGTTTTTAACTTTAGTAGTAACAATTTATATAATATTTCTATGAAATGATAAATAATTTTTTTGACTTTTTAGTGAATTTTAATAAAAGCTAATTTTTTTTTAAAGTTTTTTTTTCATTTTATACTTTTAGTTTTATAACATTTAAACTCAGTATTTTTTTGTAAAATTTGTATACAATACAGTATATAATACAGTATATAATACAGTGTATAATACAGTGCTTAATACAGTGCATAATACAGTATATAATACAGTATATAATACAGTGCTTAATACAGTGTATAATACAGTGTATAATACAGTGTATAATACAGTATATAATACAGTGTATAATACAGTATATAATACAGTGTATAATCAATTTGGCAATTCTATAAGAGACTAAAAAAAGCTTCACTTTTGTACAAATGCTTTGCTTCGTATTTATTATGACTTCTTAAATCTCCATCCTGTCCCATTATAAACATTACAAGAATGTAATTAGCTTCATCATTCTACAAGATGTTCATTCATGGATAATATGACTAATTATGATATTAACTCATCACTGCCTCATTTTTCTATTGTTTTTTTTGTTACCAGTATAACAATAACTCACTTGAAATGTGTAAACCAGTATAACAATAACTCACTTGAAATGTGTAAACCAGTATAATAATAACTCACTTGAAATGTGTAAACCAGTATAACAATAACTCACTTGAAATGTGTAAACCAGTATAACAATAACTCACTTGAAATGTGTAAACCAGTATAACAATAACTCACTTGAAATGTGTAAACCAGTATAACAATAACTCACTTGAAATGTGTAAACCAGTATAACAATAACTCACTTGAAATGTGTAAACCAGTATAACAATAACTCACTTGAAATGTGTAAACCAGTATAACAATAACTCACTTGAAATGTGTAAATATTGACTTTCGATTTGTATTTAATAAATTAATTTTCTGAAATTTTTAGTATTAATAAGTGATGATCTTTAAATGCTACTATGAGCATAATTATCTTGCCATCTACATTTCTGCAGACAAAGAGAGATTTTGACAAGAACAGGAAATGACTAATCAGAGATTCAACAATATCCCAAACATGTGAAAATCAATGATTCAAAAAATACATAAAAAGATCCATAAATGAAATGTCCAATAATTGAGAACAATGTATCACAGATTTTGAAATCATACAACAAAGATAAAGTTAACATGCAGGCTCACACAAAATTGCTGCAGTCGGTATAGTTGATGGGCACAAAATGAAATAATGGACTCCAACAAGGGAAAGAAAAAGAAATAGAGTAATATTAAGATGAAAACAAGGATAAATTCAAAATAATTCAAGTGAAGGAGAGAACAAAAATAAATAGTCACAGAATGAAGGCACAGAAAGAAATTTTTCAATGCCAAACAAAATTACAATAGTAAATAGACTATTTCCATAATGATCTCTTAATAAACCATATATGGGGATTACTATTTACTAAAATAATGTCTATCAACTATAAAACTTTAATGTTGTTTTGTATTAATGTTTGCATTCTTACCAACACATTCACTGCCAGCCAGATCCACTAGTTGTAACTTTGTTCTTACAACTGGTTGCTGATGAGCTGACTGTGTATTGCCCACAGCTCCTCTTTTTAATGGGTTCCCTGTAATGAATGATTTGATTTATAATCAAAATGTAACAAATACATGCATCATTGCATTCCCATTCTATGTAATGCAGTGTAATCATGATGTGAAAAGGCTTATAATAAAAAACAAAACAAACTAGTACATGCAAAAGTAAAGTTCCCTTAGCCCTAACAGGCCATCGGGGCAGATGAAGTGTAGAATTCATCTGTTTCTATAACCTATGCATATAAAGGGATTGTGTGGTTAGCACAACACCCAGCCGCCTTTACCTCCCCAACTTAAGTCAGGTACCCATTTAAAGCTGGGTGGACTTGTATGACGACTTTGAAACACATTTCACTTGGAAAAATTTCCATGGTTCTCACCGAGGATCAAACCCAAGACTCTCAGGCCGTTAGTCGAGTGTCTACACCACTCGGCCACCAGTCCCACAAACTAGTACATGACAGATGTAGAAAACACAGCATTATTTATTTGTCTTCAACAGAATTATTAAAGCAAGATCTCATTTTAAAAAAAAAAATTTCTTTAAGTTACCAGGAATGTTCAGGCTATTTTACTTCTGTCTGATGAAGATATTGTAACAGATATTGTAACAGAATACCCAGGGCGGAAGACAATTTTGCCGCCCTCTCATTTAGGTATTTCAATTTAATCTATACATTTTTGCCCCCCCCCTAAAAAGTAATAAAAAGTGCCGCCCAGTGCGGACCGCACCCACTGCACCCCCCCTAGGTACGCCACTGGGTTTGTGTAAAGATGAAACATCCTGATAAAATAAATCTAAGATAAAACTACCAACATGTCTATCAGGGTTCCCTGAAGTGGATATACCTTGTTTAAAAAATCTTTTGGTATATGCTTCAAAAAAAAAAACAACATTGCAATAACCCCTAGAAATTACCTTCAGATTCAGCAGTAAAGGACTTTGCAAAGAAACTTGGAGCTTTTGTAGTAACAGTCAATGTTACCACCAGGTGGGAACGGCTGGAGTGTTCATGTACCAATGTAGCAGATTCCTTGCGAGTTTTCAGTCCCAGCTGAACCAAAGTCATGACAGTATCCACACTCTCCACTGGTCTGTACACAGAGCAAATGAAGTTTACAAACAAAATATAAAGGACTTGATTTGAAACAATTTATGTTGTCTTAAAATAAGAACGGTTTGTTCATCAATTCACACATTGTGATTCACAAAAGTAAATTTGCTGGAAGTGAATATCAACAAACAGACTGTACAATGTTTAAATTTGCTGGAAGTACTTACTTGGATGTGACCGTCGGGATACTCAGTTGTCCATCACCACCAGTGACCACATCATGTTTAGCATTTGGATCACGGCTCAGTAAGTCCTTAATGTCATTGTTGTACACCTCAACAACAGAAACTTCTAATGTGTGGCTGCCTGTTGGTTTCTCTTCTATTAACCTTTTTAAAAAATGCATTTCTTTTTAATTGGACAGATCCATAAAATTACTTTTACATGTATTGGCAGACTTATTTTTTAATCTTCTGTACTAAATCTTATTTTGATTTCAATATCAGCCTGCTTAAATAGCAAAGTATCAATATTGTTTATACAGATGTCAATGTTTGTTTTTTAATTTTCAAGCATGATGAAAAAATCTTATTTAAATCAAACTCATTATGATACAAACTTTCTCACACTCAGAGAGAATATTTTTTTATTGGTTCAAAGTTTTGTTTTTTATGATGCAATGCAGGGGTGTCTGTAATGCGGCCCACAACAATGGTTGTAAAATGAAATACTTTATTAGATCCCATATAAATATAAATGAAATACTTTATTAGATCCCATATAAATATAAATGAAATACTTTATTAGATCCCATATAAATATGTCAATTGCCTTGTTTGACCGATAGCGTGTGATGTGTCACATTTTGTACGGCAAAGAAGACGACAATAATCGATTGGAAAATGCAGTTGGTATAGTAACATTTTATATAATATTCAATGTATAATGTATTTATTTTTTTATAAATCTTGTCAATTTTTTTTTTTGTGTGCAAAGAATAAATAGTTTAGGTAATAAATGAAATGTATTCCCCTACAGATTTCGTCAATTCGTTCAATGTAAAAAAGTTATGTTTGTATTCTCCTTTTTCTTTGAAAAAAAAACAAAAAACTGTGGTCGACTTATTATCAAGGACTGCTATTAATTAAGTATGAATATTTTGTACAGCTGTCCTATTAAAAACTAAAAAAAAAAAAACTTTTGGCCATTAATTCTATCAATGTTAAAATCAAAACAAAAGCGTTAAAAAAAAGTTTTATAAAAATGCACTGAAAAGTAAAAAATAACTTTTTATTATGCCATTTGCACCACAAAGGCACAATACAGCACCTTATCGGGAACTGACGTCATAGAGGATTATTTATTTATAGCGACGGCGCTCCCATTCAGCAAAAAAAATGTACCATCGGACGTCATATATTAATTTTAGCAGTCGCGGCTTTCCCCTTACAGGACGGACTGACGACAGGATAGCTGGTTTATTAGTAGGACAAGATAGCTGCTTTATTAGTTGGATAAGATAGCTGTCATTAGTAGGACAAGATAGCTGTTTTATTAGTAGGATGGTTTGTTTTAATGACATTATGATGTGTTTTTGTTTTCACGAAGGATGTGTTTCTGTGTCGATATTATTGTGTTTGGCTATAGTTAGTTTTATAGACACAATTGTGTATTTTGATATCATAATGGAGCATTCTTTTTGTATAATTATGGTGTTTTTATGTCATTTTATGTGTTTAAGGGGCATTATGTGTGTTTAAATATCATACATTATAATGAGTTTAAACTCGATATTGTGTGTTTTAGTGATATGATTGTCTGTTTTATAACTTATTGTGTGTTGTGAAGTCATTATGGTGTGTTGTAGTGTCATAACGGGGTTTTTGTGTCAATATTTTAAATAGTGTCGTTTTGGTGTGTTTTTGTGACATAATGTTGTGTTTCCTAGGTGGAATTTATTTACATATTTAAAGAAAAAAAGGGATATATTAATTTTTTTATTTCTCTTCAATGAATAGAAATGTATTCAAGAGATTTAAATTTATTTTGATTGAATATCATGATACAATAAGCATTGATCCTTTTTATTACTCTATAATTGTATGTAATTAACTCCACCAAGGACGGTCCCAAGCCCGGCTGAAAAAGCAGGAGGGTTGGGCGGCCAGCAACCCCATCCTTCAAAAAACACCCTTTCCTGCCAAAAATACGAGCAGCAGAGAAATCAGAAATTTTAGAAACTTGGAGAAGAAGGCTCTTCATCACGAAGACCTATGAAGCTATTGTGCTGGTGCCGAAAGCAAGCCACAAAGCCGACTAACCTTCTGACAACCAGGAAAATCGCCATCGGCACACGGAATGTCAGGACCATGTTTGAGTCAGGAAAGATGGCACATGGTAGCAGATGAGGAAAAGCAGCCTGATCTTCTTAGGCATCAGTGCAGGGCGGACACAAGTTGGACAGAGACGACTTATATCAGGAGAGCTGCTGCTTTACTCTGGACATAAAGAGAATGACGCACCCCACTCATAGGGGTGGGACTTATGCTATCCAAACAGGCACAGAGATTATGGGAAGCACTGGATCGAGTGACATAACTGCTTCCTTCCGTACAAAGAAGAAGAAGATAAAACGAATATAATCCAGTGTTATGCACTCTACAAACGACACAACGAAGAGTATATAAAGATCAGTTTTACAGCAGACTCCAAAGTTTCTAGAGAATTTCCCAAAAAAGAATCTCACAATCCTCATGGGGAACTCAACGCCAAGATAGGACCGACCACACTGGATATGAATAAGTCATGGGCACTCATACTCTAGAGGTAATGAATGAAAAATGGAGAGAGATTTGCTGGCTTTTGTGCACTAAACAATATGGTCATCGGGGGAAGCATCTTTTTCTCACAAAAGGATACACAAGAATACATGAATATCTCCAGACAACACAACTGAGAACCAGATCGATCATATCTGCATCAACACAAAATTTAAAAGGTCAGTACAAGATGTAAGAGTGAAAAGATGGGCAGGCTAGCATCGGATTATCACCTGGTAGTAGCAAGAGTTAAACTGAAACTAAAGAGAATTCTCAACAGCATATCAGACAGAAGAGTCAAATACAACATTAACCTGCTGAAAGACCCTAAATCAAAAGAACAGTTCAACTTAGTGCTGAAGAATAAATATGAAGTGCTTCAAGAATTGGTTGAAGAAGAAGAATACAATGAAGTCAATATGTGGCAGAAAGTGAAATAAATTTAAGATCGTTATGCAAAGATACAGTGGGTCCAAAGAAGGTAAAGCTCAAGAAGAATATGCAGAAGCAGAGTATTAGACCGACAAGGAAAACTATGTGAAGAAATGGGCAGCGGAGGCAGAACAGGCAGCCTATAGCGGGGACATAAAATGCTATACAGCATAACCAAGAGACTAGGGAAGATGAACAAGCCAGAAAGACCTGTCATAGACAAGCAGGGAAAACTATAAACAGTTAAACAGATGGGTTGAACACTTTGAGGACCTCCTGGAATAAACCAGCACCTCCAAACCCCTATGACATTGAACCATCCAAATGATCTCCAACCAGCTGAGAAAAGCCCACAAGAGAGGAGATCGGGAAAGCCATCACCATGATGAAAAATGGAAAAGCAGCTGGACCAGATGACATTCCCAGGAAGAAGCACTAAAGACAGATTTGAATACATCACTAGAGATGCTATACCCTCTTTGGAGGATCTGGGACGAAGAAGACATGCCAGCAGACTGGAAGGAAGGTTACCTTGTCAAGCTTCCAAAAAAAGGTGACCTCAGCAGCTGCAGCAACTACATGAGTATCACATTACTCTCTGTACCAGGCAAGGTTTTTAAAATAATTCTCTTAGAGAGGGTGAGCAAACAGTCGACCCACAACTGCGAGATGAGCAGGCAGGCTTTCAAAAACAGATCATGCACGGATCAGATTGCAACACTTCGCATCATAGTTGAACAGTCAATGGAGTGGAACTCACCATTGTATGTCAACTCTGTGGACTTTGAGAAGGCGTTTGACAGTATAGATAGAGATACCCCTGGAAGCTCCTTCAACACTATGGAATCCCATCAAATCTAGTTAACATTATAAAGAATTTCTTACAATGGTATGTCCTGCAGAGTAATCCATTGAGGACAGCTCACAAAAAGCTTCCAGGTGCAAACTAGTGTCAGACAAGGGTGCTTGTTGTCACCATTCCTTTCTCTTCTTGCAATTGATTGGATCATGAAGAAATCCACAAGAGAACGAAGAAATGTAATTCAGTGGACATTATTGAGCCAGCTTGACGACCTAGACTTCGCAGACGATCATGCCCTCCTCTCCCACAGCCAACAAAAGATGCAGGAGAAGACAGAAAAGTCTAAGCCGCAGCGTTCGAGGTTGGCCTCAATATAAACCAAGACAAAACCAAGATTTTAAAATTAACGCCACCAGCACAAATCCTGTCAAACTACAAGGAGACAGTTGGAAGAGGTGCAGTCCTTCGTTTACTTGGGGAGTGTTATCGATCAGGAGGGTGGGCCCAAATGCAGACGTCAAATCAAGAATTGGTAAAGCTAGAGCCGCCTTCATGCAGCTAAAGAATGTCTGGTCCTCCAGAGAGTTGTCCTTAGTCATCAAGATTCGACTCCTTTTAACACCAACGTCAAATCAGTCCTGCTGTATAGAGCGGAAACGTGTAAGATAATTAAGACCACTAAGGAAACCAAACCTTTACCAACAGCTGCGTCAGAAGAATCCCCCAAATAAAGCTGCTGTGACACCATTATTCAGCAATGTCAGCCTTTTCTAAAAGACCTGCCAACTCTCAGCTGAAGAAGAGATCAGAAAGAGTGATGGGGCTGGATAGGACACACCTTACGCAAAACCAGCTATTGTCACAAGGCAGATACTGAGGTGGAACCCCAAAGTAAACGGAAGAAAGGCCGCCCAAGAAATGCCTGGCGTCGAGACTGAAGCGGACACCATAAAGAATGGAGACAACTGGAACCAGCTGGAGAAGATGACAAAGGACTCTGGAGATCTGTTGTTGGTGGACTTTACCTGCCATGGGTGAAGGGCAATGAATTAATGAATGAATTGGATGCAGTATACATCACAATTAGTAGATTATACTTATATGACAATAATATGAGTGGTATAATGGTATAATATATAATTCTATGAACACCATCATGATGGTAATTTATATTTCGGGGAATACAATGGTGGTAATGTATGATTCTATAAACACATACCGTGCTGATACTGTGTACTGTACAATGAATTGTAAATATCAATTCATGAGACTCTGTCCTCAGCTGTAGAAAAATAAGTAAGGTTTAATTGCTTAAATCACCGTACATTCTAGACATATGAATGAATTCAACCACTCAACAAATAATATCATATATAATGTCTCAAAAATTAGAGTTGGCAAACTATAGCAACCGAGTGGTAGGCTAAAAAGACTATCGATCCTGGTCAGAGCCCTAGTGAAATTTATGCCTGGACATTCTCAAACTTCTAGAATCTATGCCTAGCATCCCTTAACCTCTGGGACTCTATTCCTAGAGCTAACAAATATCAAAAGTACTCTCTGCTCGCATTTCACACTCTGATCAGTGTCGATGTTTCCCTGCCATTCCATAAGGTCACCATGGTCAATCGTAGAAGCTGACAATGAATCTAACATAGCTGGTCGTATTAGGAATATGGAGTATAAAAACTGTAGAATATATATTGTTTCGGTGATTTTATAAGTTGAAGGCAGGCTCGCCAAATATGTTACGGTGATTTTATAAGCTCACCACATATGTAACGTCAGTTTTGGAACTCAAATAGTATGTTACGTTACTTGTTACAAGACTAATATATGAAACAGTTCTCAGTGTAGTACACTATATACTACATACTTTAATAGAACTTTAATAACAATTTACTTCTCTTTAGCTACTTCTATCTACAACAAAACTACTTCTATTAGAACCAACGACACCGAACTAAGTCTATTTATTAAGCCTGTCAGCACCATACTAGTGCATCTTTTCTCTGATCTACTATCTACTACTTATTTCTAACTTAAATTAATAAAAGTGATCACGCTTGCTATACACTGTCACTACAGGCATCAAAGTGTTGGTAGCTTGGCTTGACCATGAACTTCGGTTACGTAACATGGGTCACTTGGTTGGGAGGGGGAAATTTCAACTGCCGGTGTAGAGGGGGCGGTGAGAGGAGAATATATATATATATATATATATATATATATATATATATATATATTAGGGTGCCACTCAACGTAAAGGGAATTTTTTTTCAAGTTACAATGTCCCACCCCTATTTTTTCTTTTGTTATGCTATAATTTTACTACAAGTTGTCTCCATTCTGGAGAAGAAACTTGGCAGAGAATTGATCAGCTTAGCGTGCAGGCGCTATATAATGGAACTCATTGTGGTAAAGGTGTTTATTCACTGATTGGTCCATCTAGTGGACCAAATATCAATTTATTCCAGAGATTGGTAAATATTGGGGCTCACTTGACACAATGTATGCAAGGGAATGGATGTAGATTAATTGCAGTTGTTCTCAATCCAGTTCCGGATGAACTCATTAACTTAATCCAGCATCAGCTAACAGTGTTTTAGCCTAGTGAGATGATTATCGTGAGCTTCTGCAACTGTCACTTTCTTTTCTATGTGCAGTCAGGATGCAGATGGAAAGATTCTGGCTCCTGAAGCTTCCTCACCGGCTCATGGCAAAACTGATTTCCAGCCTTAAGATGCTCATTTGGCGTTCTCAGGCCAACTTACCGCACGTGAATTGTCATCACTGGGTCACTTCAACACCTTGATACTTAAGGTCTACCTGAATTCATCATCATGTGCTACATCTGCTCCCCCGAAGAGATTTGCAGCTAGTATAACAATTGGAGAACTACAAGGAAACAAATGACACCGTTGCCAAAGCAGCAATAAAATCATTCTCTGAACACTCGTGGTATTTGGAGGAAATTGGTAGGTTTTGTATTTTTCGACAATGATGTTTCATCTGAAATGAAGTTAGTCATGGTTGCAGCACTTAACAAGACAACAACAGAATAGCCTTCTGTTCTAGATTACAACAAAATAAACTTTCTGATTTTGTATCGCAACACACCAGAAAACTTTTCACAGCTTTGAACATACCACAAAATATCCTTACCACGGATCAAGACACATGGGCCACTTATAACAACTACATTGTTGGCCAAAAGAAAGTTGCGAGTTTAAAAGTCGTCAATGATGCAGCCGAGCGTGGAGTGGCCCTGAGTCAAGCATTCAACGGAGTACTAACCAATCAAGAGGAACAGAAACAATTTTTGTTAAAAGTAGTAGAGAAACACCGTCGTGACTTTCCTAATGCTAACAAGTCCACCATAACTGTCCCAGCTGCAGCTAGAATATCATTACTTGGACTTGAAGACATATCTGAACTATGTGGAAATGACTCTTTATGTTAATTAGCTGAAGGTTCTGAAAGTTATTATTCTGTTGCTATGTACAAAACAGTTGTTTGTTCTCTTTTACAGCGATAGGTGTCTTCAAATTACTTGATTTTTTTGTAATACAGCAGGATTAATGTATGGTAATGTCGCGCAACATTGTTTATTGCAAAACTTTACACTTTTGAGCTACCAATAAATATTATCAGAAAACATTCAAATTTTGCCAATTTTATTCTTATAACATTACTAACACATTTTGGGGTGGCAAGATAAAAACTCAGATTTTTTTAGTGGCACCCTTTATATATATATATATATATATATATATATATATATATATATATATACACATATATATATATATATATATATATATATATACATATATATATATATATATATATATATATATATAATATCTGATCAAAAATAACCTAGCCTACTGATCAAACTTAAGGGAATATAACTCTATGCAAAGGTTTTGCAGGGTGCAGCTAGTAATAACATTTTACCATTGTCATGGGTTGTGAGTAATTTGGCGAAACCATTCCCACTTTATTCCAACCCTTGACCTGCACGGCCACCCCCTAATAATATTAATATGATATTATACAATGCACAGTAGTATACGTTCCAGTTCTCCCACCCTTCATTCCTACCCCCAACTGCGTAATTACGTCATAGCGCAGGTGGCCAGCGGAACTCAGATGAAGAGCGAGGCCGGCTAACCGAGCAACGGTTGGCAGAAAGACGTTACATTCCGCTCGGAATTCTCTCTGACCACGAATTTCGGGTCGGCTATCTTCAAAAGGGGAAGAACCCGTTCAGATGTCCAGTTACTTTTGTCTTTGTCGGTATGACGTCCCTCCACCTCCATGATCCCCCCCCTGTCCCATCTAAGGCGGGAAGTTAGCTCCACCACCTGATTGACAGGGAAAGATGCCAGATGAATGATTGGTCAGGGGGGTCACATGTGTAAAAGTATGTGAGCAATTAGAGATAGTTTGATAGGCATTCGACTGGGGGTCCTAGGAGTGACAGGTCGAGATTCGACTGAGGGTCTCGTGGGAGAGAGGGTGAGTCGATCAAGTGAGAGAGAGAAGAGAAAGAGAGAGAGAGTTATATCGAAATAACGTCCCTTTGATTATTCATTTATATTGATTTATTATTTTTACCATTTTTGGATTACGTTTGCTTTATAATTGCAGCCAGCAGGATCATGCTACGGACTGGTGCCTTTATGTAAATAAATAGTCATTTTTGTTGTCATACAAGACTTGTTGAATTGATTATCGTCCCGTGTTGTACGACTAATTACTGGTGAGACAATGAGTGGCAGAAACACAAATAGAGATACGAGTACCAATTCAGTCAGACCTCATACTTCTCTAGATACAAGCCAAAAGATACCTCATAGGGGTCCTCAACAACCATTCAAATTATTGTTATTTTAATACAACAGATAGCATTCTATTATCTTCAAACGAAAACGATAATAATAGGCTAATCGACAATTTTTCAACGCAAACATAGTCGTACAAATTCTTGAGCAACAAATTCATTTTGATAATCGATTCCATAAGATAAAAAGAAAATTATGCCAAATTTGTATAAAGTTATCAGGTATCATATTATAATATTTAGAAAATTAAATATTGCTTTGTAAATATTTTGTAAAAAAGACTAAAAGTCTGTAAGTAAACAATTATGCAAAAGTCGACCAATCTTTAATCTATAGCCTATAAATAAAAAATGTGAATAGGATTCAAGCCGTAGTTAATAACTCCGAAAGTTCGTCACTTACCAGTTGCCTTGAAAAGTACACAGAATTTGCAGTAAATTACTTTGGCATTTTTATATATACATCACATCTTCTATATATAACTAAGTTGTAAGTACCCGGCTTTGCCCGGGTTTAAAATAAGGTTTTCTGTTTACCTTTTGTTTTCTCCCTCCCCTTCTCTCTCCCTCCCTCCCCTCCCTCTCCTTACCCCTCTCCCTTCTCTCTTCCTCCTCCCTTTCTCCCTCCCTCTCCTTACCTCTCTAACTCTCCCATCTCCCTCTCTCCCCTATCTCCCTCCCTTCTCTCACCCCGTCCCCCCCTCTCTCCACCTTCCCTCCCTTCCTCCTCCTCCCCCTCTCTCCCTCCCTGCCCCCTCTCTCTCTTTATCTCTCACTCCCCTCCCATTTCTCCCATCCTCTCTCCCTCTCTCCTTCCCCTCCCTCTCCCAAGGTCTCCCCCTCTCCCCTTCTCTCTCTCTCTCCCTTTCTCCCTCCCTCCCTCTCCCTCCCTCTCTCCCAACTCTCTCTCCCCATTCATCCCTCCCTCATTCCCTCTCTCTCCCTCTCTTCCACCTCACCCTTTCTCTCTCCCTCCCCACTCTTTCCCTCCTCCCCTCTATCTCCCTCCCTACCCCCTCTCCTCCCTTCTTTTCTCTCCCCCTGCTCCCCCTTTTCCATCTCCCTCTCCCTCCTGCCTTCTTTCATCTCCCTCTCTCTCCCTCCTTCTCTCCCGCCTGTCTCATCTCCTCCCTCCCTCTCTCTCCCCTCCCTCCCTCCTACCCCCTCCTTTCCCCTCTCTCCCCCCTCTCTCTCTGTCTCTTTATCTCTCCCTCCCCTCCCTCACTCTCTCTCTCTCTCTCTCTCTCACTATATATATATATATATATATATATATATATATATATACTTATTATTATGGCTTCACAATACTTTTAAAATCCTTCTTCATTCCTTTCTTTACCTTCCTTAAACTGTACATATCAGGGAGCATGAAAAAACAACAACAATTCTTCGCAGCACAAGGGAACTATACAGCACCAGCGCGCAAGTTCTATTCAATCATCGGGAAATGACGTCACAGAGGAATTTTATTTATGGCGCCGTCGAGATTACTTTTAATATAGTAAAATACTAAAATAAAAAAATTAATTAAAATTAAACTACCCATCAAGATGAAACGAAACCTGTCCTGTAACCTTCCTGTAATTATGTGTATGTGTAACAACTTTCACGTTATTTGATTGTCTGGATCTTGGAGTTATATGAAACAGACAGACAGACAGACAACAGATGCGTCTTATAAGTATAGAGATTCTCTTCTTCGCCCAACCATGCGGTACACCAGCCAGCAAGACGCAATGCTATATATATCTAGATAGATTAGTCGCGTTTGTGGAATTCCCGAATACCTCAAAGCAAGCAAGACGCATTTATCATTCAACAAATTTTTTATAAAACCAGATTTTTTTAAATTTCTAATACTACGTTTTGTCCTTTTATTTAGGAATATATTAAGCAATACGAGAACAATAGTGGTTTAAAAATATTATCGCGTCTAGACAGCTCCAGTAATTTTAAAAACAGTATTATTTGTCGTAATCATATGTTTATATGCTCTAACTAAGAAACTATTTCATTTATCCCAAGTCGCGGAAAATGAGGGAATGTTGCACATAAAATAACATTATCATATCAACTGGATTATTGTAAAAAATAATAAAACACATTTAACAATACGACTATGTGTGAAGAATAAAGCAATATTGAACTGATTTCCAATTTTAGAATTTAAAAAAATGGTGTATAAATATAGATAAGATGTGAAAATGCTATGGAGGCCGGCGCTACCATTAGGCTACAAAGTGGGCCAAGAGACCACATTCAACGCTGAAGTGTAGACAATAAAATATTAGATATGGTGACATCTTTTGTTTTGATTTCTTTGTGATGCTGTTTTGAGGAAAATTCCCAATTAAGAAAAATCATAAATATTTATGGCGCATTACAAAAGTTAACTGTATTAGAATATGTACGCATTACAAAAATATTAAATCTGTACTGAAAAGTGTAGGAAGAAAGAAAGTTAAGCTGTCTTGAGCTAGTCTAAAAAATACACAACAGCTACCTACAGGTAATATGGAGACTGGCATGACCTAAATGAAAAAAATACATGTTACATCAAAACAACACTATAGTGTGCTGGGGGAAAGGGTGGATTGAGGCAGACACAAAGCGAACCAAAATAAAAAGCAAAGAAAATTTAAAAACACCCCCCCCAATATGTTTGTTAGCAGCTGAAATAAAAAATTACAATTTAAAGAAAAAAATCCTGATCTTAAAAAAAGGCATTAAAATATATCTAACCAATAAAGAGAAAAATTAAGTCTGGCAGTTCAAGGTATCCAAATAATTGACTAAAATCTTGCTAAACAATAAAATAAAAAACAAGTTGCTGGAAGGTACCAGTGTTGAGGATCCCTATGAGGGTATTCTTGGCTTGTATCTAGAAGTATGATGGCCGACCCAGTGATGACCCGTATTTCTATTTGTGTGTCTACCAGTAATTAGACGTACAATAAAGGACGATAATCAATTCGACAAGTCTTGTGTAACAACAACAATATATAATACTTTACACAAAGGCACCAGTCCGTAAATAGGATCTGGTGGCTGTTAAATCATAGAGCAAAGATAATCCAAAATGCAGTGCAAAAATAATAAATCCAAGTATAAATGAATGGTCAGTAGGCATTTCCATTTCTTCTCAATCAGACACATAAATCGACTCTCTTCTCACAGAGCACTCAGTCGAATCGACTGGTCGCTACCAGGACCCTCAGTCGAATGTCCAGAAAAACTATCTTTCGTTACTCACACACTTTCTTACATATGACTTCTAGCCAATCAATTAGCTACGCTCCTTTCCCTGTCAATCGGGGGGTGAAGCTAACTACCCCCTTAGATGGGGGGAGAAGATATTGCACCGACAAAGACAAGAGTAACTGGACATCTATCCTTTGTCGGCATTTGAACAGGAGCCGAGCGGTCAGAGAGAATCCCGCGAGGAATGTATCACCCCTATATAACATTCCTCAGCTCCCGCTTCATGCTGACCACCTGCGATGTGACGCAATCACGGGGGTGGGGTAAAAAGGGTGGTGGGCGGGAAAACTGGAACGTATACTACTATACATTGTATTATAGATACGTATTAATCTTTTTATTAGGGTGTGGCCGGGTGAGTCAAGGGTCTGAACCAATTGGGAATGGTTTCGGACAAATTAATCACAACCCGTGACAACCAGATAGTGACCATTAAGTCTGCACATGATAGGTCAAAGTTCAAATTTGCATACCATGTATTTTCTCCCAAGATGTCAGCCTGTTGTTTTGTTTGATTGCTGTTTTCTTAAAAATAATAACAGTAATTATATTGATTGATATGGCGGCGTATGCTATGCCTGGGGGATGACGTCTATTATATTTTAAAAAATTTCTTTCTTTTTTTTTTTAAAACCACGGGAGGTAATTCAAAAGTCACAGAGTGCTCAATAATATATTCTCAGTATTTGTTTAAAAATAAACCAATCCGCCGAGTGCAAACTAAATGTTCGTCAGCATTAAGTTTTTTAACAAACAATGTCGTAAAATATTTCTTTTTACTTTAATTTGCAAATTATTATTTCGACAGTATTTTTTTTATCAAACATAAAAACATGATTCTCGCCATTAATCAAAATTCTGAAAGTACATCCAAAAGCAATGCATTAATAAACATAGCATATTTAGAAACGGCTGTACATTCAATGGAACCCATGATCCTTTGATTATAGTTTTAAATGGGTGATAATTATTTTTCTAAATTTTGCCTTTTTTAAAAAAATAAACAGAATTAGAAACAAAGGCTTTCTCAATATTTACTATTAAATTACATAGGGCGTTATGTCAGCAAGTGTTTGGTCCGTGGGGGTTTTGACTGATGAGGGCTCTGTCCTACACTCACTTTTTGCCTTACACCCGACAAGCGTACGTCAGTTAACGGTGAAATATGGCATGGGCGTGGAAAATGATATTTTTTTCAGCCTATCACATAAGTGCTTTATGGAAATTATTGTTATTCGGGTAAGGGGTAGTTTGAAAATGAGTAAGTTTCTTATTAACGGCTATCTCAGTTATGATTTGGCGTTTATGCTATTGGTCGAGATAAATTTATGGCTAAATTATTTAATTTTTATTGGAATATTCAGTACATTTATAATAGGAAAACCATTTTTATATTTTTTTAGAAGGCTAAGATTTAAGCTTATTCCAGTATACGATAAACTATTTTTGATAAAGTCCTGATGTTTGCGGTGTAACATTTAATGCATTTTACAATAACATTCCTAAATAAATCGAATTATTTCTTTTGCCATAATGACATGATAATTTTGTCTTTTATTATGTTCTAGTATATACAGAAGATCTTTAAGTTATTTACTTTATTACCTTACCACAATACAAATTTAAGTGTAATCGTTTGTTATTTGCTGATCCAAAGTGTTTGTTTGTACAAAAAATATGCCTTGTGCAAGTTTCACATTATGGCAGACCCACTGAAAAAGCAAAAGAGAAGTTTCCAAAGGATCGGTCTTAAAAATAAGAGTTTTGTCTGTGGGGCACCTAGTATTTTGTTTGCTTTTAGTAATTTTGTAGCATTACAATGTTTGATCGAAAAGCCGATAACTTAAGACAGTAACTAAAGTACAATGTTGCATAAATGTATTCTTTTGTAACTTCATAGAGTCATAATATATAAATATAACAAAGTATACTCATATTTGCAATTATGAAATAAAAGTTCTTAGTAAAGCACAAACTTCAGCCTCCCTTCTAAATCACAATGATTAAATTCGGTTCTGAATATTGTAGATAAAAAAGCAGAAGCGGTAAAGAGTAGGGGTGGAAAAGAGAACGTTTCCAGAGGTTAAAGAGTTGGTGCTAAATTTGACACCTAAACTTTCAAGCTGAAGGTCAGCTGGCTTCCGAATTTTATCTCCACAGCCTGACGGTGTTGAGGTTAATTTTATTAACTTCATCTTCAACTAGCAAAATAGTACTAATTACGCATTGACTGTAATTAGTAATAAATATGAAGTAAGCTATTCATAATAAAACAAGCAATTTAAGTCTTTTTCCGTTTCGGACAAAGGACATTTTAGAGCATTTTCGGACGGAATCCGTATTTTTTTCCGGGTTACAGCCATAAATATTGGTTCCACGCATATGGATTTAGATAAATTTAGAGAGGGAAGTAATCATGTTAAATAAGTATTACAAAGATAAATAATGATTACGCCCCTTTGATTAACTTTTATGATTTATATTTAAAATATAAGCAAAAACGGTGTATAAGAAACTTTATATTTTGGCCCTGAGAGGTCAGATCGCGAAATGGACTTTTGATGTACACTTGGCCATGGATATCTAGATATAAACACCCAGGATAGACAACCGCTAAACAAAATTTCATTCTCTAGCTGTGTACGGTTTAGGCTGACGCAAGGATTAAAGCCCAACAGACGGCATACAATAAAATGTGACTTTATGTCTAGTATAACATTTCTATTTTAAAAAAATGCTTTCTAAATACTTTCTACTAAAAAAAAATTGTCAATTTTTACTAACAACAATTTCTCATAAATAAAACAATGCTATCAGGTGACACACCGAACGCCATTTTGATTTGTTTACGTTTTGTCAGTCAATTCGACTACACTAAAATGGACTTAGATTCTGATTATTTAGAGGAAAATAAACTTGATTCAAGTGACAAAGATGAAACTTGGGAGCTCATTACTTCAGACACTTTGCTGAAAATATTAGTTTTAATTCAAGTTTTCAACACTTCCAAACTCACATGTAAGTATTGAACCAACATGCTTTGACTTGTCTTACCGATCTTTACGTCATTTATTTGTTCATTTATTTATTTTTTAGAACTTAAAATGTGGGAATAGTTATAAAATAAGAGAAAAGTATTACATTTATACTTTATTATATAAAGGTTTATGTATAAATATTATTTATTTAGTTCTACCGCTAGAATTACTTGTTACTGCTTCTAATTCTTGTGTTATTGCCAATCAGCAGATTTTCGTAAACACAAAAAAAAAAAAAAAAAAAAAAAAAACTGAGGTTTACATATTTACATATCTGTATTGATGATATTTTATTTTCATCATTATAAAATAATTATTGTAGCTCGATAAATAAGCTGAATTTTTTTTTATTTATGGTTTTCTTTACATATTTTTTTTATCCCCCAGGTCATATGGCATGATGATATGAATGACACATTACCAGAACCACCAAAGAATTTTCACCTGAGAGGGATCCAGGCATTCAACAACTCGGAGGAGCTAAAAACAAGGGAAGACATTAGGAAATTTTGTAATGCAGTGGCATTTAAAAACTTTATTTTACTTTGAACTTAGTAATTCATATTTGTGACTAATAATAGCAAATTCCAGACATTATGGACCTACAAAACCTTGTGTTTACCAAGGCTGGTTTGATCTTACACCAGACACCCTCACAGATTTCGTGGACTTATCAAGTGTATGCTGTACTTGTTTGGGTTACTGAACATTGACCGCTTCTGGTCTACTAAATCACTATACAATGGACTTTAAATAGAGCTTATGTTTCGTGATAGATTGAAACTATAATGAGCTTTCTAAAGGTGTCTAATCAAACTGAAGACAAAAACTAACAAGTTATGTAAAGCATATTTTTTCTTTAACTTTATTAGATTGTAATGTATAAAATTGTTTCAGCCTTACCAAGATATATCAATAGATTAAAGAATGATAAGAAATAAAGGTAGATATATTTTTAGGCAGTACCTAAGGGATAAGCCGACTAAGTGGTGAATGAAGTTATGGGTATTAGCTGATTCTCTAGGTATACTTATGATTTTCATTTATATTTAGGTAAACAGGATAATGGGCCTTTTGATTGGGCAATATGGGGTGGTAATGAAATTAATTAAATCTTTAGCTAAAGAGGGGTATAAATTATTAGTCGATAATTTTTATACTACTATACAATTGTTCAAAGATCTATGGAATTTAGGGGTAGGAGCATGTGGAACTATTCTTAGGACATAAAGGTATTCCCCAATCTTTGAAAAATATAAAAGAGGGATATGAGATGAGTTAGAAAGGGAGTTATTGACAGTACGATGGAGGGACAATAAAACTGTTTGCTATGCCTAATTATACATAATGCAACGTGATTTTGGAACATTTTAAATGACAGACTAAGTAAATGGGAAATTTTAGGAACTTACTGCTGACCAACCAACCATAATACAGGATTACAATAAATATATGGGGTGTAGATAAGAGTGACCAGTTGATAAAATAAATATAATGTTCTATGAAAATTATCATAAGCTGGTATATTAGTTACACTAATCTTGTAAAATATTTCTTAGCAAGTTACAAAACATACTGAAATTGAGCTTTGTTGTTATCAATAGACATTAGAATGTTAGTTTTTATAACTTAGATTTATATTTTTGAATTTTTCTTTAATGTTGTATTGGTTAAAAACACATCATTTTGAAATTTTAAAATATCTTTTGTATCTGATTATAATGTCTTCAAAATATCCTACACACAGAGAATTGAATGTAGTTTAATAAAAGTGATTTTTAGCTGAAATGAATCATAATGAATTTTTTTCTTCTTTGTGTTTGTGAATTGTTTAATTAATTTATTTTTGTTTATTTTTTTCATCTAAACTTTTTAAAAATAATAAAATACTTGCATAATAATATCACTTTGAAACATATATTGTTAAAAAGCCCTTTTAATTTACTACATGTTCATATATATATACTATAATAACATAATATTTAAAATAAAAAGCTTTAGAGAAATATTAGTCGATAAAAATTTTAAAGACATTGACGACCAAGATTGAAAAAGCTGGATGCTTTTTTTAACAATGTCAACAGAGGAGGGCTATTGAAGCCATCTGAGTACACTCTTTCTACTTGCCTACTAAATTGGAAAGTATTCAAGTCATTGAAAAGATCAGCAAGTAGTCTGAAACTATTTCTAGAACAAACAAATAAAAAAATTGTTTAAATTGTTGATAGAGTAACAATTGATGAGTCATTGCTGATTGAAGAAATATTTTTTTATTTCAATCATAATTTAAAAGAACTTATTTATGTTAAATTTTTTAATTGTTCGTCTAAAAATTATGTTAAGCAATTGAATGAGACCGTTCATGAAAAACCAATGAAAAAAACGAAAAGTAATTAAAGTTCAGATCGCGAAATGAACTTTGCCGCACACATGGCAGGCCAAGACCTACTAAATAATATATACATCAAGGGTCTAGGACTTATGGTTGTTGGGTTCTAGGGTGATGACGGACAGACAGACAGACAGACAGACAGACAAAACGGGGACAATCATTATTAAACACACATAGCCATAAAGTATATACATAAACACACAGGCTTAAGCATAACACATATAGACACGCATGCGTAACCCTAACAAATTAAAGGATGCAGTGTTATTTGAGCAAAGTTGTAAATGTGGATTAGTTCTAATAATAACATAATTATTCATAGTTTCAGGGTTCGTCCATTAATATCTCTAACATTTTAGGAGTCTAAGTGGGTGTGAAAATATTTGATAGTTGTTGACAAGGAGAAGGGTTGGGGGGATAACGATAAAATTTATTGACGTCAATAAATTAAATCTTTTGGGAAATGACATCAATAATTGGCTAGATAAAAAATATTTAGATTACCGGTAGCTATTACAATTTTAAAATTTTATAGCCCATGTATCAGTCTGCTATATTCTGTCAGAAATTGTCGACAGGGCGCCCATTCCTTATCCGGACCAAAACCCCCAGCGGATTAAACCTAATGAAAAAAACCAACGGACAAAACACACAGCGGACAAAACCCCTTCGGACATAAACCCCATGGACTAAACCCCACTGGATCTAACCCCTGCTTTTGCAATAAAATCTATTATTAAACCCCCCCAAATTTATTATAAAATTTAATATATTATACCTGAGGTAAATATATATTTATAAAATTACGTTTTTTGAACTGATTTTTTCAAAGTACCCCAAAGCTGCATAAGCCGTTTGAGCTACAGTGGTTCGAAGTTAATACCATGTTAGCTTTACATCAACAGGCAGCTTATCTTACTAGATAAAAGAAGCAAAATAATAGTTTTAACACAAGGTCAACCAGCCCTGAAAATGGATGGCGTCCGAGTTAAAGTTCCGACACTAGCCCGCCTTAGAGTCTTGTGTATGTGTTGTACTCGGCCCTTTAACCTCCAGTACCTCCCCGCGGTCCGGATGGTAACACTGTGCCTCAAAGCTCTGGGATGCTTCCTGCTTTTGGGAACAGCGGCTAAATCAGGAGAGTCCACTTTAGGAAACTGCCGTAATCGGCACCACTGGCCTCTCTGATCTAGGGGGAGCGCCTGGTTACTCGGGAAATAATGGGGAAACCACTGTACGGAAACTGATTTTAACTCCTGCCGCAGGACGTGCGTTGTAAGTGAGCCCAGGCATACGGATACTGTTTCCAAATGTTGGCATTGCACGCCGCTAGCCTCTCGACAGCAGGTTGGGATTTTCGAGGAAAAGTTACGCCCACTCACTCCTCTCATTCCATGAGATCACGTGTAAGCCGGCGGGCATGGGTCCATACCTGCTGGGGAAAGGGAGGCATTTGAGCTGCTCTACATATCAGTCAGACAACCCAACCCACCAACCCCATGGGGCACCCAAAAAGCACAATGAATAGAAATCGAACAAAATAACGTATGCAGTGCCCGTCACGAATGACAGCAGAACGGCGCTAAGAGGTAAGTCGCACACCGTTTTCAGTGGCTGAAACAGGTCGAGCCTGGCCATCGGCAAGTGCTGATTGCTCTGTTGGCACTACACCGGAACGTAAGACCATATGGAGACGGGGGGCAAACCCAAACAGTGGCTGCCGCGGCGCTGAGCCCCGTCCTCGGGTAACGCTGATTGCCCTGTCGGCGGAAAACCGATCAAAATGAACGACCAGCAGGGCACTGCCTATGTGTGACGCCGAAAGCTATACCCCGTGCTTGATGCCCGGCAAGCTGAAAGTGGCTGCGGAATGTCGAACCCAGTCCTCGGGTGACGCTGATTGCTCTGTCGGCGGAAAACCGAAAGTTACGTCTCGCAGGGCACTGCTCATGCGACGCCAAAAGCGATAGCCCGCCTTGGTGCCCGGCAACGTGACCGACAAGCGAAGACTCGGGAAGCGGTCTGGTAAGGCTCAATTCAGGGTTGTCCACCTGAATGTCCGTGAGTTAATCTCATGAGCCTAGAAGTCGCAAAGCTTTGGACGAGAATGAAGTTGATGTTTGAATGCAACAAGAATGCATCCTTGGCCTTTGGACTTTCTCCATCATTGGCTAATCATGCTTTCGGTGTTAGTGTAAGAATTTTCAGGGCTTGGTTACCCTATGAGAAATTGGCTAAATATTTAGCCGAGTAGCGCCCATACCTCGCAAGGAAAACGGATACGCTGGCAGTGGATGTCTATAAGTATGGAAGGAAGTATCATTGTGTAAATGTAAGCCCCTCCCAAGTCGGAGCTCACATCATAAATATATCTGAGGATACTCTACTTGCACTATTGTATGTGGTGATTGCAACGCCATGTCTTTTGCATGGGGAGACGAACGTACCGATGTCACTGGGCGGAGTGAGGAGATTTGTAATATTACAAGTTTAGTTCAGATTCTGGACCAGTTTTCAAATCCCAGATTATTTTCACGGCAGCAATGGGAGCGAAATGAGACAGGATTTAACCCTTTGTCTCGGCTGATCTGGCTGATCTGGCTTGTGTCACCTCTTTCAGAGTGCTCGAGGTGTCGGGAGTGATTATAAACCCGTTGCAAATAAAGTAAAAGAAATATTTTACGACATTGTTTGTTAAAAACTTAATGCTGACGAACATTTAGTTTGCACTCGGCGGATATCTCTCCATCTGAGAAAAACCCAAGTGCCACGCGCGGGTGCAAAAATGCAAATTGAAAGTCTTTAGGCTGCTGCCTTGGAGAGGGTAGATACCGATCGTGGATGATCGTGGATGAGTCGAAGTTACATGCACGGAGATGACCGAAGCAACCTTGTATGCCGTGCGTAGGACTGTCCCTAGAACCTTCCGCAACGTAGGTACAGAACATTTGACCACAGCCATTGCAAAGTTATGAGACAGAGGCAAGCAGCTCGTAAGAGCGAGCAGAATGAAAACGAGTTTGTTGATATCTGCAGCACATTAAGATAATATCAACTATATGTTGGTTTGAATCATTATCTACGGTCTAAACTATAAGTTGGTTTTGAATCTGCAAGTCTAAACTATATGTTGGTTTGAATCTGCAGTCTAAACTATATGTTGGTTTGAATCTACGGTCTAAACTACATGTTGGTTTAAATCTACATCTACTGTCTAAACTATATGTTGGTTTGAACCTATATCTACTTCTAAACTATATGTTGGTTTGAATCTATATCTACTGTCTAAACTATATGTTGGTTTGAATCTACATCTACTGTCTAAACTATATGTTGGTTTTGAATCTACATCTACTGTCTAAACTATATGTTGGTTTGGATCTCCATCTACTGTCTAAACTATATGTTGGTTTGAATCTATATCTACTGTCTAAACTATATGTTGGTTTGAATCTACATCTACTGTCTAAACTATATGTTGGTTTGAATCTACATCTACTGTCTAAACTATATGTTGGTTTGAATCTACATCTACTGTCTAAACTATATGTTGGTTTGAATCTATATCTACTGTCTAAACTATATGTTGGTTTGAATCTACATCTACTGTCTAAACTATATGTTGGTTTGAATCTACATCTACTGTCTAAACTATATGTTGGTTTGAATCTATATCTACTTCTAAACTATATGTTGGTTTGAATCTATATCTACTGTCTAAACTATATGTTGGTTTGAATCTACATCTACTGTCTAAACTATATGTTGGTTTGAATCTACATCTACTGTCTAAACTATATGTTGGTTTGAATCTATATCTACTTCTAAACTATATGTTGGTTTGAATCTATATCTACTGTCTAAACTATATGTTGGTTTGAATCTACATCTACTGTCTAAACTATATGTTGGTTTGAATCTATATCTACGGTCTAACCTATATGTTCTGCAATCTATGTCTACGGTCTAAACTATATGTTTGCTTGAGTCTATATCTACGGTCTAAACTTTAAAACTCGCGGTATTAAAACATCGACGCCAGGTGTTTAAAGTAGCTAATGAGCTGTATTATTGCTTTTGTCAGCTGGGTTAGTGCATTGCTTGAATCACGCCAGTATTTCTAAACATATGCATCAATTCTTGTTGAAAATATAACATTCACGCCAAATCGATGGATCTTAAAACTTGTCCATTTACGCGATCCAATCAGAAACATGTCAAATTCTTCGCGACCCAACAAAAAAAAAAAGAAAAGAAAACACGTAGCGCGAAAGAAATCTAAAAAAAAGTATTATTGTATATAATGTCGCTTAAGAGATTATTGAAATTTTTTGGCGACTCACTTGAAAACATCTCGCCATCAACCGGGTAGGGGTGGGTGTGAAGTCCCTGTGAGGCTGAGATGAAATCTCTTAGATCATATTACCCGCTAATGGAACTGTTTTTAATGGTGCCATTCTTTCATACCCACCCATAGCCGATAGTGCAAATAATTTTTTTTTTAACCAAATGAACATCCGTGTGGATAGTGAACCACGCGTTGAGAAATGATGTAAATGATTAGAATAACTTTCGGAGATCGCACCGTCAAACCCTTCACTTCCCTTTGAACCTGCTCACCAAAAAAAAAACTCGACCATAGCAGGTAAGGCGCACACCTTCTCACGACATTTTGTTTCTATCGGCCAATCGCTGTGACCTTTTACTTACTCTCCACCCCGACCGCTTGTACTTAATGAACACAATGCACATATATATATTTCTGTGCCGACAAAAAAAAAAAGGAGGGGTTAGAGATTAGTAGAGCGGGTAGCGGAGAATATGAATAAAAAAAAAAAAGCATATTGACGTCATCATCTATTATGATTTGACGTGTAACATCCAAAGGTTACTTGGTTCTTTCACACTGTGAACAAAAAACGATATCTGGATGTCTGGTTACTTTCTCTTTCCTTCCTTCTCTGCCCCCCCCTCCCCACCTCCCCACATCCTTAGACCATACCAACACACTAACGGTTACCAAACCTAGTAAACCAAAAGAACAATTTTATTTTTTTATTTTTCCTCAAACCGCCGCGTCAATCCAGGTAACTTAGAAAGTGAACGCGCAGGTTTTTTTTTTGGGTTTTCGCTGCGGACAGGCTGGGAATCACTGCCTAAGGCTACCTGCACTGAAATATAGGTCATTGCGTAATACACGGGTAGATAACCGGGTAAGCTAGTGGGGGTATACAAGTACTTACTTCTCGCAAATATTTCTCTATTCTCTCCCCCTTGTGTTTGTATTGAATATGTGTGTGTGTTTGACTTTCCTCCCTTTTTTTTTTCATCTGGATACACAATTTCTAAATGTAATCTAATTTAACTGAAATTAATTGTTCTTAAAGTCTGCAGACAATAAAGTTTTCATCACTTTCAACGGCTGGCCAAGGCTTAGTGTTAGCAGAATTTTTAAAAAAAGATGACGTGCATTGAAAAGTAACGAAAAAAAACACTTTAAATCCTTAGATCATATATACATATATATATATATATATATATATATATATATATATATATATTATATATCTAAATCATAGTTTGTAGTTTTGGTTGCACACTGTAACATAAGTTCATTCATTTAGCCAGTCTAAATATAAAATAACAAAAAAGCTTGATTTATTTTGGCGCTTTTCCGCACCCCCCAGCGTTATGGTTCTTAATTATTTCGACAAGGCGATTTTTTTTTACCCATTATAAACATTTCTAAGATGTAACAAGCTTCGTAATTCTATAAAATGTTAGTTCATAGACTTGAAATTATTAATGCGTGTATAATTATACAGGATCTACAAATGGCCCAGCTTAGAGCCTTCTAATTAAATTAGAACGTGTTCAAAAGTGGAGTTAAGATTTGAGGAGACACACCCACAAAACTTCACACAGAAAGTGAACCTAATTAAAAGCTTATACAAATGAAAAGATAAGTACGCATCAAGTTTGAACAAATTTAACTATTTACGGCAGAAGGTGAACAATATTGCTTTGTGTTATTTTTTTTTTTTACACAATGAAGTCTAAATAGACTACCGCATCAGTGGTGACCTAAACGTTACGGCGGAATGCATATGGCCTGGGGCGTGTATCAAGTTACGGGGCCCTGGGGCGAGTATCAAATTACGGGGCCCGGGGGCGAGATCGCTGGGTAGGGGCGAAAATCTAATTTCGGGGCCTAGAGACGCCGATGTCGGCCGTATTTCGTAAATATACGATTCTTTTTTCCGGCGCCCTGTTAAGCACGGGGGCCTTGGGGTGGTGGCTGTTATGTCGTAGGCAGTAGCATAATAACTGTATGTGGCACACGGGACAGACCTTGAAAACTGCCGCCCCGTTTCGATCTTTTAAAAAAAATGAATCGTTAAAAAATGCCGCCCCTTTCAATTGGCAAAATAAGTGCTGCCCATGGAGAACCGCCCCCTCTCCACCCACCCCCATCAATACGCCACTGGGCAGAACGAGAGGGAACACAAAAGACTCTTTTTTTAATAGGGTGTTACATTTCGAAAAAAAAGTGGGACTAGTCAAACCAGACACGCACGTGAGAACGTATAACTGAACTCATTTGACGAAAGCCGGGTTCTTTAATCCCTTATTCCCTGACCTCTTCCGTCCCTCCCTCTTCCCTCCACGGATGGAATGACCTGTTGAAATACTTATCCTCCATTTCAATGCCAGAAACAGCTGATCTGTAACCAGGGGCAACAGAACGACGCCAGCACGCCAAGGAGAGAGGGAATCACGTATCTCTCTACACATTTCAATCAAAGACAATGCCTTCCATTATCTCCCTGTCCTCATTTCGAGTCTAACGGTTTCTCCCCCCTTTCGCATGTTTTTTGACATTCGGCTGTCAAGACTGACTTTGAAAACTAGAACGTGCGGGATAAATGATCCCTAGAATTCATCCTCTGTAAATGTGCCATTAGCATTTCAGTTTGGCACTACATCATTTATTGACTCAGACATTTTGCCGATGATATCATAGACGTATATTGTACTAATATGAACAATCCAATTCACTTAACATGTATGGGTTACACTTTAAGTCGGCATCAAAACTTATGTTTCTATTCTTTATTGAGGTTAAGTTAAAAATAAATCAAGTAACAAATAAATAGTTTACATCAGTACATGTGTACACAAAATTGTTGCCCAAAAAAAAAGGGGCCAAATTTATTGTAATAAGACATAAACCCAGAGTGAAAAATTTCTTTTCTACTTAATTGAAACAATAATTGCGGCCCAAGGAGAGATGAAAGGAGGTGGGGGTGTTTATACCAAACAATATGCATCTAATTAATTATTATTGATCATTTACGCATAAGAGCAAAGTGTAAGCAGGATTTAAACAGCATGAAGGGACTTACTTGGCCCACGAGAAGGTTTTGGAATAAACATTAGGACAATACGGCTATCGCTTAGGATCTGAGAGAAATCCACCCCTCGTTTTACAATATTGTAAGTTGGACGGATGGCCGAGCGGTGTAGATACTCGACTGTCGATCCGAGAGTCTTGGGTTCAGGAAAAAGGCGAGAATTCTGATTCACTTTTTTACGTCTTCAAGAAACAGACATATTACTTGTTAGTGAAACATTTTTCCTTTCGCAAAATTAGGACCTACATTAACCTCAATACGACCTTGACCTCTAGACGTAGTTGGCCAACGTCCGGTATGAACCACTATCTCTTTTTTCGTTGTTTTTTTTTATTTAAACATTATGAAGCAAAGCCAATGAAAATATTTAAAAAATTAAATAGCTACTTAATTGTAAGCTCGTTTTTTTTTTTTTTGGTTTACAAAATATATTTTGTTAATACTTGAGAGGGAAAGAGTATTAAGGTATGAGAACCAGTTTAAGCGATAAACAAAATTACACCATAAGATGTACATTAAAAAAAACACGTATCCGGGAAGTGGCACGGGCACAAAAACAACAACAACAACAACAACGAGCAACAACAACAACGAGAACAACAACAACAATAAATACAACAACGACAACAACAACAATGACAACAACAACAACAACAACGACAATGACAACAACAACAACAATAACAACAACAACGAGCAACAACAACAACGACAACAAAAACAACAACGACAACAACAACGACAACAACAACAACAATACCGACAACAACAACGGCAACAACGACGACAGCAACAATGACAACAACAACAACGACAACAACAACGACAACAACAACAACAATAACGACAACAACAACAACAATAACGACAACAACAACGACAACAACAATAACGACAACAACAACAACGACAACAACAACGACAACAACAACGACAACAACAACGACAACAACAACAACAAACAACAACAACGACAACAACAACGACAACAACAACGACAACAACAACGACAACAACAACGACAACAACGAAAACAACAACGGCAACAACGACGACAGCAACAATGACAACAACAACAACAACGACAACAACAACGACGACAACAACGACAACAACGACAACAACAACAACGACAACAACAACGACAACAACAACGACAACAACGAAAACAATAACGACGACAACAACAACGACAACAACAACGACAACAACTCCGCGCTAGGTTTAAATCGATTCTCAGACCTTTTTTTTTTTTAATTGAACTGTTTCGACAACAAACAAACAACTTGTTTGTCTTACCTTGTCTGCACCACAACGTACCATCATCCACTGGGACAAACACATAAGTAAACAAAAATACAAACTGCTAAACAACTTTTGAACCACTCCCGGCCTCACAGACGTTTCTTCACCACGACTGGGAGACTCAAGAAGTGGGGAAAGTAGAACAGGGCACTGTGAGTAAGGTGGTGGTGGGGGGAAGGGGGGGATAGAAAACCTCCACACGAGTGAGTTACAGGTAAGATATAAATACAGCTAACAGTCACCTGCATTTTGGATGATTTGGGGGTTGGTTTGGGGGGCGGAGACTTCTGGGTGTGAGGAAAGTCTTTGATGAAGGTGTTGGGAGGGGCGGAGAGGGGGGGCAAGGGACAGCATGATGGACTTATGTGGGCGCTAAAATTGTCGGGGAATCAACAGCGTTTATTGGGGTATATCTATCTACCTACCTACCTACCTATCTATCTATCTATATATATATATATATATTAAACATGTTGGGAAACATTTTTTTAACGTCAGGGCGTTGGTTTACGCTGCCTGGTACTGTATTTAAGTACCCACTCCTTTACTCGGTATCGATTTCTTTCGCTCTGTCTATCGCTTACCTTCTTTCTCTCCTCCTGCCAGATTTAAAATAATAAAAATGTTCAAGCCTTCAAATAGAAAAAAAAAAACTTCTGAGGTTGTAAAATATTTCGTTTCAAATGGTAATAAACGTTCCCCACCTGGACAGGTAATAATCCAGTTATGAAAACTTCACCTGAGCAATAAATGATGTAATATAGATGTGTGTAAGAGGGAGAATCGGGGGGGGGAGGCGAGAGTGGGGGCGGGGGGACTTCGAGTCATTCATTCGTTCGGCTGATCGCTTCACACGCCCATGCAGACGTGTTCTATTTAGAAAACAATAAAGACGTGCATGTTCAAAAAGTAATAAGAGACATTTGGGAGACATAAGAAACGGAACAAACAATTTATCCAAGGTTAATGGATAATTTTTTTTTTGTTTAATAAATAAAATAAAATAAAGATGGGAAAAGTATTACATTTCAAAAGTCGACTGAACACTGAAATCGTTTTGTGAATCGATGGCGTTAGAGGTAAGGGTACAGGAGCGGGGGTTCTGACGGTGAGGGCTGCGGCGGGGATGGAGGTGGGGTGAAGTGGGGGTGTCTTTCTCTTTAATTTTTAATACAGGTAAGGTTATGCAGGGGTCCATGTAAGGTTATGCAGGGGTCCAGGTAAGGTTATGCAGGGGTCCAGGTAAGGTTATGCAGGGGTCCATGTAAGGTTATGCAGGGGTCCAGGTAAGGTTATGCAGGGGTCCAGGTAAGGTTATGCAGGGATACAGGTAAAGTTATGCAGGGGTCCAGGTAAGGTTATGCAAGGTCCAGGTAAGGTTATGCAGGGGTACAGGTAAAGTTATGCAGGGGTCCAGGTAAGGTTATGCAGGAGTCCAGGTAAGGTTATGCAGGGGTCCAGGTAAGGTTATGCAGGGGTCCAGGTAAGATTATGCAGGGGTCCAGGTAAGGTTATGCAGGGGTACAGGTAAAGTTATGCAGGGGTACGCAGAGACATACAAATTTTTTCGTTTAGAAAAATAACAAACAAACCAGGAGTTTGATGAAGGTCGCCAGTTTGCTGCGTGACTCATCACCAAACCACGTGACCGAGTATCAGAAAGGTAAGCAAATTACTTTGTTAAAAAAAAAAATAAGTACAAATATTCGCGAACATTCGTGTGAGGGATACCAGCGGACGTACTTTCGCACACTTTGGGGTACAGTCGCGAAAACGCTAGAGAATCGCATTTCAAATTGGACCTAGCAAAACACTTGTCCACTTAATACGCAGACTTATCTATACCGTCTCTTTCTTAATTGTATTTTTTAAAAAGGAGGAATACTGCAGCCGGGGGCCTCAAACGGCCTAGATCCGCCGCAGGCCCGAGGTGCACAGCTCGGAGGCTTCGAATCTCACACCCATGCCACCAATCTGTGTGCTCCGCGGAGCCTCCACGAATATTTCAAATTTAGGTCAATGATGATGGTGCAGAATCTTACAGCAGACATTGTTGAAATATTTGGCTGTAAATAAAAAAAGAAAGTTCCCTTGGCCGTGACGGACTATCAAGTGAAACGTGGACACCATGTGGAAGCTATCGCCGAGAAGTGCGTTACCTAAGAGTCCTCTGTGTTACTATCGCTGTAAGCCAAAGCGCACCCATTGTAACTGAGAATGTAACGGTACCGCTGCTGACCAGTTATAACAGACGGACGGCGTGGCCGAATTCAGAATGTAACGGTACCGCTGCTGACCAGTTATAACAGACGGACGGCGTGGCCGAATTCAGAATGTAACGGCATCGCTGCTGACCAGTTATAACAGACGGACGGCGTGGCCGAATTCAGAATGTAACGGCATCGCTGCTGACCAGTTATAACAGACGGACGGCGTGGCCGAATTCAGAATGTAACGGCATCGCTGCTGACCAGTTATAACAGACGGACGGCGTGGCCGAATTCAGAATGTAACGGCATCGCTGCTGACCAGTTAGAACAGACGGACGGCGTGGCCGAATTCAGAATGTAACGGCATCGCTGCTGACCAGTTATAACAGACGGACGGCGTGGCCGAATTCAGAATGTAACGGCATCGCTGCTGACCAGTTATAACAGACGGACGGCGTGGCCGAATTCAGAATGTAACGGCATCGCTGCTGACCAGTTATAACAGACGGACGGCGTGGCCGAATTCAGAATGTAACGGCATCGCTGCTGACCAGTTATAACAGACGGACGTCGTGGCCGAATTCAGAATGTAACGGCATCGCTGCTGACCAGTTAGAACAGACGGACGGCGTGGCCGAATTCAGAATGTAACGGCATCGCTGCTGACCAGTTATAACAGACGGACGGCGTGGCCGAATTCAGAATGTAACGGCATCGCTGCTGACCAGTTATAACAGACGGACGGGGTGGCCGAATTCAGAATGTAACGGCATCGCTGCTGACCAGTTATAACAGACGGACGGGGTGGCCGAATTCAGAATGTAACGGCATCGCTGCTGACCAGTTAGAACAGACGGACGGCGTGGCCGAATTCAGAATGTAACGGCATCGCTGCTGACCAGTTATAACAGACGGGCGGCGTGGCCGAATTCAGAATGTAACGGCATCGCTGCTGACCAGTTATAACAGACGGACGGGGTGGCCGAATTCAGAATGTAACGGCATCGCTGCTGACCAGTTATAACAGACGGACGGTGTGGCCGAATTCAGAATGTAACGGCATCGCTGCTGACCAGTTAGAACAGACGGACGGCGTGGCCGAATTCAGAATGTAACGGCATCGCTGCTGACCAGTTATAACAGACGGACGGCGTGGCCGAATTCAGAATGTAACGGCATCGCTGCTGACCAGTTATAACAGACGGACGGGGTGGCCGAATTCAGAATGTTACGGCATCGCTGCTGACCAGTTATAACAGACGGACG
The DNA here is from genome assembly GCA_021962125.1 of Bulinus truncatus. Lineage (NCBI taxonomy): Eukaryota > Metazoa > Mollusca > Gastropoda > Planorbidae > Bulinus > Bulinus truncatus. Next base: position 2,470,143 of record JAGDYQ010000125.1, read on the forward strand.
GGGTGGCCGAATTCAGAATGTAACGGCATCGCTGCTGACCAGTTAGAACAGACGGACGGCGTGGCCGAATTCAGAATGTAACGGCATCGCTGCTGACCAGTTATAACAGACGGGCGGCGTGGCCGAATTCAGAATGTAACGGCATCGCTGCTGACCAGTTATAACAGACGGACGGGGTGGCCGAATTCAGAATGTAACGGCATCGCTGCTGACCAGTTATAACAGACGGACGGTGTGGCCGAATTCAGAATGTAACGGCATCGCTGCTGACCAGTTATAACAGACGGACGGCGTGGCCGAATTCAGAATGTAACGGCATCGCTGCTGACCAGTTAGAACAGACGGACGGCGTGGCCGAATTCAGAATGTAACGGCATCGCTGCTGACCAGTTATAACAGACGGACGGCGTGGCCGAATTCAGAATGTAACGGCATCGCTGCTGACCAGTTATAACAGACGGACGGCGTGGCCGAATTCAGAATGTAATGGCATCGCTGCTGACCAGTTATAACAGACGGACGGCGTGGCCGAATTCAGAAACAAATTCTGACCAGAAGGTGTCGCGCATTCAATGTTTTCCTCGTCAATCTGCATGTAATACCAAATGGTCAGCTTGTAATACCAAATGGTCAGCTTGTAATACCAAATGGTCAGCTTGTAATACCAAATGGTCAGCTTGTAATACCAAATGGTCAGCTTGTAATACCAAATGGTCAGCTTGTAATACCAAATGGTCAGCTTGTAATACCAAATGGTCAGCTTGTAATACCAAATGGTCAGCTTGTAATACCAAATGGTCAGCTTGTAATACCAAATGGTCAGCTTGGCCGAATTCAGACAAATCGTATGTCTGACGCTGAAGCTCACCAAAAAATGTTGTTCTCTTCATTGTGCAAGCGCATTGAACACTGAGGCCTATTCCAATAATAGCCCTTGTTGCTGACCCATCAATCAATGGCAACCACACCTCAACTCGTTCTTGCCCAACTGCAGTTTATCTTGTTCAAATAGTGAATAGTGGTGGTGACATGGAAGAACAAATGATGTATAACCGCATATTGTTTAAAAGCACCCTGACCTTAGGTCATACTTCACCTCTGTTTGAACATAAAATAAAATAAATAAATAAATAAAAGGGTTCAGAGTTCATCTCGCATAGTGCCGCCCCTTGAAGGCCCGCAGTGCCTGCCAGCATTCTATGACTTGCCAGACAGGATGATGGCAGACTGGTGTTTAAAGAATCACCCTGCCAGGATTTTTTTCCAGCTGTATGGGTATGGGGGAGGGGGGGGGGGGTCAATTGAACAATAAACCTACTTTCTCAGCCCGGCTGACAGTATAGCCAGAGGCGTGCGAGGCATCAATAAAGATAATAAACTTGATCGGTGGGCGGGTCACACGGCTCGCATGTCACGTGGTCAGAGAGTATCTGGGTCAATGTTCCAGGGTACATGCCTTTCTATCGCCATCAGCCGGGGTCGTCGGCGAAAATAATAGAACTAAAGTAAGTAACCCAGTTCTGCTATACGCAGATATCAGTTAAAAGCTGTAGCTATTTTACTATCTATCTATCTATCTATCTATCTATCTATCTATCTATCTATCTATCTATCTATCTATCTATCTATCTATCTATCTATCTATCTATCTATCTATCTATCTATCTATCTATCTATCTATCTATCTATCTATCTATATCTATCTATCTATCTATCTATATATATATATATCTATATCTATCTATCTATCTATCTATCGATTTATCTATCTATCTCTATCTATCTATCTATCAATCTATCAATCTATCAATCTATCAATCTATCAATCTATCTATCTATCTATCTATCTATCTATCTATCTTTCTATCTTTCTATCTATCTATCTATCTATATGTATCTATATTCCTTCTCTATCTTTCAATACATTCATTCACATATCGGCCATATTTGTAGTGATATTGCCACAAACACAACCGCACGCCACAGTACATTGTCCATCAATGCCGAAGTTTCCAAGTTGTCTCAACGAGGGCAAAGGTCAAATGCTAACTGGCTCGTTAAATTTCTTTTCATTAAGTTTTTTTTTTCCTTAAGTAAATCAGATTTGCCTTTTGACCCCCCCCCCCCCGGTGACAACTTGCGGTGTCGCGATCCAGTGATTGGGGACTACTGAGTAGTCAAGTCTGTCCAGACAACGGTTTTACTGACACAGTCCACGCTAATTAAAAAAAAAAAATGGGAGAAGATCTGCCGAAATACTCAGTTCACAATATAACAACCCCTCCCCCCCCCCTCCCACCTCTAACAGAAATCAATACCATTATTTGACAGTCTATTGGCTTGTAAAATTCTAATTACTTATGAACCTACAAAATAAAGTATGAAGTCTATTTAGCCCCAAGAGTATTCAAGAGTTGTCCCCCCCCCACCAAAACTATTGCTATTTATAGTCAGTATATACCGTGATGCATTGATTTTTTTAATAAAATACGATAACATCACAGTCTTACAATCGTGGCTCCACCATATGGTCCGGTAGAAAGCTCAAGAACTCTTTTAAAAGGAAACAAGCGAAAGCTGATGTGGTTGGGTCATGTTTCCCGCCATATTAACATTTATCAGACCCTTAATTGCTAGGGAAGTAGCTCATCAGATCCTCTAAAAACACTGTTGGTACGGTCGGGGTTTATGCAATGCCATTCTTTCATACCCACACCATAGGTCGATGTAGTAGTAGTAGTGCAATGGCCATGGAGGCGCCACGGGAGATATAGCGGAAGACTTTAGCCAAGACCTGAAATATCCATTGGCCCCTCCCCGAAGATCGAACCTGGGAGTCCCCAGTTCGACATTCGAGCGCTTTACTACACGACCATCCGTCTCCTGGATAGAACTGGGCAGATGAGTTTAAAGAATGGGCGTTTCCGGAATGTTGCGTCCAGACAGGCGACTGCATGACAAAAAAAAGCGTTGTCCACTGCAATGGTCACCGAGGTCCAGCAACAACGTTTTGTTAAGGTCTGTGTGAATGAAATGTGTATTGACACCGGGCCTTTTAGCCATTTGAGAAGTTTTGGGATTTTAGTCTGGGGGACCCTCCCTAGTTGGTCTACGTCTGTGTACGGCCCTGACTCCATATAGGATGAATCGATTTCATATCGTTGTTACCGGTAGTTCAAAGTGAAAGAAACGTTCTGACATTGATCTCAAAGAGATAATCTCAAAGAGATAATCTCAGAGAGATAATCACAAAGAGATAATCTCAAAGAATTAATAATGTCAAAGAAATAATAATGTCAAAGAAATAATAATGTCAAAGAAATAATAATGTCAAAGAAATATTCCCAAAGAGAGAAACTTTATGAAACTCATGAGGTCCTTACATCACAGTTCTTTCAATACAGAGTCAAATGAAGTAAGCGCTGGTCACTGCCAAAGAGTCATGCGGCGGACGGCAGATTTGACATTAAGCCACGAAGAGGTAGAAATAAATCAGAAACGTGCAATACCTCTCAGGTAAAAATATTGGCCAGACCCGTTCCTCTGGGATTATTTATTTTCAAATAGTCTGGCAAGCAGACAAAACAAGAGATTAGAGTCCTCGCCCTTTGCTTTTCATCTCTCTCTCTCTCTCTCTCTCTCTCTCTCTCTCTCTCTCTCTTCTCTCTCTCTCTCTCTCTCTATCTCTCTCTCCCCCCCTTGTTGTGACGTCATGGTGACTAAGCAGGCGGATCAGACCTGGGTGGCCTAATATTGTTATGCGTTTTTTTTTTCTAAGTATCGAACTTTTTCTCTTTACCATCTCCCAGACTATCGTACAGCACATGTGAGAAGAAAAAAAAACACACACACTCAAACAACACACTCAAACAACACACTCAAACATTACACACTCAAACATTACACACTCAAACATTACACACTCAAACAACACACTCAAACATTACACACTCAAACAACACACTCAAACATTACACACTCAAACAACACACTCAAACATTACACACTCAAACAACACACTCAAACAACACACTCAAACAACTAACTAACTACACACACACACAAAATAAACCACAATGCATAGAGGATGAACGCAGCTGCCAACTGCCAAATTACTAGGGAAGATTTTATCGCACAGAATAACTGAATGGGGACTGCAGAAAATTATTATTATTATAATTATTATTAACTACAATATATATATAAATGCATCCCTTGCCCCCTCCCCCCCCTCCTCAAACGATTTATTTTTTTTAAAAGCAAGATGTTCGAAATTTCATTGTTTTTTTTTTAAATCAAATGTTAAAGAAGGATCACTCTAGTTTATCTATTAAGGCTAACAGCTATTTGAATTCTCTCCCCTCTTAAACGTCACTTACAGTACTTAACAAACAAAAGGGTTTTCAACTCCACCAATGGTCGAGAACGGAGCGGATGGCCGAGTGGTGTAGATACTCGACTGTCAACCTGAGAGTCCTGGGTTCGATCCTCGGTGAGAGAGAGCCAATGGTGAAATTTGGTGCCAAGTCCCGCAAGTCCACCCGGCTTTAAGTGGGTCACCTGACTTAAAGCTGGCGGGAAGTAAAGGTGGCTGGGCGTTGTGCTAACCACACAATCCCTTCACATGCCCAGGTTAAAAGAAACAGTTATTTTAATTCTACACTTCATCTGCCTCGATGGCCCGTTGAGGGGGGGGGCGCAAAGGGAATTTTTACTTATGACCGAGAATGCAGTAGCCATGGCGGGACGTAGGGAGACACACAGTGGGTGACGGCCCTTCCTTTCCCCAGCTAGCTAACGTCAGGTACCGGTTTAAGCTGGGCGGACTTCTTGAGACTATCCAGAGGCTCCCAGCTAGTTCCTCGGGACCTCTCAGGGCGACAGTCGAGCGGCGGTCATCCCAGGGGCGGCACATTTCTAGTCGCTAGCCAGATGGTGGGTGGGGTGGGTGGGGGGAGCATCTTCCATACGCTAGCACTATTTCGCAAAGGAATGGATCGACAGTTGTTTTTTTTTTTTTTAGAGTCTGCCCAGGGCGAAAACAAAAACTGGTTACGCCATTAGGTACCTGGGGGGGGGGGGGCGGAGAGGGGAGGGGGGGCCTAGAAAAAGAAAATAGAGTAGATAAATGAAATAACGTGTGAGAATAAAAAAATAAATAAACAATCATGTGTGTGTGTGTGTGTGTGTGTGTGTGTCGGAGCGGCACAGATTCTACCAAACACAAAGCAGGGGGGGGGGTGGGGGGAACAACGGGATGAGTGTGAAGGAGTTGATGTGAAGTTACGGGGATGGGATGTGGTGAGTCTGGTTGAATTACCTCTATCATTCTAAGCTCATTTCTTATCTCCAGTGCTGGAATGCCAATAAGGCGGTGTGTGTGTGTGGGGGGGGGGGAAAGAATTGAGGCGAATAAGAGAGACAGAGTGAGAAAGAGAGAGAGAGAGAGTCGGGTGGATAGAAAAGAAAGGAAGATAACCAAAATAAAATCGCATAATGGAAGTTGCGAGAAAGGAGTGAAGTGAGAGATGAGGTGGGGAAAGTTGATCCAGGTAAAACGTGATGGATGAACAGGGGCGTGGACAAAAGGTGAGAGGAGGAGAACGCCCCCGTGTCAGGTATATGTTTGTTTTTATTTTTTTTTTACTTTTCTTTCTATGAACACATTTTGGCAAGGGGGAGGTTATATCGACCCCGAAGAAAAGTTTGTTGTTGCAGCAGAGGAGATGGTGATGATGTTGGAGCCCTTCCTCCCCCGCCCCACCACACCTCCTCCCCCCCCCCCCAGATTTATTTCATGGTTCAAGGCTGAACTTATGTTCTTCACGGTTACCGTCTCCCTGGAGGAACTCACAGTTATCTAGGTCACAGGTACAAGAGTTAAAAAAAAAGAGTGAATGACCTTGGAGCGTCCATCAAACCGCGGCAACATCACCATCAGCAGCAGATAGAGAGACAAAAAAAAATACAAAATAGAGAGAGAAATGCGCGTGGACTGTATTTATTAGTTCTTGCCCCGTGAGTTAATCAATGTAGTGCTCACGATCTACACCTCCAATAAAGTCATCAAATTAAAAGTGTTAAATTTCTAGTGTTCGTTTGTGGTCTGTATGCCTTAGTGCAGGGATCGGCAAACTTATCAGCCAAAGAGCCAAATATGAACATTACAACAATTAAAAAAAAAATGGGAGCCAAATCTGCTTGTTTGGTAAACTTTCATTACATTAAATAAGTAGTACACTAAATAATTTGTATACTAAATAAAACTGAAATTTAAGGAGCCAAAGAGCCACATGCGGCTCAGGAGCCGCACTTTGCCGAACACTAGGGCCTAGTGTGTGTGTGTGTGTGGATGGTGGGTGCTTACACCCGAGAGGCTTTTTTTTAATTGTGTTTTAATTTTCACAAGATTTAGCACGCTTTAATAAACTGTTCGTTAAGGGGAACCGTTGAGGAAAGTGTAGATTAGAAAAACTAAAGGGCCACAGTCTATCATCATTGATGTATATAGTGGATTTTTTTGAGTAGTCTTAGAAATAGAACCACTAAAGAGGCACTAAAAATTCACCACCAACTCACTAAACCTATTTTCAGTGATTACCAGCAATCAAATTGTTATAAAAATGTGTGTATTGCACCATCTGATTGTCGTAATCTGTGTGTGTGTGTGTGTTGTGCCACCAGATTGCGCTCACTTGCGACACAACCTCCGCGTGACTCAACAAACCTACCTATAATTTAACACAGATAAACGCACATAAAACAAAGTGGACCTACTGTGACGTCACAGAAGTATGGCCGAGATACTGGACACGTGTGACGTGATTTTTAAAATTCACAGCACAACGCACGTCAATCAATCCAACATTTTGTGAAAAAATGGATAGAGAGAACAAAAACAAAAATAGACACAACGTATCCAGATCTGATACGAAAAGTTTGAACAATACAACAAACAAACACAACTTTGTGTTGTGTGTGAGGACGACACTCACAGGTAAAATCCTCCTCACCTCCCCGTCCCGGCATCAACTTCAAACCGTGATACGTGGTGCGTGAAACAGAGGAGAGAGTACCAGGGCCCGTTTCACGCTCACGGAGAGAGAGAGAGAGAGAGAGAGAGAGAGAGAGAGAGAGGGAGTCAGAGAGAGAGGGGGAGAGAGAGACAGAGGGGGAGAGAGAGGGGGAGAGAGACAGAGATAGAGATAGTGAGAGAGAGAGAGAGAGACAGACAGGCAGAGAGAGACACAGAGAAAGAGAGAGAGAGAGAGACAGAGACAGAGAGTCAGAGACAGAGAGCGATTCAAGATAGGGAGGATAGACCACGAGATTCACGATGTAGGTCTGTAGGAGATACACATAGGATACGAATGATTAGAGGGGAAAGGGAGAAATGCTTGAGATAAATTACTAAAATGTTGGAGCTGTGTCTGAATGTACTGGTGTTATGCCTGCCTCGTTATGTGAGCCAAGCAAACAACACTGGTGTATTGAATTATCACATTGTAAATACATACAATATAGACACATAGGAAAAACGACAGACGGTAAAAAATAAAAAGATAAAAAAAAAAGAAGATAACTAGAGAAAAGGAAGATAGATCGACAGACAAACAAACATGGAGAAAAAGAGAGATAGATAGATAGATAGATAGATAGATAGATAGATAGATAGATAGATAGATAGATAGATAGATAGATAGATAGATAGATAGATAGATAGATAGATAGATAGATAGATAGATAGATAGATAGATAGATAGATAGACAGTTACATAAGGACGTATCTTCCGACAAGTAATTTCGCAATAGGCAAAAAGAACGGAACCTTTATAAATAACTGCGTCTTTTGGGCGTCTTAGATAGATAGATGGATAGATAGACGATAAATTCTTTATTCTTTGCATGCTACACTTCACTTAATCTAAAGCTTGTGTACAATATGCGGCTCTATTATCCCTCATCTACCTGCTGTCAACGTAACCCTCTCTTGTCGATGGTCGACTCGCCTGTCCTGACTTAAGTCTACTCACCGAGGTATATCACTTTCTTTTTTTTTTAATTCTACTGGTCAGCTATTGAAAAAAAGTATAACTTGCTCATAACAGGAGTAAATTATCATATATATATATATATATATATATATATATATATATATATATATATATATATACAATCACTCATATATTGTTGTTTTTTTTTTAGAAGAAATGTATTTATTCTACTATAAACAGGTGTACTAGAAAATGTTCATCCAAAGTTTAAATTTATTTACATGTTTTACTTTTTAAAATTGTTTTATTCTTTTGTCTTTTTGCAGAGTGGAAAAAAAAATGGAATTTAATGTATTCTCAGTTATTTCCTTTGTTCATCGAATGAGACGGTACCGAACAAAGAGAAAAGGAAAAAACGAGCCACCGGTCTTAAAAGTCTGGGACGTAGAGCTCCAGACGAAAGGAAGATTGGCAACGGGTCAAATCGGCGTAATAATAGACTTAAAGAGGGAGATAATAGAGTGATACTTTGTACAGGTTGCTCACCTAGAGTGGTCCAACTTGACACAAAAAAAAAGTATACAAAGGCATCCGGCGTCTGTAACCCCCGGTTACGTTATAAACATCTTGCTTAGTACACGGATTATCTGACGTTAGCGTTTCTAGGACCGTTTCCAAAAAGTATATTACAGAGGTTCTCAGGACGGAACTATTAGATTACACGTTGTAACCATGCATACATACATACATACATACACACACATATCCCCTATTTAGCAGGACTGGGAAGAGGGAATGGATATGTTACATTGCTCAGGGTTTCATTATGTTCATGAGGGGGGGGAGGGGGCATCAATTCCCGGCATGTCCCCATTTTTTTTTAAAACTATGGATGAAATTTGATGTTTTTTTCCCCAAAGTATGATTATTGATTTTTTTTTTATTTGAGGGGTGGGGGGCAGGTGGGATGACGCAAATCTTCTTTGCACGCGTGGCACAGATATTCCCCTCTGCGGCCCTAATGGTAAGTACCTAATGGTAAGTACCTAATGTAAGTACCTAATGGTAAAGTACCTAATGGTAAAGTACCTAATGGTAAAGTACCTAATGGTAAGTACCTAATGGTAAAGTACCCAATGGTAAAGTACCTAATGGTAAAGTACCTAATGGTAAAGTACCTAATGGTAAAGTTCCTAATGGTAAAGTACCTAATGATAATTTTATAGTGACCCACATCAAGGTAGTTTGCGATTTCGCGACCCACTCACTCTGAGAACCCTTCGTGAGGGGGAGAGGGGGGGGTGGGGAGGGGGGTGTTAAGGAGGTTCAGCTGAAGGGGTGAATTAGGTCATAGACATTATCTGGATTGGGGCCAGCGGTAACATCGGGTCATACGACATACCCACGTCACATGTTGATGTCAGAGATGCATGAGGCTAATTTTCGGGGGGTGGGGGGGGGTATTCATTCTTCGGCGTTGTATTTATTTTGCTTTTAATTTACAGGAAACCAGATTTCTGCTGCCAACTGGCAACGAGAGCAACACATTTCTCAATTTGACCCAAATTACAGTTGCTGTTATTGTTGTTGTTTTTTAACCTATTTATATTCAAGACCTTTTCTTGTGTGTGTCTTTTCCAGGAAGAGAAGGTGTGCAGTAGGGGGCACACAATGTCTTTAAAATAAATTTTTACAAATGAAATATCGTATTAATTACATACCGCGGGGACCTACCTGGGCCATCGACGGTCATACGATGATTGAATATTTTTTTTTTACTGCGCAGACCCGTAGATTTACAAAGTTTGTCTAAGATATCCCAGCCTAATCGCGAGGCACTAAGGACGGTAAGGGGGGGGGGGCATTTGAAAAGGTCACATTGACACTGGGAACAGAGAGCTTCACGGCGCCGATTGGCATCTCAAGACTGTATTAGTCTAACAAGCATTGGTAGCAAACAAAAACAATGCTAGAGGAAATAATAATAATACCATAGATAGATAATAATAGCATAGATAGAATGATGGATGCAGGATTGTGCAGGAACAACATCATATACTTACTCTGGATCCAGAAGCGGACATGGCCGGAGGGTGTGATGTGTGTGTGGGGGGGGCGGCTAATATTGTAACCGCACCATGGCCCCGCGCCGAAGGGGGGCAACAGCGATGGAACCGCTTTGATACGATACACAAACACTATGATCACTTCTCTAAGCCCGCCCATCCCCTCCCGCGCGCATCAACTGCACCGATGACCGCTCCGGCGTGATGCGCCATCAACGTCAGATGAGTTGTATCCCCCCCCTCCCATCCCCCGGGCCGCTGCAACCTGATGCAGCACCATCAAAGAGCCATCATATCTGGTTTATAACAGCTCACAGCAAAACTGTGCAGCGTGTCGTAACAAAGGCTCGTGCTACCTTAATTCACACATCAAGTAAAGAGTGAATTTTCGCCCCACAGTACCACCATACCATCCCAATTCCTCCTGTTTGGATGGTGATTATTTTTCCACCCCCACACCCCTCTTACTATACGTACACGCGCACACACACACAATGAAGGTAATTTTCAGGATCAGGAGAGAAAGGGAGTGGGGATGGGTTGGTTATCACTAATACTAAAAGCAAGGATAGAGAGAGAGAAGATGGAAGCTGAGAAATGTAACAGAGGCGGGGTGGTGGTGGTGGGAGGGGGCTAGTGACTAGTGAGTCAGTCATTTCTGGCAGGCATACCAAACATAATGTCGTAACACAATATACCAGTGATCCCCAAACTTTAATCCGAGTACACTAGGTAGCAGCAATCGCACAGCCAGACCCACGGACAATTAGAATTTTAAAAATAAGTTCTAAGCACGAAAAGTTACTAGTTGGACCTGCAGAGTACATTGCTGTGTCTCTTGTTTCCGTCGATAATTATAATCACTTCAAAGGCAAATCTATGATTACCCGAAACAAAATAAATGTACAGATCTCCATAGTCCGTTCCCGACTCCATAATTCATAGCCACGGCTCTAGTCTTAAAGAAAAACAGCGTTTCATACAATTATAGTGACCTGCAAAAAGTAAAGAACAGATGGAGCCAAAACTATTTGAAGACTTCTCCCGTGGTAAGGGGAGACAACAAGGAGAGAAGGGCAGATAATTTGATTGAAAAGAGGATCTTATGGATTGAAAATAGAAGCTATATCACGTGGACTAGCCACGTTAACCGAGTCTTTTGACGAAAAACCAAGACAAATCTTCATACACACACATACACTCACACACACACACACAATTGACGAAAAGAAAACAAGCGATATCAGAAGGTAAGGGGAAAAAACCCAGAGATTTACCAATGTTGTTTACTTGAGCTCCTTATTAGACATAGATTAAAACAAAAACAAAAAAACAGTTACCCGCAGTGGCGTAGTGAGGGAATGACAATAGGGGGGGGGGGGCATCACCTGGGTGCTACTCACAAAGGGGCGCCAAATCGTATATTTTACATGTAAAAGGCGCTAAAAAGGTATTGTGCCCGGGCGCGAGTTAAGCTCGCTACGCCACTGGTTACCCGTTAATTAAAACAAAAGAACCTGAGAATCTTTGCAGTAGAGAATGTGAGATCTCTAACAGCTCCAGGATGAATATTGTGTGAGATTCCCTCGTGCGAGGTGGAACAGACCGTGCTTTCGAATACACGAGTCTTAAGTTTGTGAGCGTGTTAGGGTTAGGCTTAGCACAGTGGTTCCCAAAGTGGTCCCTACGGACCCCCAGGGGTCCCTGGTAGCATCCAGGGGGTCCGCGGACATTTTTTATTCATTTGGGGGTCCCTGAACAACCCCAGGGGGTCCGCGCAATGTTAAATGTAAAATAGTAAAATTAAAATCCATTTTTTTAATGGAAATAAAAATAAAAACAATAAATAAACTAAAAGCGCCAGCTAATTAAGTTAATAAAAAGCAAGGCATGGTAAGAGACAGACGGTGGAAAACACGCGTATGCAGAAAATGCGCCATATTTACTCTGACTCTCTGAGATTACAATGTCGGTCATGTTTAGAGAGAGTTTGTATTTTTAGGTGACACATACCTGTGGAAAAAAAGATGACCTGGTTAGGCTGGAATCAAAAGCAATGCAAAGCGCCCTTTTATTTTCAAGAGACAAATGTTGTGAAAAGCTAATTATCTACTGTCTGGTATCGTATGTATGGCGCTGAACTTTCACATGGGCTTGATTAATGTTACAAAGAATCAGTGTCCCAAAGTTTCTAGGATGAGCATTGAATTTTAAATAATATAGGTTAAACATTGTATTTTCAAGAATATGGATCATTAGGTCAGGGATGAGTTAATTAATTAGTTTGCCATTAAAATACAAAAGTCCAGGGATACTGCTGTTTTGACCGACCAATCAGAGACAAAGACGTGTGTTTGAAGACGTTGTAATTAGGATCTTCTAAAAGAAGCTGGCAGATATTTTTGACAGATAGATTGTGTGGTTTACAGTGATAAAAAAGATAAGGATTTAACGTTTTTTCAAACAGTCAAAGAAAAATATTTGAAAACACCGTCACTGCAGAAACTCATTGGGACAACATCTAAGCGAGATGATGATGAACTGCTTGCTTCTTATAACATTTCTTTATTGATTGCAAAGTCCGGAAAGCTGCATACTATTGTTGAAGAACTTATTTTACCAGCTGTAAGTGAGGTAATACTCACCGTGTTGCACAAACCAGCTTTCGACATTATAAAAAGAATTCCACTGAGTAAAGAAGTATAAAGAAGGATTGACGAATTGGCTCAGTCCGTAGAAAATTCTTTATGTGAGTACTTAAAAACATCTGAATTCTCTATACAGCTTGATGAGTCAATTTTATCAGGAAACGAAGCTTTACTTTTAGCTTATGTAAGATTTATAAAAAAATAAAATTTTTGTCAAGAATTGTTATTTGCTAAATGTTTGGAAACCGATACAAAAGGAGGAACGTTATTTACTCAATTAAAAAGTAATTTTGATGTAAAAGCTATACCCTTAACTAATATTATCTCTATTGCTACTGGTGTTACTCCGACAATGGTAGGAAGATACCGAGGCTTTCTGGCATACTTAAAACAAGCTGTACCTAATGTATTTTCAGTACATTGTGTCATTCATCGACATCATTTGGTCGCAAAAAATCTTAGTGAACGTTTGCATGGATCACTAGATCATGTCATTAAAGCTGTTAATAAAATCAAAAGGTATGCTTTCAATGAGAGATTATTTGGTCAACTTTGTTTTTAAAATGATGAAGACTATAATCGTTTACTACTTCACACAGAAGTACGTTGGTTATCCAAAGGTGCATGTTTAAATAGCTTTTATGCCCTCTTTGATTCTGTGTTGGAATTCTTGGAAAGCAAATACAATGATTTGCGCCACAATTTAATTAACTCAAAAAATGACATAGCCTATATTACTGATTTATTTGACAAATTTAACGAAACTAATTTTAAACTACAAGGTGACCAATTAAATTTAATCAAAACTAAAAGCGTTATGTCTGCGATTGTGGCAAATTTTTCTGTACCAACAAAACTTGGCAAGAGGAGAATGTTCTCAGTTTCCAAATCTTTTGAAATTGCAAAACAGGGATGAAGATTTGCTTGCCTACTGTCAACACTTGACGGCTCTTCATGCAGACATAAACCAAAGATTTGAAGACATTCTTCACTTGGGTATTCCCGACTGGATGCTGAACCCTTTCGCACGTGGACAAACTCACATACCTAGCACAGATGAATCCGTAGAAATACAGGAGCAGCTTATTGAAATATCCACAAATGAGGAACTTAAACCATTGTATGAACAAGGATATCACAAATTTTGGTTACAAAAACAGATACCAATTTTATATCCCGCATTATGGGTTATTGTACAGAAGTTATTGACTGCTTTTCCGTCTTCCTGTTTGGTAGAAAGTGGATTCAGTACCGTTATGAATCTCATCACAACAAAAAGAAACCGACAAGAAATTAGTGCTCGTAGGAATTTGCGGCTGCTACTCACAAACCTTGAGATGGACATAAACACACTCATAGCATCTCATTAAAATCATCCAAGTCATTAATTTATTTTATTTTAAACAGAAATTATAATTTCAATGAATACTTCTTCGTCAAAATGTTTTTTTTTCTTCATTCATTTGTAATTTGTATATTATGCATTTATGTAGGTTTTACATTTGGGGGTCCGTGGGAAAGTTTTAATTCTAAAAGGGGTCCATGGGTCAAAAAAGTTTGGGAACCACTGGCTTAGCAGGTAAGTAGAGGACATGACGAGTGGTATAGTTCGGTGATAGCAGTTAAGTAGAAGTCACGTGACCTACACCTCCCCCAACATGGGCAAAAAAGATCAATTATATAAAATATCATTTTATTTTGGTTGTATGATAAGCTGACCTTGTGGTTTTTATTTGAATGGTTTACATGCAACACATGTGTAACTAGGCTGTGAAATATGGTCATTATATGTTACGTATTAAAATAGTTGCATGGCAAAGGCAAAACATCGTTTATTGATTGGAATTTTCGTACTGAATACCAAGAACTGTTTAATCGACGTCTCTAAATAGACAAACAGACAGATAGATAGATAGATAGATAGATAGATAGAAAGATAGATAGATAGATAGAGAGAGAGACAGACAGACAGACAGACAGACAGACAGACAGACAGACAGACAGACAGACAGACAGACAGACAGATAGATAGATAGATAGATAGATAGATAGATAGATAGATAGATAGATAGATAGATAGATAGATAGATAGATAGATAGATAGATAGATAGATAGATAGATAGATAGATAGATAGATAGATAGATAGATAGATAGATATAAATAGCGGGGATGTTTTACTAAATTTGAAAACACAAGAACACAGAAATCTATTTATATAGACCCTCACTGCATGAGTTATTCATGGCTATTGGCGAGTAACACGAACGTCTATAAGTCCTCCTAAGGGGGCGAACTCCGACCCCCTCCCCCCCCCACCAATCAACTCCCGCCAAACTAATTCGTGTCAAATCTGATGATATACAATCATCATACCTCACCAGTGGCGTAGCGAGGGGTGGGCATCATGCCCCCGGGGCGCTACTCACAAAGGGGCGCCTAATGTTATATTTTTCATGTAATATTATATGGTTTTCGAATTTGGGGGGGGGCGGGGGCGGCGCTAAAAAGGTATTGTGCCCCGGGCGCGTGTTAAGCTCCGCTACGCCCACTGTACGTCACACATCATACGTCACATCATACCGACACACATGGCTAATTAGTACCCAACTGTACAGGCGAAACAAATACAAAGCATTCATACGAATGTAATGATTATCGCGCATTCAGGCCTAGGGCCTCTCCTTCACAGACAACCTGGTTTCTAGAGAGGCACCCACCCCACCTGCACTCGTGTGACACATATTTCTAAACACATATTACTTAACATGCTCTTCAGTTCAGAGAAAGTCAAAGGGAAGTAATTCAGTTAATCTGATATGCCTTCTATTTTTTAGGAGGTTATCCTCATTAAAGTAAAGTTTCCCCTTAAGCCCCCATAACGGCTCATCTGGGCCATTCCCCCCCCCCCCCACCGGGCCATTGAGGAGTAGAATTCATATCTTTCAGTAGCCACTGCATATTGAGAGATTGTATGGCTAGCGCAAAGCCCCCCCCCCCCAGCCGCCATTACTCCATTAACTTAAAGTCAGGTAACCATTTAAAGGTATGTAAATTTGAGGACTTTCACCAGGACATGAAAAAAATCACAAGGTTCTCACTGAGTTTCGAACCCGGGATCCTTCCGGTCAATAGGCGCGTGATCCTCATTGCATGTGTAGAAATTTTTGGTACTTGTGACTGTCAATTATGTGTTTTTAATAGGCCAGTGTCAATGAAATGTGAGTACATCACAGGCAAGTGTCAATGAAATGTGAGTACATCACAGGCAAGTGTCAATGAAATTTGAGTACACCACAGGCAAGTGTCAATGAAATGTGAGTACACCACAGGCAAGTGTCAATGAAATGTGAGTACATCACAGGCAAGTGTCAATGAAATGTGACTACACCACAGGCAAGTGTCAATGAAATTTGAGTACACCACAGGCAAGTGTCAATGAAATGTGAGTACATCAACGCTAATTGCGAATTAGTCATTGCAAAAAAAATAAAAGAATGGAGGGGGAAAATAACTGTAATTACATTTTCTATAAGAAATATTTCACCTGATAAAACAAGTAATTAAGCCTGTTCCATTCTGGACACAGGACGTGTTAGCGCATTTTCTTGTTATGTATCAGTACGTTTGTTAGCTTTCAGTAAATATTTGTAAATTTTGGAAATGTTTATAAATTCAATTGTGTAATGCATATATCTGTAAAAAAAAAATTATAAAGACGTTTCTTTATATTTGAAAAAAAATTATTGTCTCTTAAATCTAACTACAAGTGGTTTGTGGTTACTGAAATAGGACTCATAATTGAAAACATTCTAAATTATAGTCATTTAATCGTCCGAAAACTCCGTCAATTGTTGCATAGCTCTGATACTTTCAATTAAACTCAGAACACAAGCTTACTATTTCATTTGATGAGTTTCTTAATAAATCTTGGTGAAACTACGTGCTGCAGTATTTCGCACCAAATGAACGGGTTATTGAACGTACAAGGTGTATATATAATATATAAGCCCCTTAGGAGCCCTGAAGCCCGGCCCTCAGAGGTCCTATCGTGAAATGAACTTTTGATGTACACATGGCAGGCCAAGACCTACAAAATGATATATACATCATGGGTCTAGGACTTATAGTTGCTGAGATATAGCGCTCCTTTATTAATATAGCTTATATAGTAAAAAACGGTACTAAGGCCCCTTTTACGGCCCTGAGAGGTCAGATCGCGAAATGGAAAAAAGTCATTTCTTGGCAGGCCAAGACCTACAAAATGATATATACATCATGGGTCTAGGACTTATGGTTGTTGAGATCTAGGGTGATGACAGACAGACAGACAGACAGACAAAACGGGGACAATAGAGCATTTTTTTTCGAAAATGCGAAAAAAAATGCTCTAAAAAATGAATTGCGTTGAACGCTGTCAGACAAATTTGCGTTACATTATAGAGTGGTTTTGTTTGCATAAATCAAACCATGTATTCAAGGATGTGTCTCTCTCAGGAAAAACATATAAAATTTTTTTTCAAAATATTATATGCTTGATTGGACCCGAAATATACCTTTTACATAGGGCCCCAAATATACCTTTTAATGGGGCCCCAAATATACCTTTTACATGGGGTCCCAAATATACCTTTTACATAGGGCCCCAAATATACATTTTACATGGGGCCCCAAATATACTTTTTAAATGGGGCCCCAAATATACATTTTACATGGGGCCCCAAATATACTTTTTAAATGGGGCCCCAAATATACCTTTTACATGGGCCCCAAATATATCTTTTACAAGGGGCCCAAAATATACCTTTTACGTGGGGCCCAAAATATACCTTTTACATGGGGCCCCAAAAAATACCTTTTACATGAGGCCCCAAATATAGGGCCCCAAAAAGAAAAACAGCCCTGGATTCATATATATATATATATATATATATATATATATATATATATATATATATACAGTGGATTCCGCTTAATTGGGACACCGCTTAGTTGGGACAGCCACTTATTTGGGACAAATCTCAAAGAAACCAAACCAAGAAGCCAATAGTAAATTTGTATGTTTAATTGGGACAGCCGCTTAATTGGGACAAAAAGCCTCGGTCCCGATGTGTCCCAATTAAGCGGAATCGACTGTATATATATAGACAGTTTAGTGCAAACAATAATAACAGATAATAAAACAGGCCCCATGGTTTATGATACAGCCCAGTGGACAACCAATTATCGTTGTCATAAAATGGTCAGCTCATAAAATAATTATTATTATAATACCCACGGCACTTACCTACGGAAAATAACTTTAAAAATCCAGCACAGGTACTTCCAGAAACTAAGAATTGTGGTTATTAATCCCATGGTGCAAATGCTGTGACATCTACTTTCTCTGTCTATGCGGCTGTCTATCTGACTGTCTGTCCAACGACCGAGAACTGGCGCTGAGTGCCATATTTCCTGTTCAACAGCACCCCACTATTCAACTGTTTGTTGTTGCTGCTGTTGTTTTATATAACAACTGGCGCCGACTCTGTATTTCATTACCAGATATCCACCGGTACTATTTCGGGCTCAACTTTGATATCAGATAAAAGAAGAAATTAGAAGAAAAATAGAAGCTATTCTTCCCCGCCACTCGGTCAGACGTCGAGATCTTTTATTCCAGTCTCTTGTTTACGTCTTGGTCATGAATAGCGAAAACACCACCGGATGTGTTGTGTAACACAATGAGTCCTATTGTTTACTGTTGTTATATGTTGCATACACAAAAATACACACACACACACTGTGAACCGCGACTTAGTTCAGACAAAACAATACAGGAAACTCTTAATGAGTTTGCCAGTGATACCACTCAGATGTTTTCCACAATCATTTCCTATTTATACATAATAAAGTTGTAATAATCTAGAAGCAACGTGATTGGTTTAAAAAAAAAAACAACGACGGTAAGTTGATTTGAGTTTTAAAATAATAATAATATATATAAGCGATTTGGGCTCTGCGTTAAATCGAACTTAGAGAATTAATACAACAGTATTCCCAGTTTAAAATACAAATCATGAAAAAAAAATAACCTAGCCTACCGATCAAGCCTATGGGGATATAACTCTATGCAAAGGTTTTGCAGGGTACAGCTAGTTAATTAATTAAAATAGATATGAGTAGAACAGCATAGAACAGAAAGCTTCTATGATTTAGCTGGATGGTTTAACAACTCCGAGGATGTCGAGGTAATTTTTTTTTTGTGTTTTAAATATCACGGAAATGGCTGATAGAACAGAACAGTGGCTCTCAAACTTGTATGATTAGCAACCCACTTTGAAATACTGTTATCGCGACCTGTCGGTAAAGTAAAACTACGATACTAGAAAGAGTTCAGTAGTGTCTTTAATTTTAAAATCAAGATTTTGTTTCCTTTTTTTATTTTTGAGTAACAATATTTCAGACATTTTTTAAACTGTATAGACTCGAGGTTGTAATAATGGAGCCCACATTTATAAATTTGAGATCGATTAATTATGAATTAAAAATTTTTTGACCGACCTTTCCAACTTCGTCCGCGATCCACCCAGTGGGTTGTTAATCATAATAGTTTGAGAGCCACTGGGACAGGGTGATGTGACAGTTTACACGATGACTTTGTGTGACAAGTGACAAAATAGTAAAAATATGTTGACATGACTGAATGGTGCTGTCGGGTTTAACGGTGACTTTTAATGAAATAAATGTATGTCTCTGTGTGTGTTTGAATGTGTCTAAGCATGTGTGTGTGTGCGCGTATTTTAATAGTTGTCCGTGCGTTTGTGTGTGTCAGAGTCTTTAAGTGTGTGTATGTTTGAATGTATCTGATAGTGTATCTGAACCAAGGAATGCCTTTGTCAATACGAAAAACGGAAAAATTAAAAAACAAAATGTTACATTTTATATATTTCCAAGTAAAATCGAATCTAACCACACATATTGTTTATATTCGATTATGTGAAATTTCGGCATGAAAAACATTCATTATTCACAAGTTTCATTCTGTGTACCTATGTGTTAGTCCTCTCTACCAGTAAATGTTTTATTATTATTATTATTATTATAAGTATCAATTCAGTCAGAGATAGTCACTCATTGATCGATTCCCTAACCAACACACTAGTACTGTCATACCTCTAAATCCGAACTTATCCGTTCTGAAAATCGGTCCAAATCCAAATCTTTCAAGTTCCGAATTCGCTAAACTAAATGTTTGTATGGACAAGAAATATTGCCAATTTTTAAGATAATTTATAATATTTGAACGGTACTAGTTATCAAAGGCCCGGTACCCGGACCGGCGAGTAGGCACACAGTTGGAGTTGAAAATGGTGATATATATTTTAGCGCGTTAACAATCAGTCTATATCAGAGGTGTGCGGATCTTGAAATTTAGCGTCCGCGTCCGTCCGCGGATTTCTATCAATGATCCGCGTCCGCAGAATCTTAGAACATTGGTCCGCAGTCAGTCCGCATTGCTAAAATTTAGCTGTTTAAATGACTTGAAATTTTTTATGGTAACGCTAAAGAAGATCCGCGTCAGTCCGCGAGTCCGCAACTTAACCATACGAAGCAACCGCTGTCAGTCCGCTGATTCGGAAAAGTCTGCGGATCTGCGTCCGCAAGCGGACGCGTCCGCTGTCCGCTCATCTCTGGTCTATATACTTGCAGTGGCCCCGAGGACATGAACAGATTATTGTAGCCAAAATACATTTGAAAATATGGACACCTAATAATACATCAAATAAAATTCATATGTTAAATAGTTCCTCCCAAAAAAAATAATCCTCACTATGGGTAGACATAAACAACAACTCTTAAAATCATATTCCTTCATAATATTTTAATGGACTCCTTTCCAAACAGTTATTCATTTAATGTTTTATGATGTTCAACATGGCGTATTTAAAAAAAAAAGAGAGACGTGAGTGAGTGCTTGTGTTAAGCAAAACGCTACATGTTTACCAGGTGGTTTATTTACTGTTTTACATTGTAGCATAGTACAATTAACTAAGAAAAATTGCCGACCCGGCAGTG
Source organism: Bulinus truncatus (assembly GCA_021962125.1). NCBI lineage: Eukaryota > Metazoa > Mollusca > Gastropoda > Planorbidae > Bulinus > Bulinus truncatus. The sequence continues at coordinate 2,490,908 of JAGDYQ010000125.1, forward strand.
CAGAACCTAGGAATTTACGGGCCCGGTGGCTTGGCCTCTTTGGGGGCTGCCCCTGCATTTTGGCATGAGATAATTTTTTGACGCTTCTCAAGCTTGGTCCCGAGAAGAAAAAATCGTTGTGTAGCTTTAGCTGACCTTCAATTAAAAACATAGTATTCCATCAATGCAGTTGAGGCCGCAGACGCAGAAAACATTAGGCCTCTTAAAAAAGAAAGACATATCAAAGCTTTCAACATTATAGTTCTGTGAAGCCAATGCCGAACCAAGGGATTTTAGGCATCTTCGGGAGCCACTACATTCTGACATGAGATAATGTACTTAATATTTAGTTTAAAAAATATTTTGGGGGCCCTCCTGAAACTGGGCCCCCTCCATACACCCTCTGTGTGAAGCCCCCATCATAAATGATTAGTTTGCATTGTAAACGTTGTGTACGGCGCTACTCAAAATCAACCCTTATTCATTTCATTCATGTGACGTAATAGTCAAAAAATAAAAAAAAAGTGACGTATATAAGGTTAGTAATAAAGGGAAATAATTGTACATTAGAAATAGACATATTTTAGAAATAATAACAATTTAAACAATATAAATATTACATTATATTTAGCTATCCATAATTTTGGTTTAAAATTGAGATTGTGGAACATAACACAGAATATTAATTGAACGATTTCTGTAAATATTTCTTTTACGATCGCTTCTCATTTATTAACAAATTGAACACCATAGATTTATTACTTTACTGTGAGATATAGATAGGCCTTTGGAACCACTTTTGCTTACAAATTTGTTTCGGAGAGTATCACAGAATATTTGGCATAATTTGTGTTACTTCTAAAATCGCTTCTTGCCCTTTGGTAATGATTGAGGCGGTCGAAAACAGTATTACATTGTGATTGCCATTTGGCATTCACGATCTTACCTACCGTATGTTAGTGTACGGTGTTTTGTCACCTCGGCACTAAACATACGGCTGGTCCAATGTCAATTCTGGCAGCCATGTAGGAGACTTTTTACTCGGCTGGCCAGTTGGTAGCCGGATTATGCATGTCAAGAAGAAAACAGTAAATGTTTCTGCCATCTTGGATGAATTGTTTATGCCGCCATGTTGGATGACAGACGGAAACCGGAACATATGATGTAAAATTTGTATTATAGATATGCGCCGTATTTACTATTTGACATTTTTGTATATAGACACAAAATAAGTACAGGGTGAAAAATCATACAATTATCAACCACAAAAAAATGATTGAGATATTTTCACTACATAATTCCTTTGCGCTCGTACCACTATAAATAATGTTAGTAAACAATAAATCCATATTACATCATCACTCTTTCCATTTAACAGGAAAGCAAAGGAAAAATGGCCTAATGTGACAGTTGTATATCCACTGTAATAAGCCAGTAGATCCACCGTAATAAGCCAGCAAATCCACCGTAATAAGCCAGTAAATCCGCTGTAATAAGCCAGTAAATCCACTGTAATAAGCCAGTAAATTCACCGTAATAAGCCAGCAAATCCACTGTAATAAGCCAGTAAATCCGCTGTAATAAGCCAGTAAATCCACTATATAATAAGCCACTCGTTTAGTAGTTCTATGCTTTGCAACTTACGAAAAACGATCCATCCAGTTTGACACGGTTACACAACAAAAAGACCAGATACTTGGTACATTCGGAAAGATTCATCTGGTTTGACACAGAACACACAGAGACCAGATACATGTACTTGGTTACACTTATATGACAAGAGTCTCATCTCCAGTTAAAGCGTACCCACTGACACCGGTGCGTGCGTGTGTGTGTGTGAGGTGTGTGTGGTGTGCATGTGTGTATGTGTGTGGTGTGTAAGTGTATGTGTGTGTGTATGACACATCTCGGTGACACAACGTCATAGATCATCACTGTACACATGTTGGCAGCAGGCAGCGCAGTTGTCGAGGAGGGGGGGGGTCCCGAAAAGGGGGTGGGGTTTGGTGGTCCCGAAAATGGGGGGAGGGTGGGAAGGGGAGAGGGGGCGGGTGTGAATCTTAAACTTGGAGCAAAAAAAAAGGTAAACTTGAAACCTAAAACAGACAGACATGAAATAGAACACATCAAGGATTTCTATTACTTTCATACATAAATAGGACACCCACACCCATTATCTTTACATAGCTATATACTGGTCCTGTGTTTATTGAATATAGTTAGCATAATCAATCGTAATATATATATATATATATATATATATATATATATATATAATCAGTTATATATCAATCGTATATGTTGTTAGTCCAATACTTTATACAAATATATAGATCTTTGTTCGTTTGTGCTTTGTATAGAGCATAAAAACATCAATACATTTTCCTCTAGGAGTTAGATCGGCAACACTCACGCCTCGACCCTGATAGATAGATTAGATAGATAGATAGATAGATAGATAGATAGATAGATAGATAGATAGATACATAGATAGATAGATAGATAGATAGATAGATAGATAGATAGATAGATAGATAGATAGATAGATAGATGGATGGATGGATGGATGGATGGATGGATGGATGGATGGATGGATGGATGGATAGACAGACAGACAGACATACAGAAAGATAGATAGATAGATAGATAGATAGATAGATAGATAGATAGATAGATAGATAGATAGATAGATAGATAGATAGATAGATAGATAGATAGATAGATAGATAGATAGATAGATAGATAGATAGATAGATAGAGCCAGCGCGGATGCTGAAAAACAAACATTTAAAAAAATCAACGGCAAATCATATATTCCGTACATGACCAAATTTATAAATAGTGATTACACGCCAGTCCCTTTTATGTGTCTCTCTGTATCTATATGTATGTGTGTGTTCGTGTGTATTGTGTGTATGTGTGTGTGTGTGTGTTGAAACGTATGTGTGTGTATAAATGTATATGCTGTGCATTTGAAGGAATAGAAGGGGAATTAATTCATATTTTGTAGTTATCGTCTATGTGTGTGTTTACAACACAAAGTCGGTTGCTTACTGAAATGTGCTGTTGCTTACTGAAATGTGCTGTTGCTTACTGAAATGTGCTGTTGCTTACTGAAATGTGCTGATGCTTACTGAAATGTGCTGTTGCTTACTGAAATGTGCTGATGCTTACTGAAATTTGCGTTAAGTTGGGGGGAGGGGGTGTATTTTGACACTCTACAAACTACAAGACACGTTTATGAACCACAGTTATTCAAGGAGAAGTGGGGGACGGGGGGAAGGGTGTTTAGGAAACTGATGGGCTTGTGTTCTGTTTGACAGGCCGTATGTTTCCAGTCACTGCTCATTTGTAATTAATAATGACATCAACTGGAAAATCTGATGTCAAAATAAGTTTGTTTTTTTTTAAATATAAAAGTTGGCCGTCAAGAACATCCATGTGTGACAGTTTGTGTGCGTGTGTGTATTTCGTGGAGATTTGTTGTTGTTGGTTGTGGTGGTGGTTTTGTTGTTATTGTTGGTGTAGACATCTGTCTAGTTTGTCGTTATTGTTGGTGTAGACATATGTCTAGTTTGTCGTTATTGTTGGTGTAGACATCTGTCTAGTTTGTTGTTATTGTTGGTGTAGACATCTGTCTAGTTTGTCGTTATTGTTGGTGTAGACATCTGTCTAGTTTGTCGTTATTGTTGGTGTAGACATCTGTCTAGTTTGTCGTTATTGTTGGTGTAGACATCTGTCTAGTTTGTCGTTATTATTGGTTTAGACATCTGTCTAGTTTGTTATTATTGTTGGTGTAGACATATGTCTAGTTTGTCGTTATTGTTGGTGTAGACATCTGTCTAGTTTGTTGTTATTGTTGGTGTAGACATCTGTCTAGTTTGTTGTTATTGTTGGTGTAGACATCTGTCTAGTTTGTCGTTATTGTTGGTGTAGACATCTGTCTAGTTTGTCGTTATTGTTGGTTTAGACATCTGTCTAGTTTGATATTATTGTTGTTGTAGACATCTGTCTAGTTTGTCGTTATTGTTGGTGTAGACATCTGTCTAGTTTGTCGTTATTGTTGGTGTAGACATCTGTCTAGTTTGTCGTTATTATTGGTTTAGACATCTGTCTAGTTTGTTATTATTGTTGTTGTAGACATCTGTCTAGTTTGTCGTTATTGTTGGTGTAGACATCTGTCTAGTTTGTCGTTATTATTGGTTTAGACATCTGTCTAGTTTGTTATTATTGTTGTTGTAGACATCTGTCTAGTTTGTCGTTATTGTTGGTGTAGACATCTGTCTAGTTTGTCGTTATTGTTGGTGTAGACATCTGTCTAGTTTGTTATTATTGTTGTTGTAGACATATGTCTAGTTTGTCGTTATTGTTGGTGTAGACATCTGTCTAGTTTGTTGTTATTGTTGGTGTGACATCTGTCTAGTTTGTTGTTATTGTTGGTGTAGACATCTGTCTAGTTTGTCGTTATTGTTGGTGTAGACATCTGTCTAGTTTGTCGTTATTGTTGGTGTAGACATCTGTCTAGTTTTGTCGTTATTGTTGGTGTAGACATCTGTCTAGTTTGTCGTTATTATTGGTTTAGACATCTGTCTAGTTTGTTATTATTGTTGTTGTAGACATCTGTCTAGTTTGTCGTTATTGTTGGTGTAGACATCTGTCTAGTTTGTTATTATTGTTGTTGTAGACATATGTCTAGTTTGTCGTTATTGTTGGTGTAGACATCTGTCTAGTTTGTTGTTATTGTTGGTGTAGACATCTGTCTAGTTTGTTGTTATTGTTGGTGTAGACATCTGTCTAGTTTGTCGTTATTGTTGGTGTAGACATCTGTCTAGTTTGTCGTTATTGTTGGTGTAGACATCTGTCTAGTTTGTCGTTATTGTTGGTGTAGACATCTGTCTAGTTTGTCGTTATTGTTGGTTTAGACATCTGTCTAGTTTGTTATTATTGTTGGTGTAGACATATGTCTAGTTTGTCGTTATTGTTGGTGTAGACATCTGTCTAGTTTGTTGTTATTGTTGGTGTAGACATCTGTCTAGTTTGTTGTTATTGTTGGTGTAGACATCTGTCTAGTTTGTCGTTATTGTTGGTGTAGACATCTGTCTAGTTTGTCGTTATTGTTGGTTTAGACATCTGTCTAGTTTGTTATTATTGTTGTTGTAGACATCTGTCTAGTTTGTCGTTATTGTTGGTGTAGACATCTGTCTAGTTTGTCGTTATTGTTGGTGTAGACATCTGTCTAGTTTGTTATTATTGTTGTTGTAGACATATGTCTAGTTTGTCGTTATTGTTGGTGTAGACATCTGTCTAGTTTGTTGTTATTGTTGGTATAGACATCTGTCTAGTTTGTTGTTATTGTTGGTGTAGACATCTGTCTAGTTTGTCGTTATTGTTGGTGTAGACATCTGTCTAGTTTGTCGTTATTGTTGGTGTAGACATCTGTCTAGTTTGTTATTATTGTTGTTGTAGACATATGTCTAGTTTGTCGTTATTGTTGGTGTAGACATCTGTCTAGTTTGTTGTTATTGTTGGTGTAGACATCTGTCTAGTTTGTTGTTATTGTTGGTGTAGACATCTGTCTAGTTTGTCGTTATTGTTGGTGTAGACATCTGTCTAGTTTGTCGTTATTGTTGGTGTAGACATCTGTCTAGTTTGTCGTTATTGTTGGTGTAGACATCTGTCTAGTTTGTCGTTATTATTGGTTTAGACATCTGTCTAGTTTGTTATTATTGTTGGTGTAGACATATGTCTAGTTTGTCGTTATTGTTGGTGTAGACATCTGTCTAGTTTGTTGTTATTGTTGGTGTAGACATCTGTCTAGTTTGTTGTTATTGTTGGTGTAGACATCTGTCTAGTTTGTCGTTATTGTTGGTGTAGACATCTGTCTAGTTTGTCGTTATTGTTGGTGTAGACATCTGTCTAGTTTGTTATTATTGTTGTTGTAGACATCTGTCTAGTTTGTCGTTATTGTTGGTGTAGACATCTGTCTAGTTTGTCGTTATTGTTGGTGTAGACATCTGTCTAGTTTGTCGTTATTGTTGGTTTAGACATCTGTCTAGTTTGTTATTATTGTTGTTGTAGACATCTGTCTAGTTTGTCGTTATTGTTGGTGTAGACATCTGTCTAGTTTGTCGTTATTGTTGGTGTAGACATCTGTCTAGTTTGTCGTTATTATTGGTTTAGACATCTGTCTAGTTTGTTATTATTGTTGTTGTAGACATCTGTCTAGTTTGTCGTTATTGTTGGTGTAGACATCTGTCTAGTTTGTCGTTATTGTTGGTGTAGACATCTGTCTAGTTTGTTATTATTGTTGTTGTAGACATATGTCTAGTTTGTCGTTATTGTTGGTGTAGACATCTGTCTAGTTTGTTGTTATTGTTGGTGTAGACATCTGTCTAGTTTGTTGTTATTGTTGGTGTAGACATCTGTCTAGTTTGTCGTTATTGTTGGTGTAGACATCTGTCTAGTTTGTCGTTATTGTTGGTGTAGACATCTGTCTAGTTTGTCGTTATTGTTGGTGTAGACATCTGTCTAGTTTGTCGTTATTATTGGTTTAGACATCTGTCTAGTTTGTTATTATTGTTGGTGTAGACATATGTCTAGTTTGTCGTTATTGTTGGTGTAGACATCTGTCTAGTTTGTTGTTATTGTTGGTGTAGACATCTGTCTAGTTTGTTGTTATTGTTGGTGTAGACATCTGTCTAGTTTGTCGTTATTGTTGGTGTAGACATCTGTCTAGTTTGTCGTTATTGTTGGTGTAGACATCTGTCTAGTTTGTTATTATTGTTGTTGTAGACATCTGTCTAGTTTGTCGTTATTGTTGGTGTAGACATCTGTCTAGTTTGTCGTTATTGTTGGTGTAGACATCTGTCTAGTTTGTCGTTATTGTTGGTTTAGACATCTGTCTAGTTTGTTATTATTGTTGTTGTAGACATCTGTCTAGTTTGTCGTTATTGTTGGTGTAGACATCTGTCTAGTTTGTCGTTATTGTTGGTGTAGACATCTGTCTAGTTTGTTATTATTGTTGTTGTAGACATATGTCTAGTTTGTCGTTATTGTTGGTGTAGACATCTGTCTAGTTTGTTGTTATTGTTGGTGTAGACATCTGTCTAGTTTGTTGTTATTGTTGGTGTAGACATCTGTCTAGTTTGTCGTTATTGTTGGTGTAGACATCTGTCTAGTTTGTCGTTATTGTTGGTGTAGACATCTGTCTAGTTTGTTATTATTGTTGTTGTAGACATATGTCTAGTTTGTCGTTATTGTTGGTGTAGACATCTGTCTAGTTTGTTGTTATTGTTGGTGTAGACATCTGTCTAGTTTGTTGTTATTGTTGGTGTAGACATCTGTCTAGTTTGTCGTTATTGTTGGTGTAGACATCTGTCTAGTTTGTCGTTATTGTTGGTGTAGACATCTGTCTAGTTTGTCGTTATTGTTGGTGTAGACATCTGTCTAGTTTGTCGTTATTATTGGTTTAGACATCTGTCTAGTTTGTTATTATTGTTGGTGTAGACATATGTCTAGTTTGTCGTTATTGTTGGTGTAGACATCTGTCTAGTTTGTTGTTATTGTTGGTGTAGACATCTGTCTAGTTTGTTGTTATTGTTGGTGTAGACATCTGTCTAGTTTGTCGTTATTGTTGGTGTAGACATCTGTCTAGTTTGTCGTTATTGTTGGTGTAGACATCTGTCTAGTTTGTTATTATTGTTGTTGTAGACATCTGTCTAGTTTGTCGTTATTGTTGGTGTAGACATCTGTCTAGTTTGTCGTTATTGTTGGTGTAGACATCTGTCTAGTTTGTCGTTATTGTTGGTTTAGACATCTGTCTAGTTTGTTATTATTGTTGTTGTAGACATCTGTCTAGTTTGTCGTTATTGTTGGTGTAGACATCTGTCTAGTTTGTCGTTATTGTTGGTGTAGACATCTGTCTAGTTTGTCGTTATTATTGGTTTAGACATCTGTCTTAGTTTGTTATTATTGTTGTTGTAGACATCTGTCTAGTTTGTCGTTATTGTTGGTGTAGACATCTGTCTAGTTTGTCGTTATTGTTGGTGTAGACATCTGTCTAGTTTGTTATTATTGTTGTTGTAGACATATGTCTAGTTTGTCGTTATTGTTGGTGTAGACATCTGTCTAGTTTGTTGTTATTGTTGGTGTAGACATCTGTCTAGTTTGTTGTTATTGTTGGTGTAGACATCTGTCTAGTTTGTCGTTATTGTTGGTGTAGACATCTGTCTAGTTTGTCGTTATTGTTGGTTTAGACATCTGTCTAGTTTGTTATTATTGTTGTTGTAGACATCTGTCTAGTTTGTCGTTATTGTTGGTGTAGACATCTGTCTAGTTTGTCGTTATTGTTGGTGTAGACATCTGTCTAGTTTGTCGTTATTATTGGTTTAGACATCTGTCTAGTTTGTTATTATTGTTGTTGTAGACATCTGTCTAGTTTGTCGTTATTGTTGGTGTAGACATCTGTCTAGTTTGTCGTTATTGTTGGTGTAGACATCTGTCTAGTTTGCTTACCCAAATGATCGACTGGTATGGAAATAATAAATAATACACAAAAAAAAACAGAGCGGTCATTTTCTACCACATTGAAATCTGCGGCAAAAACATTCATTTCTAATTTAGATAAGTCACAGGAGTAAAACACTGCATTCATTGATAGCGTCATTAGTTACAAAGATACAACATAAATGACGACACACGGCAGGATTGGCTCTAGCATACCCAGACGGGCCTCATTTCTAGAAGTTGTTATAGGTGGTACCCAGGTCAGAAGTTACTCCTTGACCCAGAAATGTACTAATAGATTCATCAACGAATGGTAATTCGGGTCCTTGCACATATGGAGTGTTTAGTCTCTCGTACGAAACTAATCAGCCAAGTATTAGTGTATACAGACTAAAAAAAGCTGGTTACATTGGCGGAATTAGTGTATACAGACTAAATAAGCTGGTTACATTGGGACAATTAGTGTATACAGATTAAATAAGCTGGTTACATTGGCGCAATCAGATAAGCCGTTCGAACAGAAGCTTATAATAGTTACTTTGAGAGTTACATCTTCATTGGCTAGCAATGCGTCTCGTGCCCCCCCCCCCCCCCAACCACCACATCAGTTCACAGTGTGGAAAGGCTATTTGTTACCAGAAATGAAGTATTATTGATCGTTAGGAAAATTCTGACATCTACATTCATATCTGATTGCTCTCAAACTTTTATACGACAAGCAATTTAGCAAGTTTTACAACTTTCATAGTTTTTAATGATACACAGGCCCGTAGCCAGGTCAAAGTAAGCAGGGAGGCACCAATACCCAGCAAGGGGGGGCACCTTTACTTTTTCTTTATTTTTTCTTCTTTTTTAAGCTGAGGGGGGCACTCCACACCTAGCGGGGAGGGGGGGCGCGGCCCCCCAGTGCCCCCCCCTTGGCTACGGGGCTGATGATACATAGCCTATAACGTGTTCTTTAGTAAAGCAATTTTGCAGCCCGCAGGATACATCGACAGGCAGGAAGAGAAATAGA